>OY755181.1:694259-1139221 GCA_963576735.1 Bedellia somnulentella | reverse complement strand
CGTCCACTGCTGCCATTGATTTTTGGGTGACACGGAGCCTTCCGATTATGCCCATTGTTAAAGGCCACGTCTCTGTGCCTTACGTCACGAGTGACAACACACATTGGTCAAAGACCTTTGTTTTTAGACTCTGTGGAATTTTGGACGAGAAGGTATGACACAGCTTCCCGAACGCTGCCCAACTGAGCTGGATTTGACATATGGATCCACATACCTAAATTGTCGAATGCAAAGTGGCGAATGAATCGTTCTTACAAAGGCGGGAATTTGAAGTGAGAAAAATAAAAGATTGCTGTGTAGTGTCGGCTTAGAATAGCACTACCCCATTTCTTCCGGTGGGTGTACGTAAGAGGCGACTAACGGTATTGGGGCTTTTAAGGGATTTTTGGGCGATGCGGTTGGAGACCCATCACCAACAACCTTTATTTTACCATCTTTTCCCCACTCAACTTTCCAAACGTGGCTGAGGAATTTCTAATTCCTTAGCTCTGGCTACCCCTTCTAGGGATTTATAGCCGTGAGTATATGTATGTATGTATGTTATATTTTTTTGTATTTATATTAAAATATATTTTTTTTATTTTTCATAATGAGTAATTATATCAAAAGCCATTCAATTTATAGAGTTAGAGCTTCCCTGTAAACAATATTTGACGTTGTTGCATTTTAGGGCAGCAAAATAAATTGATGTTCAGGAGCTCCCACCCGCGACAGGCCAACGTACAGTTGACCGTGAGTAAAACAATTCTTTCGCAGGTCAATCCCTACTAATTTGAAGGTTTGGCCTTGGGACTTATTAATTGTTAAAGCAAAAGATGTTTTAACCGGAAATTGTAGCCGTTTAAATGGAATTGGCAGATCAGTTGGGATCATCGGTATCCTCGGTATATGAGCTAATTGACCGGCTGCTGGGCCAGTGATAATAGTCGCTACAATTAAATTTTGCTTTAACTCTTTGATAAGCAGCCTCCCGTACCCCTTCGTGACGCCTGCAACAACTTACTATGCATAGCTAATCGAGCGGAGTTTTATCTACTTTTTTAATTCGAGATAACTTTCGAATGGAATGTTTGAATTGAATAATTCAAAAAGTAATATAAGGGTATTAAAGTAGTCTGAAATAATATATACGTTTTTTATATGGATTAGATAGGTACAAATAAAGAGCCTTTTCTAAAGCAGGATTTTAATTTAATTTTTAAATAATTTTATATAATGACGCTTGTTGTGAGATAACTATAATAGTTAGAGACATGCTGTCGGGGCATTTTTTTTAGATAATGATGTGTTCTATAAAATTGTAGTGCATAATTTTATTCTATTGTCAATAGTTTTCGCAGCGCACGCGATGTAAGGATTTTTTTTGGTATTTCTTTAACACCTTGGGTTACATTTTTGAAGTTTACGTAAGGAACCCTATTTTTTTTGAAAATGAAATATAGCTTATGTCACTCGGGAATAGTGTAGCATTAAAACAGTGAAAGAATTTTTCAAATCCGTCCAGTAGTTTTGGAGCCTATTCAATTCAAACAAACAAACAAAAAATCAAACCTTTCCTCTTTATAATATTAGTATAGATTGTGTTTTACAGTGATTTTTCTATTACTATTTTTTTTTAAAAGGTGTCCGAAGTATGAAGAATAAAAGAGCATGTATGAAAAGATTGATGGATGTAAATGAAGCCAGAGAGGTTTGCCAGGATCGTACAAAGTGGCGATCGATAGTCTCTGCCTACCCCAATGGGAACTAACGGCGTGAGAATATGTATGTATGTAATTTTTTTTTCAATGAAATTGCTTGTGTTTTTATTTTATTTATTGTTTGTACCGATTTAGTTTGCTCTTTCTGTGCAGCAAATAAATGTTTTTCATTCATTAGTGGTCCACTTGCCCCGGCTTCGTACGGAGGATGGTGTTAAGTATTTCTCTGCTGCTTTCCCCCTACAATATTTAGCATGAGCCTATTAAACCTTGTGTATTTATTTATATACTCACACGACTATCACATTTATATCACATTTTTACATATGAGAGTAAGATGTTTAATTTTATACATACATACATATACTCACGCCTATAAATCCCTAGAAGGGGTAGCTAGAGCTAACGAATTAGAAATTCCTCAGCCACTTTTGGAAGTTGCGTGGGGAAAAGATGGTAAAATAAAGGTTGTTGGTGATGGGTCTCCAGCCGCATCGCCCAAAAATCCCTTAAAAAGCCCCAATACCGCCTCTTACGTACACCCACCGGAAGAAAGAAAAATTGATGGGATGCTCACCTTTTGTTTTCTTATTTTGATTATGATGGTAACGTTAATTATTAAACTAATGTATCTTGTACTTTTACGTCACACACCTATGAATTAATTTGCGTAAGAGCTAGTACTATTATGTTATCCCGAAAATAAATAGCAAATATAACGTAACTTTTAAATAATTTAGCTGTCACATGAAATTGCAGTAATGACAATGTGGTCACATGATCAAGACATTCTGTCATTGATAAATTGGTGATATATTTCGGTGAATTCGGTGTAAATGTATCCCCGCTGATTTCTGTATAAAATTGGTAGCGCGCCTTTCGCATGGCTTAGTTTGTAGATCGGCGGCAATTGTAGTGCGCCGGCGCAATTCAAGTTGCGATTTCAACCGTTAACGCTCGTTTCAGCGCCGCGATCGGAGTTCAATTGTTTTGTAGTGATTTGTGGATTTCATTGTTTTAATTGTTTTTGGAAACACTAATTAAGGTAAGATTTTTAAAAAAAATCAGGTTGTTTGGTTAGTGAGAATTATGCTTTTTTAGGCAAGTTTTTTTTTTGAGGACTTGAATTTTCCATTTTATTCTTTTACACAATATTTTGTAATATTGTAACGCAAAATCAAAATATGCTCCAAAAATATATCTTTCAAAAGATATTTCTGTAAGTAAAAACTTTTAACATTTACCATCTAATTACACTGGTTAAATATACTTACAGTAATCAATAAATCAATAAATTTTATAAAGCATAACATTAACAATAGTATATCGGACTCCCCTTTTAAGTTATAAAACCTGTGTTAGGGTAGACCACTCTTTCGGAGGCAATTTGTGCTTAATACAATAAAACTAATGTGTCTTATAAATACAAATACATAATTGTATTAATTAGTTGACAACAATTGACAGTGTTTGATTAACTATCTCTCAACTAATAAAGACCAAAGTACCAATACCATATTCTAAATCCTACGTCTATAAATGAATAAAAGGAACGATGATACAAAGAGTATTGATTTAAAATAATTTGTCATAACATTTCCTAATCGAATTACGTTTTATTACAGCATGACACTAAACACTGAACGTCACACGTGCACTCGTGTTTTTTTATTGGAACAGAAACTGCATGTAACGAAACACTGAGTTTAATTCAATTCAAATGATTTATTTCTGATAATGATAATGCTTATTTTACATTACATAAGATTAAATATATATGTCAAATTAAAATAGACATGATTAAAATAAGTAAAATTTAATCAACCCGACATTTCAAAAATAAAATATGCAATAAATTTAAATTTAATAATTAAAAGCATTAATGATAAAAATAAAAAACGAGATTTAAATTACAATGTGGGAGGAACCGCTAGCATCCACCTCTCAAACATCAGAGACTTCACCTTTTTTTACCTACCTAAAACCATAAAGATGAAGATAAAAATAATTTATTTCAAAATAAAAAGAATAGTTCTCTGTTTTTTGAACGTCACAAATAACTTCTGTATAAGTTTCAAATAAATCTACTTCGGATTCGGAAGGTGTATGGGTCCGAGAAGAACCCGTAAGAAATTCATCAACACACATATTTTCTTAGTCATATTACAATGTAGGTGTAAGTCTGACCATAGACCTATTATTTTTCTTAATCAAACACTTCAGTCGTAACAAAAAAGCCGCGAAGCATAGTCATAGACTTTTGTTCGATTTTATTTTATTTTATTGTTTGTTATTTTAGTTTAGGTCTGGAATTATCTCCGTAGAATCCGAATTGAGCATTTTGACTTCAAGTCTGTAACTTGTATCATGTATTTAAGAACAGGTTGTAAATGTTATTTGTACTTTATGTGTTTGAGAGGGTGCAAATCTTTACAGTCGGGTTTGATGTCAAACATTATGACTAGGTCGGTCGTATAACATTTAACATCTTCCGTGTCATTTAAAGACATAAATATTATTTTACTATGTATCGTTTATACCATGTGCTTTTAAAGTCGGACGAATTCTTCATTATGTCTCTAAGGCAGTTACAAAAAGGTATTTTACAGATGCATATTATTCAAATTCTTCTGGCAAGTTAATGGATATAATATCATTTTATATTCAGATTATTCCGCAGGCGAGGTGTTTATTAAAAAAATATTAAAGCAGCGGTGTTTGATATAATTTTTTTAAAAATAATTATAAAAAAAAAGAATTTTGAGTAAGTTAAATGTCACAGATCACATACATACATACATACATATTCTCACGCCGTTAGTTCCCATTGGGGTAGGCAGAGACTATCGATCGCCACTTTGTACGATCCTGGCTAACCTCTCTGGCTTCATTTACATCCATCAATCTTTTCATACATGCTCTTTTATTCTTCATACTGCGGACACCTGCCTTTTTGAGCACATTTTCTATTTGATCCAAATGTGTCCTCCGAGGTCGTCCTCTACTAACATTACCTTCCACATTGGCTCTTTATATCTCTTTCACCAATTTACTGTCATCCATCCTCTCTATGTGCCCAAACCATCTCAACATTCCTTTTTCTATCTTTCTTACAATATCATCTTTTACACCACACCTTTCACGAATCACATCATTCCTCACACGATCACATAACCTTACATTACACACTTTTCTAAGGGATCTCATTTCTACTGCATTCACTCTACTTTCATGCTTCTTCTGCCACACCCAACATTCACTGCCATACATGAGCGTAGGAACGAGGACAGATCACATTTGTGTTAAAATGACATTGTTCACTGATTAATAAAATAATTTGTTCAGAGTTTATAAATAAGATAGCTTGTGTTACATACTCGTTTATTTCATATTTTATACGGTGCAATTAACTTTTTAAAAAAAATATTTTTTGGTTTAATAAATGAATCGTCCTTTTTGTGACTACTATACCGATACGAACATTAAATGCTTCTTACTTAATCATCATGCTCAGAGATATTTTATTTGGTTGCAACTTTAAAAAGCCTTTTCCCTAATGCGTATTTTATTCGCGTGCCAAAATTTAGTGATAGTTGTTACGACGTGGTAATAGCTACACTGGATTGGGTTTATAGCTCTATAAATTTGTTGAATAGCAAGCTTTAACTATTGTCGTCTGTTCATATATAATACTCAAACAAGCAGTTTTTTTATTGTGTAGATATTATTTGGTTTTCATTGTTATTGGTATTTATCAAGGTCGTTAAAGATGAGGTAAAACATCGTGAGGAAACCGTACAAAATAATAGTATAATATATTTACGAATCGATTAAATTTATAAATTTGATTTCATTCGTACTAAAACTATAATATTTTTTACATATATGAGAAAAAAACATTTAAGTTGCGTTATCATTAATTATATTAATCACTCATTATCTTAATGAATTTTTACTTTGAACTTCGCAGTCACAATATAAAATATTATTTTAGATACCACAAACAAAATCGCTGTTGATTAACGCTTTGAGGATCACTAAACGCTCGTGAATAAAACATGATAATAATTTGATACTTGTAATAGTGTTCGTTGCTGTGTAGTGTCGGCTTGGTTGTGTAGTGTCGGCTTAGAATAACACTACCCCATTTCTTCCGGTGGGTGTACGTAAGAGGCGACTAACGGTTTTGGGGCTTTTGAGGGATTTTTGGGCGATGCGGTTGGAGACCCATCACCAACAACATTTTGTGGCGACCGCTAGACGGCGAATTCACTCGCATACTAGCAGCGTCATAAAAAATCGTACATCGCGGTATCGAAATGTTTCTCTAGCTAAACATAAATACAAATTCTAAGTTGGTACACAGCAGGGTGTACTGGCCAGTATATCTTTGCTGTTCCCACAATTTATTTCACCATCTTTTCCCCACACAACTTCCAAAAGTGGCTGAGGAATTTCTTATTCCTTAGCTCTGGCTACCCCTTCTAGGGATTTATAGCCGTGAGTATATGTATGTATGTATGTTAGTACTTCTGAATTTCATATGACATTTTTGTCACCATCCGTTTAAATAATCATTTATGATATTAGATTTTTTAAAATTCTTGAATTATGTCTGTGTATGCTTAAATAGTTTGATTGAAGAGGAAGGTTTATATGTATAATAATATTGATTAAATAATGGAGGTTCCGAATGTGATGTCTTAAATAATTTATTTTTTTCCGCTACATTGCATATGTAGGCTGATCCCTACGAGATTTATCGAAATAATGTACAAAGTTTTGTATAAAAGAAAAGTTCTACAGAAAACTCCGCAATGGTATATCTTATGGATATACCATATATATTTTTGTCATTTTAGCTTATACAGCATTAATCCATATCCAGTAAAATTTCTCAAATACATTGTCGATTTAATATAGATCTATATGGCCTTTTACAGCATGTGATTTTCGAAGATATAACAGATTAAAAACTTTTGCTAAGGCAGTCGCGGCGGCAGCTTGCCATTAAATGTTAGCGCCTATTTCTCGACTCTGTACATAATGATCATAATCATCATAAACGTTCGCGCCTTTTATCCCCGAAGGGGTTGGCAGAGATACCAATACTTATGAACAACGTGACAGCGCCACCTAGTGTCCAAAGTGGTTACATACTGTATATCCGAAACTTTTAAACCCGAATATTATTTTACCGAAAACTAATCGACTTTTTTTTAATTGCCATAATATTGTTTCACCGAAATTTCAAATACCATATTCTTACATTCCAGATTATCGATTGACTTTTTTTTTCTTTACTATCATTATGATTAACCACTAGAACGGATTCCCACAGAATCCAAAACCAGATATGCCTTAATTCCGCAATATTACTTTTCCGAATAATCACTATTCCAAAAAAACATTTCCCATACATTTGAAATACAGATGTATTGAATGATACCTAACTGCTATGAATAATTTTGCAGGCATATTTTATGTAAGTAGTATACCCCGCCCCCCGTCCCCTATATGTAGCAAGCATGTAAGCAAGCTGCAAGCAAGCAAGTATGCATATTGGAATGCATCAGGCATTTAGGTGCTCGCTCCGCTGCGCTACGCTCGCTCGATTTTTACATAATCTAACCTAGCCTAACCTAACTAAATGTGACCTAACTTTTCTTTGTCTGCAGGGGGCTTTCGCCCCCCGACCCCCCCAAGCAGGGGGGCTCTGCTCCCCTGCACCCCCCGACATGCAACCAAGCATGCAAACAGGCAAGCAAGTATACATACAAACAGGCATGCATCCGCGTTTTATTTATACAATTTTTCTAACATAAATAATATCTAGTTAATGAGATTTACGATTTGTAAGACTATAGATAAAGTTACTTCGGTCTTTTAAACCTTTGGAATAATGAGATTATAGTAAAAGATATAGTTGGTAAAAGCAAAAAATTCATTTTAATTATCTGGTTTAAGTTTTTCTGGGAAGTGATACTTCTAGAAAATGTATTTATGTACTAATGAAGTTGTGGAAAATAAAGCATCTGTGATACGTAAATTCTGTGAACCGTTTTCTGAATGGTGAAATTCGGATTTAAAATATTTGAATATTCGAAATGTTACCGTCCAAAGTAGGTACCCACGTTTTGCTTAGACAGTTTACTCACGTGATAGGGAGCAGGCCTATCGCCGTTTTGTACGAAAATTTATTTGTTAAAACTATGTAGATTAGAGGGACAAAACTCTTTAGACCGTGAAGAGTCAAAATAGGGGGTATATTTTTGAATGATTAAATGTACGGTACTCAATCACGTCTGAATTACTGAAAAGGTTTTGATAATGATTTGTCTTATCTCACGCAGGCGAAGTTGTGCGGGTCAGCTAGTCGATTATATTGTAATTAATTGATCACTGCTTCTATTACTTGCCTTTATTAGTCTGGAATAAAAGGAAGCTTTAACAATAGAATACATTATTAGGTACTTTAACATAGTGCTATATTTACTACCTTTGCAATTCAGCACAAGTTTCTTAGTAAATTTGATAAAAGTTATGTTAGTTTATATTTAAGGTTAGGTAACGGCTTAGAATGTCACTACCCCTTTTTACCCACAGATGCCGTAAGAGACGACTAAGGGTATGGGGCTATTTAAGTGGTTTTTAGGCGATGCGGTTAGATACCTATCACTAACGATAGTTTATTTATACCATCTTATCCCCTATCCAACAAATACATATATACATATACTCACGGCTATAAATCCCTAAAAGGGGTAGCCAGAGCTTCAGAATTGGGAAATTCTTCAGCCACTTTTGGAAGTAAAATTCGTAAGAGGCGACTAAGGGTATCGGGGCTTTTTAAGTGATTTTTGGGCGATGAGGTTGGAGACCCATCACCAAAAACATTTATTTCACAATCTTTTCCCAACAAATGTGGTTGAGTTTTTTTTATTCCAACGCTTTTTCAAGGGATTTATGGCCGTGAGTACCTATACGTATGTATGTACATACATACATATACTCACGGCTACAATTCCCTAGAAGTGGTAGCCAGAGCCATGGTATTATAAATTCCTCAGCCACTTTTGGAAGTTGAGTGGGAAAAAGGCGGTAAAATAAAGGTTTTTGGTGATGGGTCTCCAACCGCATCGCCCAAAAATCCAATAAAAAGTCCCAATACCCTTAGTCGCCTCTTACGACACCCGTGGGTAGAAAGGGGTAGCGACATTCTAAGCCGGCACTACACGGTATGTATGTAGTTAAGGCGCCGTTGGTTCAGCGAAAAATATCATCTCAGGGGGTGCGGCCCCCGCGGGCGCGGGGAAGCGCCTGCGAGCCGATAGAGCGGCGACGCGACGCCGCGTGCGCGCGTTTTAAAAACATACAGTAGGGTAAGCAATACAGTTATTGTCAACTCGACAGTTTTAGCCACTCGCAAATATTTTCTATGGTATGGGTTCGAACATTTGTTTATGATTATTTACATTTTCTTTCTAAAATATTTACGAGTGGTTATAACAGTCAGGGTGACGAAAACTGTATCGCTTACTCTAGGTTATCAATTTCACAAATAGTTTCTACCATGGCCGTTTACAATATAAAATGTAATGATACGATAGATTTGTCTACCCCTGTCAGTTTATACAAAATTATTACAGTGTAAATTTCATAACTTTTGCCGTGTCGTGTCGGCTTAGAATAACACTACCCCATTTCTACCCGTGATCGTAAGAGGCGACTAAGGGTATAGGGGCTTTTTAAGTGATTTTTGAGCGATGTGGTTGGAGAACCGTCACCGAAATCATATATTATTACCATCTTTTCCGAAATCAACTTCCAAAAGTGGCTGAGGAATTTCTCATTCCAAAGCTCTGGCTATCCCGTTAAGGGATTTATAGCCGTGAGTATATGTATGTATATAATTTTGAGTTTACACCTGTAACTATTTAATATTATTAATTGAAATTAGAAGTTACTTTAACGGTTTTGTTCTTTTTCCCATTCCTAATAAATTGAACAATAAAATATAAAAATGAGTGCAATCTATGAATTGAATGAATTCTTTTATATTTGCTAATGCTAACCGTACGCACGGTCACTCTCACGCCTACATTGACGCGCATCGTATACAGATAGTTTACTCGCACACTAACGGCGCCGCACGCGCGTAAATTGTAAGATCTGTAACACAAGGCGCGCGCGACATAGGTCCATCCCCTGAAGCAGCTCGCCGAGCACTGAGCGGACGGCAGGCGGCGCTCGGGCACGAGTAGGACTGCGAATATCGATGTTTTTAAAATATTTGTTTTATTGAATTTATTAAAAAAGAAAACTAATCGCCAATTATTATTAGAAATACAAATGCTCAAATTATGATGCAAGTTATATGTAAGAAGGTAAAATAAATAAAATATAAAACCAATTTAAAGAGTGTTATTAGAGGTATGTTGGCGATTTTTTTCTATCGAGCGAAAATGTATTAATCATGTTTCGAATCGCCAATTCCACAGCAGAAAAGCCTCAAGATTTTGATGTATTTTTTTCAAAACCATATTGTTATAAACATACGCATTATAATGTTTCAAAAACTCTGTTCGCTGCACTAACGGCACCTTAAGGTATAAAACGTTTCTCGCTAGTTTAGTTTAAACTGATACGAATTTACTATGTTAAACTGGAGTACAAGTGAAAACAATTCTGTCATTCATTACACAAAAGTGTAACTATTATGACATCTGTTAAAAATATTACGCTTTGTCATGGCATATTTTTTAAAAATTAGACTCACTGTATTGTGAATTGATATTCCATTTTGTACTGAGATTTTAGAAAATTAAACTGTAACTGTTTTTTCTAAAATATTAATATACAGAAAACACTAAGTGCGCATCGAACTTCCGATGTAATCAATAAAATTGCGAAAAGCATGTTGGTTTTCTTGGATTAAAAAAAATATTCATTATAAAAATATATATACAAAATATAAAATTATTTCTGACAGCCACCGTGTTAGCTGAGTGGGTAGAGCAGTGGGTAGTTCTAATCCCGGGTCGGGCCTACACCAATTTGTCTTTTCTTTAGTGATACGTGTGATTAATTTTTCATGGTTGTTTACGGTGAGGGAAAACATCGTGAGGACACTTACATGGCTAAGTGGTACTTAGTCAAATAACAGTGTATTCGTACAAAACGGCGATGGGCCTGCCCCCTATCACGTGAGTACACTGTCCAAGAAAAACGTGGGTACTCTGAACAGCAGGTGACAATGTCACGTGATATTAAGAAGTAGTAGTACCTCTGCCAATACCTTACGGGATTTACCGCGTGAACGTTTCAGTTGAGTTTGTGTAGCTAGGATAGAATCTGAAACCTCCGAAATCAGAAAAGAGTTTCCTAACCACTGAATCACGGTCGTCGTCGTATTTTTCCAATAGATTAATGTTTATACAGATCTTAGACCACTCGATGTCGTGTCATTTTTCTATTGAGCGTAGCCATTAAGACCTCTTTTTGATTAATGATGTCTTTGAGCGATTTTCGTCGTGTTACGTAAAAATGGCGGTCGTGGGAATTAGGGCTAAGCTGACATTATGTGCTAGTGAAATAAAATAATAACAATCATACATTTATACATATACTGTTAGTTCCCATTGGGGTATGCTAGTAAACCACTCATCTTCCGTAAATCTTCTCATACATGCTCTTTTATTCTTCATACTTCGGACACCTGCCTTTTTAAGCACAATATAAAGAATCTCTTAATAAAGAATTAATACGTATGTAGCACATAGTTTAAGATGTTCTATATGATTATATTGATAATTTTCAGTTGTGATTTGTAATTGTCTCAACATTGTGTTTTTACTAATAAAAACTTATCATGACATGAATGGACGTCACTCAGAAAAACATAACATAACATAAACGTTCATGCCGTTTATCCCCGAAAGGGTTGGCAGAGGTACCAATACTCCTGAACTCACATGGCAAGCGCCATCTAGTTTCCAGAGAAGGTACCCACGTTTTGCTTAGACAGTGTACTCACGTGATAGGGGGCAGGCCTATCGCCGTTTTGTACGAATACACTGTCACATGACTAAGTACAACTCAGCCATGTGGGTTTCCTCACGATGTTTTCTCTCACCGTTAGCAACCATGATAAATTAACCACACATATGACTTTAGAAAAGACAAATTGGTGTAGGCCCGTCCCAGGATTGGAACTCACGCCCTTCTGTTTTTCGGGCGGGTGGCGCTCATGTCAGAAAAAAACGTACAATATTTTCGACGCCCGCGGCCGAGTGAATAGGTGATTAGCTTCGCGGTCCGGAGATTACGGGTTCGATCCCCGCTGAGAGCAACATGTATGTGATGAGCATAAATTATTGTTTCTTAGTCTTGGGTGTACTTATATGTGTACACATATAATATTAAATATATCGTTGAGATAGTATCCCATAATACAATTTTAACTTAGTTTAGGACTAACTTGATTGGACTGTGTATAATATACATACATACATACATATACTCACGGCTATAAATCCCTAAAAGGGGTAGCCAGAGCTGAGAAATTGGAAATTCCTCAGCCACTTTTGGAAGTTGAGTGGGGAAAAGATGGTAGAATAAAGGTTGTTGGTGATGGGTCTCCAACCGCATCGCCCAAAAATCCCTTAAAAAGCCCCAAGTCCGTTAGTCGCCTCTTACGTACACCCACCGGAGGGAATTGGGTAGTCCTATTCTAAGCCGACACTACACAGCTTGTGTATAATATGTCCGTATATTTATTTATTATAATTAGGTGGAATAACGATTGACAAAAGTCTTGTTTCAATACCATGAGAATGGGTATATCTGCGAAACTATAGAATAATCGAATACAAACTAATGATCGTTGCACAAATCCGTACTGTATTGTTTGACTGGTTATGTTGTTTTTTTCCATTAGAATTCGACCTAAATATCTAAAGAATACTGTACAGCTTATTGTATTGCATTATTAACAAGCAAGCCCGTAATTTTATTGTCCAATGCTAACTGAAAATCAGTGTTGTGAGGTTACACTCGCAACAATACGCTGAGATTATAACCCTTTCGTTGCCAGACTTTATACGTTTAAGTAGTGTTTGCGTTTCCTACCTCCGAATTTTTACTAATTCGCAAGGCCACTTGTCTACCTTTTGGTCTACCAATTGGCAGAGCGTCGGGGCGTATACCCGAGGTCGCGGGTTCGATTCCCGCCTGTGCCGAAATTTTTCTTTCCTTTATTTATTCTTTATTTATTAGTAATAATCCCTACATGAGGTTTTCATGAACAAAAAGAATTAAATCAGACTTCATATGTTAATGTTGTATCTTGTTTTGAGTGCATACTATTTTAGTGCACTTTTTATTTGTTTTTGTATGTTAAGTGTTGCATTTTTGTATGCAACGAATAAATACTTTCTTCATTAGCAACCTTAGTAGTTAAGTGGGAATAGCACTGACACCAATAAAGAGCGACATGGGTTCATTAGCTGAATCAGAAGAGCAAGCACGAGCGCTATTTTATCGACACGATAACGATGAGAATGAGATGGCAGTATACGATACTAAGTAAGTGCGTAAGAGATGGCTGCTTTATCCCACGCGATAACTAGTTTAAACACCGCTCGTACTAGCTGGGCAGGTCAACACCAATGTGTCTATTTACTAATCTTTATGTTGTTTACTTGTCAATGTTTTTATCGGTTGGGGAAAACATCGTGAGGATACCTACATGGCTGAGTTATACTTCAGCTTGATGTCTTAAATATTTAGCCGACACTTAGCCCCATTTTATTTGATTCATCAATACACCCATATATGCCCCTACTAAATAGGGATATTTGGCTAGTAGTCCACCGCGCTGGCTTTTGTGGATTGGTAAAATTTAATTGTGCTGTGAAGTGTCGGCTTAGAATAGCACTACCCCTTTTCTTCCGGTGGGTGTACGTAAGAGGCGACTAACGGTATTGGGGCTTTTAAGGGATTTTTGGGCGATGCGGTTGGGACCCATCACCAACAACCTTTATTTCACCATCTTTTCCCCACTTAACTTTCCAAAAGTGGCTGAGGAATTCCTAATTCCTTAGCTCTGGCTACCCCTTCTAGGGATTTATAGCCGTGAGTATATGTATGTATATATGTATGTAAAATTTAATAATTACTACCATAATAGCAGCAGAAAATGGCAAATTATTTAGCCCTCTGAACTACGATACTTTTAACTAGAAACCTCTGCATCGCTAGTAAGACCTTTTTACTATCGCTTGGTATAAAACAGCCATCTCTTTCGCACTTGCATAGTATCGTATACCGTCATCCCATTCTAACCCATATCGTGATGATAAAATAGCGGCCGTGCTCGGCCAGCCCTAGGGCAAGTACGAGCGCTACTATATCAACACGATAACGGTTTGATTGAGATGGCAGTATACGATACTAAGTAAGTGCGTAAGAGATGGCTGCTTTATCCCACGCGATAACTAGTTTAAACACCGCTCGTACTAGCCGGACTGGATCGTGAGTCGATCGTTCTAACCCTTTGACCACGGAGGTAGTAATTCAATTAGATCACGAAGTACAATATTATGATAACTACAAAAGCCTACAGGCTCTACGCTTGTTAAGACAAATGTCAATCGCCTTCATCTATTATATTGCATTAGTTACAATACCTCATTATGTTTGGTTCTCGCACGTTTTTCCTCGACACCGTTACTCGGTAGGCAGAAAAATAGTAAATTGTTGTGAAAGACATTCTAAAACGAGTACGTTGAAGGAGTAGGAAAAACTCATTGTGTTATTATTACATTTGGTTTGCGAGCTGTCTGAAATCACATCGACTCAAGGCCAAGAAGTACAAGTCGGTTTTTTGTTCGAATTAAAACACGGATAGCCTTCGAGCATATATTTATAGTTTATAGTCTGTAGATTGTGGGCGTGATTAAAAGATTTTGTATCGGTAATTAGTAGAGATATAAATGCATTGTTACTGTTATGAAATTTGCCTTGGATTTATCGATTAGTTTAAAATCTTTAGAAAGTAAGTCAAATCAATAAGACATTTTTTGATATGCTCTTACACTCTTTCGTTTTGGTAGTAAAGCATTTTTACATATATATATATGTACAAAAAATTACTGTTTATATTATAATTATAATGTAAATAGTTTAGTATATGTTTATCCTATTAATATTATAAATGTGAAAGTTTAGATGTTTGTATGTTTGTGTGTTTGAGGTAAAAAGGCTTCTCAGTTACAGAATGATTATGAATGAAATTTAGTAGAATGCTAGATAATGTTCCAAACTATAACATAGGATACTTTTTATCTCGGAAAAAATAGATTCATAAAATATTTAAGCCTGATTGAACTCTGACTACCGGAAAAAACGCCTAAAGTTTGGCATAAGCAAATTTACAGTACGAAGTCTGTCGGCTGTACGAGCTGTGTAGTGTCGGCTTAGAATAGCACTACCCCATTTCTACCGGTGGGTGTACGTAAGAGGCGACTAACGATATTGGGGCTTTTCAAGGGATTTTTGGGCGATGCGGTTGGAGACCCATCCATCACCAACAACCTTGAGACATTCAATAATCTGTGCTTTAGACTACCATCTTTTCCCCATTCAACTTCCAAAAGTGGCTGAGGAATTTCTAATTTCTTTTAGGGATTTATAGCCGTGAGTATATGTATGTATGTATGTAAGTCTGTCGGGTCAGCTAGTATTCTATAAATATATAGCAGTCATATATCATACTGTGTAGTGTCCTCTAAGATTAGCTTTAAACCTGGTTGTTGGGACAATAAGGCAGAAAACCCTCCATTATGATACTATCTTTTGCTTACTCAAATTTTCAAATCGGTTGAGTTACAAATATCTATTTTTATTATTCAACATATTTAAATACACTTTTTTTTAATCGGTTGAGTTATATATTTCTAACCCAAACCTCTAACTTAGCTAACCCTTCACGCCTTAAAGCCGTAAGCTCACTTTTGGAAGTTAAGTTGGAAAAAGATTGTAAAATAAAGGTTCTTAAGTTCTTAGTGATTCGTTTTCAACCGCATTGCCCAAATATCACCTAAAAGCCCCAATACCCTTACTCGACTCTTACGCTTAACCACGGGCAGTAATAAAATAGTGCTATTCTAAGCCAACACTACACAACCATTGATGTTTTAATATTTAACAAAGATACAAAATAAGGGAGACTAATAAAGTACGCATTTTCAGTGGCTAGTCGATTACATTACTTATTATGCGCGAGTTCCGTTGAATTGACGTGCTCCTTGAAGCGTAGAAGCGTTTAATATAAATACCACAATTACCCACCCATCCAAGGTATTAGTCATATCAAACATTGCTTAACTTAATTGTTGCAATAACTACAATCATAACTAGTCTGCGAGGCTACAGATATAGACACGCTCGTAGAATACTTATATTTATTAATTATTATAGTTTTATTATTTGTAACTGTGTTTATGCTGTGTACTACAACCTTTACTTTACCATCCTTTCCCCACTCAATTTTCCAAATGTGGCTGAGAAATTTCTAATTCCTTAGCTCTGGCTACCCCTTCTGGGGATTTATAGCCGTGAGTATATGTATGTATGTATTTTTAACTTATTGTTATACTTTAAATAATGCATGCCCGAACAAAATATTATTTACGGTCGCATACTCGCAAATTGTATTTCACCAAACACTTATACTTTACGTGTGACCTCAATAAAATGTTGATCGGCACAATGTCGGAAAGCCTTCAAATTATGTCACAATTCGAAACAAGAAGGTAGTAATTTCCTTCCGAAGCCATAACAATTCAAACGTACGAATGCAGCGTAACGTACGGGACTGAGCACTTAATAACATTATAAATTAAAACAGATTTATTGCTTATTGTTCATAAGCAAAACTTGAAATCGAAACGAATTTGATAAAGATATAGTGGTATTTTATGATTAAGATTGATTTTTTCGATTAAAAATAAAATATATACTTCTATTCTGGTCTAAATAGAATTGATGCTTCGTTGTATGTAATGTGACGTTCAGAAGTATAAGTGAATATGCCAATATAAAGGTAAAACGATGAAGTTCAGTGAATAAGTAGCAAAAAACTGTCGGCTTGCAATAGCACTAACCCATTTCTTTCGTTTGTTATCGTAAGATAAAAGGCGGCTTCAAAAAGACATGCATAAGCACTACATTAAATTATGAGTATGAACCTATATGTTATATGAGATGGTTTTATTTTGCCTGTCACAGAATAAAACTAACATAACATAACATATACTCACGGCTATAAATCCCTAGAAGGGGTAGCCAGAGCTAAGGAACTTGAAATTTCTCAGCCACTTTTGGAAAGTTGTGTGGGAAAAAGATGGCAAAATAAAGGTTGTTGGTGATGGGTCTCCAACCGCATCGCCCAAAAATCCCTTAAAAGCCCCAATACCGTTAGTCGCCTCTTACGTACACCCACCGGCAGAAATGGGGTAGTGTTATTCTAAGCCGACACTACACAGCTATAGAATAAAACTCTGAATTTATTAAGAATAAAAAACGTATTTTTCTTTCTAACTTAATAAAATAGAAACTTTTTTTAAATCAAATTGAAGCTACCATCGCTCAGAATCAATCTCTCAACCTGTCACCTATCGACGGTGTTTTAAAACACTTTGCTCCGTAACAGATGACCCCGTTGAAATTTTCCACTGCAGATAGAAAAGCTTGCAGGTTACATTTCATTAAAATCTTTACTTTACATATATAAACTGTGCTATAAATTCCAAAAAGGTTTCCACAGCTACGGAACGAGAAATTCCCCAGCACCTTTTGGAAGTTGAGTAAAAATAAAGATGGTAAAATAAAGGTTGTTGACGAAGAGTCTCCAGCCACATCGCCCAAAAATCTTTACAAGAGTTTCAGGTAATGATGCAATTGGTAATAATAAGGTGCTAATTAAATTTATCATAATACAATTAGAATGCTAACATTAAGCCCCAATCATTAAAACTGTCTAAATTTCAACTCCAGAAGGGCAAGCACGAGCCGTGTTTAAACTAGTTATCGCGTGGGATAAAGCAGCCATCTCTTACGCACTTAGTTAGTATCGTATACTGCCATCTCATTCTAACCGTTATCGTGTCGATAATATAGCGTTCGTGCTTTCCCTTCAGTCATATACTCATAAAGTATTAGGTTTAGGTTCGTTGTATGTAAGTAAAATGCATAATCATGTTGGTTAATGAGTATTCCCTAATTGAACAACTATTGCGCTTACTCTTAGGTTGAATTTAGTATGAGTAACAGAGACAAAATATAACAACAATACTTTAGGTTTTTCAACAACATTTTAACAACTAAACTTTAATATGATCACCGAGTTTCAAAATTATAGATTACGCACATACATACACAAAATGTATTTACTTCTATGTACCAGTGGAGCTTCTACGGGTTTATGTAAAAATTGCTTTTTGTAACATGATTTTCACATCATCTATTTTCTACCAAGTTTCAAAATGAAGAACATAAATTTTAAAGGATATGAATAAATATTTATATTTAATTTATTCAAGGCATGTCAACAACATCTAAATATTACTTTTCGAATTTGATAAGAAACAAATTAATGTATTTTTTGGGATGCCCTTTAAGTAATTACATTCATGTTGAAAAGAAGAAAATTTTATATTCGGAGTGAAAGTATTTACGTGACTGGTTAGCTTTTGTGTAAAATAACACTTGTCGCCTTTCATCTTTGTACTTATTAGGGCCGGCGCTCACTGCCGGCATGGCATGGCAAAGGATTTCGGTAAGATATAGCCATTTTTAATCTTATTACCATGAGTATAGAATTCATTTTACAACAACGATGCCGACGTTCTGTCCTACCGCGGCCTCCCTCGGCATCGTTGTGTCAAAATAAAGTAAAATGAATTCTATACTCATGGTAATAAGATTAAAAATGGCTTATATCTTACCGAAATCCTTTGCCATGCCATGCCGGCAGTGAGCGCCGGCCCTTATAATTTCATGTTGACGATTTGTATTTCTTTTCAAGGGCCTCAAACCAATTATGGTTATTATATAAATTGCTATACATTTTGATACTTTTACAAGTACGTAACCCAAATAATCGTAAATCATACATATGAGATTTTGCAATTTCGGTTTGTTTGTCAATGGTGTGTAATTTGCAATAAAAATGAACAACCTATATAACATAACATAAACATAAACGTTCACGCCGTTTATCCCCGAAAGGGTTGGCAGAGGTACCAATACTCCTGAACTCACATGGCAAGCGCCATCTAGTTTTCCAGAGAAGGTACCCACGTTTTGCTTAGACAGTGTACTCACGTGATAGGGGGCAGGCCTATCGCCGTTTTGTACGAATACACTGTCACATGACTAAGTACAACTCAGCCATGTGGGTTTCCTCACGATGTTTTCCCTCACCGTTAGCAACCATGATAAATTAACCACACATATGACTTTAGAAAAGACAAATTGGTGTAGGCCCGTCCCAGGATTGGAACTCACGCCCTTCTGTTTTTCGGGCGGGTGTTCTACCCACTGGACTATCATGTCGCAACAACCTATATGTCTCATAATAATAGTATTGAGTTGTATTACTCAAGTGTGATATTACCCAAATGAGAGCATAGCATGTGCTGACTATGTATTTATTTTTAAACATGTATACATACATATACTCACGAGTATAAATCGAAAAGGCGTAGGCGAGGCCAGAGCCATGTTAAAATTCGGTGCGGGGAATAGATGGTAAATTATAGATTGATCGGTAATGGTTCTTCAACCATATAACTTAAGAAGGCACCACTTACGACTCTTACGGGAAGAAATGGGTTGCTGCTATTCTTGCCTGACTCAACCCAGCACTCTTGAATGTCGGTAGAAATCGATCACTTAAGAAACATTTAGATAAAATAGATAATGGGCCTAAAAATTCGGAGTCGGAAGTATGAACAATAAAAGAGCAAATATGAAAATATTTATCTATGCAGACGATGCTCGAGATTTTCCAGGATCTTACAAAGTGGTGATCGATAGTCTCTGCCTATCTTAAAGGCAATATGTGGCATGTTGTATGAGTATTTGTATGTATAAATAGTTTTTTTTTTATATTTGATTAATTCCCATTTATGAACCAAAGAAGTGATGAAATCATTTTACACCCGTTTCAAGTACTAATTTCGCTTAATTAAACTTAATTTTCATTCATTTAGTGTTTGATGTAAGAATTATGTGAGTTGAATATCTAAAGCATAAATCGTAAATCATTTATATCAGAACTTGTTACAAAATTGGTCAAAATAAAAATTGCTGGGTACAAGCCTTCACTTATCGCAATTGTAACAGAAATAATGCATTGGTAATACTATTACAGATATTATGTAATGTACTGTGTTATTCGTGCTTGTAGATCGGTTTTTGATTTCAATACATACATATACTTACATATACTCACGGCTATAAATCCCTAGAAGGGGTAGCCAGAGCTAAGGAATTCGAAATTCCTCAGCCGCGTTTGGAAAGTTGAGTGGGGAAAAGGTGGTAAAATAAAGGTTGTTGGTGATGGGTCTCCAACCGCATCGCCCAAAAATCCCTTAAAAGCCCCGATACTGTTAGTCGCCTCTTACGTACACCCACCAGAAGAAATGGGGTAGTGCTATTCTAAGCCGACACTACACAGCAATCTAAGCCGACACTACACAGCAAAAGCAGCAATCTTGTTAAAAAAAATATGGTTTAATGTTTTCTTCTAGGTCATATTCATTAAGTACTGTAATTAATAATAAGCAATATAGTCTGTTGAGAGGGAAAGTATTCCATGTTTTTGACGGTTAATTTTTCTTTTGACTAACGATTTGTTGAAACAGTCGTAATGGTTACTTTTATATCACTGTTTATTATTGACAGATAAATGAGGAGTAAGTTAAACATTTCAGGCTATAAAATTTGGTAAGCAATTAAGGTTTTTATGTCACGCAGACCTACGATAATGACTTTCTAAGGGACATCATCTTGATGATATAATGAAAAATGTATGAACGGGAACAGTATATTAATATAAGGCAAATGACATCCAAGACGAAAAATGAAGTAATAAATATTTTCCTTATAATATATAGATTACTTTTAGCGAGGCTAGAACCTCTCGGCTGAATATACAATTACGAACTACTACGTTTTAAATATGTTAAGCTATTTCCTCTTAAATTCTTAAAATACATAAGTTGATATTGAAGAAGTATTAATTTCATACATACATACATACATATACTCGCGGCCATATTTCCCTAGAAGGGGTTTTTCCTTAGCCAGAGCTAAGGAATTATAAATTCCTCAGCCACTTTTGGAAGTTGAGTGGGGAAAAGATGGTAAAATAAAGGTTTTTGGTGATGGGTCTCCAACCAAATCGCCCAAAAATCCAATAAAAAGCCCCAATCCCCTAGTCGCCTCTTACGACACCCGTGGGTAGAAAGGGGTAGCGACATTGTAAGCCGGCACTACACGGTTAATTAATATATTATATTTATTCTAATAACTATATTAATTTCATCATCATCATATATAGCCAATAGATGACCACAGCTAGACGAAGCCTCCCAAAGATTCGCCTTTGGCATACTGCGACCTTAATGTTACCGGTCCATATTGATACGTGGCTGTCACCCCAGAAACTTCAAACTGATGTGGCCGTTTGATAGAGCAATTCAAAATAAACTTTTCAATCGTTTAGTATTTAGGTTAAAAGGTGTTTGCTAGACATCATCTTATCAATATCATCAATTCAACTTAAACACCAGTTATGTCAAAGATAAAATATATTAAGGGACGTTTGGGCGATGCGGTTGGAGACCCATCACCAACAACCTTTATTTCACCATCTTTTCTCCACGCAACTTCCAAAAGTGGCTGAGGAATTTCTAATTCTCTAGCTCTGGCTACCCCTTCAAGGGACTTGTAGCCGTGAGTATATGTATGTTATGTCAAAGTGACTAATATTAACTTTTTATTACGCGTTTGTAATTATGACTAAAATAAATACCTGTTATCCGCAGAAAAATGCCAATGCACGAATCAGTTTAATAGTCTGTTTACTGAGCCGTCTCCTTTTATTAGGGTTTTCTGTTGGTTTTGCGGAGATGGAAAGTATAGAAATTGACTTGGCATGTTTAAAAGTACAGTAGATGTTTATAGAATAATAACATAACATAAACGTTCACTAACGTACTAATAATAAAACGTACTAATACTTCTGAACATCACGTGACTTTGTCACCTGGTGTTCAGAGTACCCACGTTTATAGAAGGAGAACGAAAATTCTGCAATAAATTGTGACACGTCAAAATCTTATAAATCGATGAACTATGAGTGAAAAGCGATAGAGAGGCACGATTGGCGGCATAAGGGCGGCTTATAACCCACACGTCTACTGTTTTGGCAATTTGCTTCTGAATCTGTTGTTTATGACAATAACTCAACTTTTTTTTAACAAGTTAAGTCGTTTAAATTAAAGAAACATATGTTCACGGCCATAATTCCTAAAAAGGGATAACCAGAGCTTCATAAACATAAACATAAACGTTCACGCCGAATATCCCCGAAGGGGTTGGCAGAGGCACTAATACTTCTGAACATCACGTGACATTGTCACCCGGCGTTCAGAGTACCCACGTTTTGCATGGACAGTGAACTCACGTGATAGGGGGCAGGCCCATCGCCGTTTTGTACCAATACACGGTCACACGACTTAGTACAACTCAGCCATGTGGGTTTCCTCACGATGTTTTCCCTCACCGTTAACAATCGTGATAAATTAACCACACATATGTCTTTATAAAAGACAAATTGGTGTAGGCCCGACCCGGGATTGGAACACTAGTCGCTTGCACGTTAACCGGTGTTCTACCCATTGAGCTATCACGTCGTAGCTAGAAATTCCTTAAGCCCATTGGGAAGTTGATAGGGGACAAGAGATGGTAGAAATAAAGTATCGTTGGTGATGGCTATCCAACCGCATCGCCCAAAAACCATTAAAAAAAGGCACATACCGTGAGTTGCCTTTTACGACACCCTTAGGTATATACGGGTGGTGACATTCTAAGCCGGCACTATACGGCAAAGTAATATAATATAATTAAATATATTATTATCGACCGCCAAGGGTGTAACAAGGCTTGGGGTTTTGGGGTATGTTGTGTAGTGTCGTCTTAGAATAACACTACCCCATTTCTTCCGGTGGGTGTACGTAAGAGGCGACTAACGGTATTGGGATTTTTGGGCGATGTGGTTGGAGACCCATCACCAACAATCTTTACTTTACCATCCTTTCCCCACCCAATTTTCCAAATGTGGCTGAGTAATTTATAATTCCTTGGCTCTGGCTACCCCTTCTAGGGAATTATAGCCGTGAGTATATGTATGTATGTATTGGTCTATGTGACACAAGACTCGAGCTTTGAGAGAGAGAATGTCTAATTTTGAAGCTGTTGCTACCCCTTCCCTGAAATTTATAGCCATGAGAATATGTATGTATGAATATTATTACATACATACATACATATACTGCCAGAGCCAAGAAATTATAAATTCCTGAGCCACTTTCGGAAGTTGAGTGGGGAAAAGATGGTTAAATAAAGGTTTTTGGTGATGGGTCTCCAACCGCGTCGCCCAAAAATCCAACAAAAAGCCCCAATACCCTTAGTTGCCTCTTAAGACACCCGTGGGTGGAAAGGGGTAGCGACATTCCAAGCCGGCACTACACGGCGACTACTACATTCTAATCACCAAATCGCTTCTAAGTAAATCATCACCAAATACGAGTTCAGTTCCAAAATAATTTGTCTCATTTCTGCCAATACCAATTCTCCCCAAATATCGTGACTAGTTTTGGCGTTTGATTTGAACGGGTCAATAGGAGGTAGTCGAAATTCGCCTCAATTGGAGTCAAAGGAAATAAGTGGCAGTTCCTGTCTCCTATTTACGTGCTCGATATTAACCGGAAGCTAAGTTTTGATATATATAAAGGAAATAAACTAGTAGTTCCATTGATAAAATAGTATTTCTTTCATTGACAGGATTTTTAATATGAAAGCTTGATTTAGAGTATAAAGTCGCAGCTAGAAAAATACGGAGATAAAAAAACTTTATCAAAGTATTAGATTTTTAATCGAATATAATTTATATTTAATTAAAACAATTGTTAAAAGACATATCCCTGTATGTAAGAAATGAGAGTCCCTAACCTCGCATATATTACACTGGCCAACAAAAAAAAACTTTTTTTTTGGTGCGGTAAAAATTTGTTTAGATATTGTTTTTGAACGTGTCTCTGATGACAAACCTACAACTGCCATTTTTGTATCAGCTCTAATTTCATAACTACCCTCAATTTTAAAATTTCGTCACTTTGACTTCAACAAAGTATCGCAATTCTTTTATTTTCATCAATTTCGTTGTTTTGGCATAATGGCAAGCTCATCAAGATGTTGTTTGACCAATCCTAATTCATTTTGTTATATTTGTGGTGAATATACGTTTGAGGAAAACAGAAAACCCATAACAGAGTTCGTGAAAAATGCATATTTCGCATACTTCAACCTATCTATTGAGCATCAAGATAAGCCTTGGGTGCCCCATTTTGTGTGTAAAACATGCAGAGAACATTTGAGACAATGGACAAATTGCAAAAGAAGATGTATGAAATTTGGGATACCGATGATTTGGAGGGAACAACAAAATCACTTCAACGACTGTTATTTCTGTTTGGTTAAGATTGTCGGCATAAATCGAAAGAATAGAAGTAAATGGACATATCCTGATATACCATCAGCGAAAAGACCTGTACCTCATTCCGAAAGTGTCCCTGTGCCTACGTACCACTCGCTGCCAGATATCGAAGTGGAACAATATAACGAAATCCAAGCAAATCCCGAGATCGACAGTGATTATGGCGAGTTGAATCGAACCTCTCGTTTTTTTTCACAAGGTGAGCTTAATGATCTGATAAGGGATCTAGATCTTTCAAAGGAGCGTGCTGAATTGTTGGCTTCTAGATTAAAAGAGAAGAATTTGCTTTCACCAAACACAAGAGTTACATTTTACCGTCAAAGAGAACGCGATTTGCTACCATATTTTTCTGAAGATAACAATCTTGTTTATTGCAATGATATTGGTGGTTTATTAACAAGAATGGGTTTACAAAAGTACGACTCAACTGAGTGGCGTCTTTTTATAGACAGTTCCAAAAGAAGTCTCAAATGTGTATTGCTTCATAATGGTAATAAACACGCTTGTGTTCCAATTGCTCATTCTACCCGAATGAAAGAAGAGTATGAAGCAATTGCACTGCTTTTAGAAAAGATTAAATATGATAACCACCAATGGTTTATATGCGTCGATCTCAAAATGGTTAATTTTCTGTTGGGACAGCAAGGTGGATATACAAAGTATCCATGTTTTATGTGTCTTTGGGATAGTAGAGATAAACCGAATCACTGGGTACGAAAAAATTGGCCGATCAGAGAAAGCCTAGCTGTTGGAAAGCAAAATGTTATAAATACACCTTTAGTCCCCCGAGAAATGATCATTTTACCTCCTCTACACATAAAACTTGGTCTCATGAAACAATTTGTAAAAGCATTAGACAAATCGGGCTCATGCTTTCAATACATTACGAGGGCATTTCCAGCTTTAAGCACAGAAAAACTCAAGGCTGGAATATTTGACGGTCCTCAGATAAGACAGTTAATTAAAGATGATAACTTCGCAACATCTATGAATGAAACGGAACTTGCTGCGTGGAACTCATTTGTGCAAGTGATCAAAAATTTCCTTGGTAATCATAAGGCAGAAGATTATGAAAGTATTGTAAACCAAATGCTTTCTTGCTTTCAAAAGTTGGGATGTAATATGAGCATCAAGGTTCATTACCTACACAGCCATTTGGACTGCTTCCCGCATAACCTGGGTGACTTAAGTGAGGAACAAGGAGAGCGGTTTCATCAGGACATCAAAGTCATGGAGGATCGATACCAGGGTAGATGGGATACTCACATGATGGCTGATTACTGCTGGGCTCTTATGAGAGACAACCCAATGCATAAACATGAAAGAAAATCTATTAAGAGGAGTTTTTTGTACACTGACTAATAAAAAATGTGTTTTTTCGTTGAAAAATTTTTTTTTTTAATATTTTCAAAACTAGAGCTGATACAGAAAAACTGATTACATATTTGAAATCAGTGAAGAAATTACTTTCATAATCAGGTCTTAAAACAACGGCACCAAAAATAGTGTTGGCCAGTGTTATCAATCATACATACATATACTCACGGCTATAAATCCCTAGAAGGGTTAGCCAGAGCTAAGGAATCAGAAATTCCTCAGCCACTTTTGGAAGTTGTGTGGAGAAAAGATGGTGAAATAAAGGTTGTTGGTGATGGGTCTCCAACCGCATCGCCCAAAAATCCCTCAAAAGCCCCAAAACCGTTAGTCGCCTCTTACGTACACCCACCGGAAGAAATGGGTTAGTGCTATTCTAAGCCGACACTACACAGCAAATATTATCATCATTCCTAATTTTTCTTTCTCTTTTTAAAATATGGCTGCATTAATATTTTCTAAATAACACTTTTGCAAAACTTATTTTTCACATTATTAGTGTCATCGAAAAGAGCTACGGTACTTTATTTCATACCGGAATATAATTAAAATCTCCTTTACGTGAGTATTTTGTAAAGACTTTGTTCTAGTACAGGAAATTAGAGAATATCGATGACTACGAGCTGTAATACTTTTGTAATTCCCTTGTCATCTTTTAAATGGAGCGCTTGCTAAGATTTGGAAAATCTTATTACTTGTTTTCTATCAGGCTTTAAAAGATAATTAAGAAAATAACTAAGTAAGAAGTCAATTTAATTGTATTTAGGCGATAGGATATTAGTTTGTAGTGCTGTGTAGTGTCGGCTTAGAATAGCACTACCCCAATTATATTAACCGCCGGAAGGGTGTACGTAAGAGGCGACTAACGGTATTGGGGCTTAAAGGGATTTTTGGGCGATGCGGTTGGAGAACCATCACCAACAACCTTTATTTTACCATCTTTTCCCCACTTAACTTTCCAAAAGAACCTGGCTACCCCATCTAGGGATTTATAGCCGTGAGTATATGTATGTATGTATGATATTAGTTTGTTGCATAAGTGTCTATCTCACATGACTCTAATTTATTGACCTCTCCATTCAAAGGTTGTCTGGAAGAGATCGCTTTTAGTGATAAGACCGCCAATTGTACTTTTGTTTTATTAAATCTGTGTATTTGTAAATATTTTTCCATATTTGATGTGCAATAAAGAGTTTTCTATTCTATTCTATACTCAAGAAACCTGATAAAAGTATTACAAACTTGTGATTATTCGTAAAACTCAATCTGAAGTAAACTAATAAGAATGTTTGGGTTAGTGGGTTACTACCATTCGTGCCTACATATAATTAAGTATTACGTTTCTTTTTAAAATAGCATTAAAGTCAATTTATTAAATTGTGTTATAATATTTCAATTCTTGAAACTCTGGATGATAAATAAATCGTTGTTATAGGAAAATACTATTATAATTTAATGGAAAAAGTAACATACATATATATATTAACTCATATTAATTCAGCCAGGCTCATATTATCTTCCGAACCCAACCTTTTTCATGGATACTTATCGTACGAGGCGACTTAAGAATGTTAATTTGGGATCTTGTGATTACACCGACATTATGAAATTGTATTTCATACAGTAAATAAATTAACATAAACAATAAATTGACCTTCATTTTTGGAGCGGTTTTCGAAGTCTAGTTGGTAGGTAGACTAGCTGTAGATCCGGAGGTCACGGGTTTAATCCCGACCGTGTGCAACATTGAAATACATACATACATATACTCAAGGCTATAAATCCAGAGAAGGGGTAGTCAGAGCTATGGGAATTGATATTCCTCAGCCACTTTTGGAAAGTTGAGTGGGGAAAAGATGGTAAAGTAAAGGTTGTTGGTGATGGGTCTCCAACCGCATCACCCAAAAATTCCTTAAAAGCCCCAATACCGTTAGTCGCCTTTTACGTACACCCACCGGAAGAATTGGGGTAGTGCTATTCTAAGCCGACACTACACAGCACATTGAAATCTATTGTATAGATGTATGGAAATTTTTTTCTTGGTCGCTAATATTATTCAAATGTGTACTCGAAGTTATTACATTTATTTAAACTTCTATTATATGCCTATTTAAGGTTGTGATTTATTTCAATTATTTCGTAATGTGTGTAGAGTGGATTAAGTATATCATAATAAACGTTCACGTCGTTTATCCCCGAAGGGGTTGGCAGAGGTACCAATACTTCTGAACTCAAATTGCAGCGCCATCTAGTGTCCAGAGAAGGTACCCACGTTTTGCTTAGATAGTGTATTCACGTGATAGGGGGCAGGCCTATCGCCGTTTTGTACGAATACACTGTCACATGACTAAGTACAACTCAGCCCTGTGGGTTTCCTCACGATGTTTACTCTCGAGTATATCACTGACCCAATTTTCACGCAAGGAAACTTAGGATCGATGGGCGATGCGGATGAAAACACTTGACCAACAACCTTTCAGCAATATATTCAACAATCCTATCCCTACGTAACAACCAAAAGTGTCTAAAGTATTTATTCTTCTGAAAATAATATGCCCAAAATAATTCTATTTAGGCTAGGATCTCAATGTGGACGAAGGTTTGAATATATTATATAAATTTATGAATTCTATTTGCGCAAATTGAAAAAGGTAACCAGCAAAACATTATTCAGTCATCACTTTTGAAAAGCAAACAATATCTGTCAACCCAAAATTGTATTCCGTCCAAATAGAAACCCTATTGCGCTGTATAACTCAGTCAGTACGGCAAGCGAAATTGTACAAGTAAACAAGCTGGTTATATCGATGGCAGTAGGCAAACACCGTGACAGTAACAGACCCTAAAAATAACAGCACCCTTTTTAATACACTCTATGTTTGCTTAACCTTTTTTTGTTGGAAAAATAGGTCACTGAATTGCTGATGTATATTCAGAATGATTCTGATATATCATTTTGTTTTTGTATATCTGCATGTTTTAAGTTTTGTTACAGGAATAGATTTTTTTTTTGTTTTCGTTGCGATAATGTACTGCTGTTTGCTTAAGTCCTAACACTTCCTCTCCGAAACATTATAATATTATTTGTGTTGCATACAAAAGTTTATATATTCTATTATATATTATGTCGTAAAATGTATATATGTATTTTATTTAAAAATCATTATATATATTGCATATGTATTGTATTTATTGAATATTATTTATTTTATGGAATACTATCTGTATCTGTAAGTGTATTAGAACTTAATAAATATTTAGTAATACTTAAAATAGATAGATAATAGTTTGATGAATAATTTTAGTTTTTAAGCAAATCAGTTTAATTTATTGGACATCTACCGAACATGTTTTTAATCCAGCAAATCTTTCCATTAATGGGTTGTCTGGAAGAGATCGCTCTTAGTGATAAGACCGCCAGTTGTACTTTGGCTTTTATACCGATCTTTTTTTGTAATTGTTGTTTTTACTTTGTTATGTGCAATAAAGAGTTTTATTATTATTATTATTTCGGGGATGACATTTAGTTCCTCGCCTCTCCCATGGCCGAAAAAGAAAATATAAATATTAAATGGGAGAGGCGGTACTCCCCGACAAGAGCACAGTCGGTCGGGGTCAGGTTCAAGAACCGACGGACGATCCGAGCCGTATCGAGCAGCACCGCTTTCTGCATCTGTGCTGGAACCGACACGCCACAGAAATCCAACCGCCTCAAGTTGGTTGCGAGGCTGGTTGGAATTAACCCGTTCGCGGCCAAAACAATTGGGATTATTTCTGTCGAAGTCACACCCCACATGTCAGTGATCTCGTGAGCCAGATCGAGATATTTCCGACGCTTCTCGGTGTCGGCTTTCACGAGACCCTCGTCATGAGGGATAGTGACATCCACTAGAAATACCCTCGACTGCGACCGATCCTATACCACGATATCAGGCTATTCGCTAGAATAGTCCTGTCCTGTATTATTATTATTATTAAGTGGCTAAAAGGCTATGCAGTGATGGTTACTTACTAGTCTCGCAAGCCTTTTGAGTTTGTTTTCATTAAATAATCTTAAACGTACAATTTATTCTTTAATTCGATGTAATCCTTAGTCAGTGATAAGGTCGATATATATGCCGCTATAAGTTTTGTAAAAGATTTCAAAATGATTTCTATTAAAAAAATATTAAAACTGATATTGCAATGGTAACATTTTTTTTTATATTTATTTTCTATTTGGTAAATACATATTACTTTCAACGTTTAAAATTTAAACATGGATTTGTAGTGGCTTGCATTAAATTTTACTTCGCTAAAATGTTTGCCAATTTTCCAGTAAAGTTACTTTACTTACTCTTCGTTATTGCTCTAAAATCACTTAAATGTTGCGCACCAAGCACTAAAGTTATTAAAGCATTAACGAGGTCTTGTTTCCAAAACATTTACTTCACATTTTGTTGTCCATAAAACTAAAACCCATTTATTTCGATGTTATTGGGTTATAAAATAAGTTTTGATAGTAGTCTGTTACAATTAATACTCACGACTATAATACTAATATTAATAAATTTCTTCGCTTAATTCCGCTAAATACCTGCAGTCTTCATGCAACATGCACTGTGCACCGCCCAACCTCCCACTTACAAGAAATCGAAAAGCCACCGAGTGGTCAGCTGCCGAACTGTCTACTGCTCGACAATGACTCGTGTTGAGTCGAAACGCGTCGCATGTTTGTGGTTGCCTGTGGTTTTCGCTTGCGGGTGTGTGTGTGGTGCATTGTCTGCTTTTCGATTTCTCGTAAGTGGGAGGGCGGGCGGTGCACAGTGCATGGCATGTTGCATGAAGACTGCAGGTATTTAGCGGAATGAAGCGAAGAAATTTATTAATATTAGTATTGCTATGGATTTCCGCAAAGTAACGCCTGATTCAATCCAATAACTCACGACTATGTTAACTGGAGAGTAAGTCAGTTGGATTTTAGGAATCATTTATTTCTAACTTTTAGCGTTAATGATAAGATGCATACATATACTCACGCCCATAAAATCCAAAAAGGGGAAGCCAGAGCTTCAGAGCTAGAAACTCCGAAGCTACATTTGGAAGTAGATAAGGGAGAAGATTGTAGAAATAAGTATGATTGCTAATGGGTTTCCAACCGCCTATACCCTTAGTCGCCTCTTAAGACACCCGTGGGTAGAAAGTAGTAGTGATATTATAAGCCGGCGTTACTGGGCACTGTGATAAAATCATATACATTAAAAGTGGTAGCAAAAAAAGTACCATTAAGTACTGTTCTGTACTTCTAGCATACTCTATCACAAATTCTGTATTTATATATGTATATGTTACGTACACACGAAACGGTACGAACATTAAATTCCCGTAATACCATCTGTTTGCATATCTAAAAGCAGGCGCAATGCTTTTAGCTAAAGATTGATGACTTAGTAATACTGTGACATAAATTGACGCATAAAATATAGATCTTATTTTTGGCTCTTATCACGTTTCATTCAGTAACTTGCTGAACCAGCAACCGTTGTTTTGCCATATAAATTATTTCTAGGGGAATTCTAGACGTAAAATATAAAAAAATAGGGCTTATCACACAGTAGTATAAAAAAAACATTGAAATGGTTTCAGTCGTTTCGGAGGAGTTTCGTGACAGACTTTTATAACATAACATAAACGTTCACGCCGAATATCCCCGAAGGGGTTGGCAGAGGTACTAATACTTCTGAACATCACGTGACTTTGTCACCTGGTGTTCAGAGTACCCGCGTTTTGCATGGACAGTGTACTCACGTGATAGGGGGCAGGCCTATCGCCATTTTGTACGAATACACTGTCACATGACTAAGTACAACTCAGCCATGTGGGTTTCCTCACGATGTTTTCCCTCACCGTTAACAACCATGATAAATTAACCACACATATGTCTTTAGAAAAGACAAATTGGTGTAGGCCCGACCCAGGATTTGAACACTAGTCGTTTGCACGATAACCGAGTTTTCTACCTACTGGGCTATCACGGTTGCTACAGACACAGACTTTTATATATTAAATAAAACATTACATAACTTACATTAAATTAAATGACATTAACGTCATTATCCCCGAAGGTGTGGCAGAAGTACTAAACATGATTTGTCATCTAATGTTCAGAATTCACACGTTTTTTTAAGACTATTAACTAATGTGATACAGGGGCAGGCCTTTCGTCGTTTGCACAAATACACACTAAGTACCTCTCAGCCATGTGAGTTTTCTCACGATGTTTTCCTTCACAGTTAACAACCTTAGTAAATTAACCATAATATGATTTTAGAAACGACATTCGTATAGGAAACTCAGGATTTGAAGTGTTTATTTCAGACGACGTGATAGCTCAATGGGTAGAACATCGGTTAACGTTAAAGTGACTAGTGTTCAAATCCCGGGTCGGGCCTACACCAATTTGTCTTTTCTAGAGACATATGTGTGGTTAATTTATCACGGTTGTTAACGGTGAGGGAAAACATCGTGAGGAAACCCACATGGCTGAGTTGTACTTAGTCATGTGACCGTGTACTCGTACAAAACGGCGATAGACCTGCCCCCTATCACGTGAGTACACTGTCCATGCAAAACGTGGGTACTCTGAACGCCAGGTGACAATGTCACGTGATGTTCAGAAGTATTAGTACCTCTGCCTACCCCTTCGGGGATATTCGGCGTGAACGTTTTTGTTTATTATTATGTTTATGTATTTCAGAAAATTGGTTTGATTTTGTGATTTACTTCTTTCTGGTTTATTATATTTTTAGCAAATTTATATGCAGCGTGACTTTTTTAACAAAAACTTGTATCACAGGCACAGGTATAGCATTAAAAATATCTACTTTACATGATAAGTATAATATTCAAATTAATTGGAGAAAGAAAAAGCATTTTTATACTTCAACTTCAACCTATTTATCAAGTGATTATTTGGTCACCTGGTGTTCACAGGATTCAGATTTTGAGCAATTACTAGATAGGTTTTATAGCCTTTTAACGATTTTGCAGTAACATGACTTAGTTTAACTCAGCCATGTGAGTTTGCTCGCGATATTTTCTCTTACTTTTGACAACATGTGAGGTGAATTTATCAACCTCACAAATAATACCATTTTTAGACTTATACTAAATTACTATACTAATTAAAATATAAATTATTATGTATCTATTTTACAAGACAAGACACTATTTTATAATAAAAATGATATTCACAGATTTCTAAGTGAGCTGAAATGCAAAGCCTTTTGGGGACAGCAAAGATATACTGGTCAGTACACCCTGCAGTGTACCAACTTAGAATTTGTATTTATGTTTAGCTAGAGAAACATTTCGATACCGCGATGTACGATTTTTTATGACGCTGCTAGTGTGCGAGTGAGTTCGCCGTCTAGCGGTCGCCACAGTACTCCCCTCCTAGTCGATAGACGATATCGAAGAGCTAGGAGGTACCTGTTACCAATAGTAGAGAGGGACTAGTGTGCGAGCGAGTTCGCCGTTTAGTAGTAGAGTGCAGTGTGAGCAGTGAGGCAGAGTAGCGTGCCAGTAGATGCTCGGTAGGATGAGTAGAGTAGTTTGGTAAGGTAAGCGAGGAGTATAAGATGTGGGTAGATTGAGAAATGTAGTAGAAAGATTCGTCATGTTGTCGTCGAGGGTCAGAACTGTGGGAAGAGCAAAGATATATATATATATATGGCCAGTACACCCTGCTGTGTACCAACTTAGAATTTGTATTTATGTTTAGCTAGAAAAACATTTCGATACCGCGATGTACGATTTTTTATGACGCTGCTAGTGTGCGAGTGAGTTCGCCGTCTAGCGGTCGCCACAGCCTCTAAGAGTAAATCCTCTTATAAAACTGAAAGCAAAGGACGTTAAAATTTGATTTATGAGATGCAACGCAATCGTGTTTCCAGTGACTTACCCTCTAGAATAGTTCAGGATGGTATTATTAATTGAAATAATGTTGTATTTTATGTTAATGACAGCTTCTTTAAGATTTAAAAATATCCCAAGAATCTAATAAAAGAAAGCTAGATCTTTACAAACTGTAATTACTCAAGTACTTTTAAATATCCGCTGGGGCAACATACATACATATATACTCACGGCTATAAATACCTTGAAGGGGTAGCCAGAGCTAGGGAATGAGACATTCCTCAGCCACCTTTGGAAGTTGCGTGGGGAAAAGATGGTGAAATAAAGGTTGTTGGCGATGGGTCTCCAACCGCATCGCCCAAAAATCCCTTAAAAGCTCCAATACCGTTAGTCGCCTCTTACGTACACCCACCGGAAGAAATGGGGTAGTGCTATTCTAAGCCAACATTACACAGCAAATATGGTGAAATCAATCTGGGGGCACGGCAGTGCCCCTGCCAAGTCTCGAGCAAAACGGGCACGGCCGTACCATCTTTTCTCGAAGCGGTTCGCGGCTGTTTCGCCCCCCCTATATCTTCGACGTGGACAAAGCTAGGAGTTTAGGTTTTCGGTGAATAATAGTAGGCGTTAGAACAAGCTTAAGTTCGAAATTACACGCCAAATGAATTAATAGTTTAGGAGTTACGGTCGATCAAAGTTACACCATTTTGTCACTCACTGACTCACTGACAGATCATCAAAAATCTAAGGTACTTCTAGCAGACTTAGAAACTTCAAATTTTGCACCAAGATAGGTCATTAGCCACATATAAAGGAAAAATTATAAAAACATTAAAAAATTATATGCCATAGAAAACAATTTTATATTTGCGGTTTGGCAAGAACATTATGTATGGATTTTGACTGCATTGTTAACTTTGTTCGTTGTTCAAGTACCTATTCAATTGGATGAATACATACATAGAATAGAAAAGAATAATATAAATGTAATACATAGACTATCATTAATACAAATTAATACATAAAGTTCATTAAATTAATAAAGCTAAAACTCCATTGTATTGCGATAAATATTGTATGAGCGCTCGATAGATGGCGTTGTACCTGTCTGAATCGCTCTATGGTTTCGTTACAAAGCGCAGTGTAGTACTTCAAAATAATTCGATAATATTCATTTGATACATCTGTCAATGAAAACCCATTTCGAAACTAAAAAATATTGTAGTGATAATTGATATTCGGAGAACTTTACGTGTTATTTAGTTTAGTTTAGTTATAGTTTGTAAGTTAGTAGATATATATTTATTTAGTTAGTTATTTGTTAGTTAGTTTAGTTCTATTTAGTTTGCATATATATATAAGTTTAAGCCCTATTGTTATAGAAGTAATTGTAAATATAGTGTAATGGAACGTGAAATATTGTACATAAATGGCGACCTTTGTCCACACAGAGTCATCTCTATTCCTGGAGATGGGTCGTGTTTATTTCATTCGTTGTCATACAGCATGTATGGGAGTTTTCAGTCGTCAAACGATAAGGGAATTTTAGTAGTATCAAAGCTCAGGAGACAGCAATAGCTGAATATAATCGACTCCGAAGTATATATCGCCCAGACTTGTCTACCTTAGAAGTAACGAAGCCTCAGAGAAGAAACAAAAGAGATAGAGACAGAGAATGGGTGGGAAAAGCAGTAGCTGACGTCCAAGAAATTGTGAGGTCACCTAAAAGTAAAAGAAAGAAATACACTTACAAAAAATAAATGAGATCCCACCAAAAACATTAAATGTAAAAAAATGCCAAGTCTCTCGATGCAGTCTTTCCATCGTAAAAAGTTTTGAGATCTCATAGAAGCCAAGTCCTATTCAAAATATTTCGTAGTTATAAATCAACATTTAGTAATTGTATCAATAGTTTTCTTTATATTATAATTATAGTGACTTGGCAATTGAATAGTGACTTGTTTAGCTAGACAAACATTTCGATACCGCGATGTACGATTTTTTATGACGCTGCTAGTGTGCGAGTGAGTTCGCCGTCTAGCGGTCGCCACAGCCTCTAAGAGTAAATCCTCTTATAAAACTGAAAGCAAAGGACGTTAAAATTTGATTTATGAGATGCAACGCAATCGTGTTTCCAGTGACTTACCCTCTAGAATAGTTCAGGATGGTATTATTAATTGAAATAATGTTGTATTTTATGTTAATGACAGCTTCTTTAGGATTTAAAAACATCCCAAGAATCTAATAAAAGGAAGCTAGATCTTTACAAACTGTAATTACTCAAGTACTTTTAAATATCCGCTGGGGCAACATACATACATATATACTCACGGCTATAAATACCTTGAAGGGGTAGCCAGAGCTAGGGAATGAGACATTCCTCAGCCACCTTTGGAAGTTGCGTGGGGAAAAGATGGTGAAATAAAGGTTGTTGGCGATGGGTCTCCAACCGCATCGCCCAAAAATCCCTTAAAAGCTCCAATACCGTTAGTCGCCTCTTACGTACACCCACCGGAAGAAATGGGGTAGTGCTATTCTAAGCCGACATTACACAGCAAATATGGTGAAATCAATTTAACTGACATTTCCTATATGTATTGTTAGATCCAAGATTTGAAAATAGGCCTTCTGGATTTAGAGCCTTACTTTTTAATCTTTCTTTCTTAATCTATCTAAGATTTATTACATGGCAGGTCAGGTCAAAAATGATCAATAAAAACTGTATAACAATATTCTACTTGATCTTATTCTCTCTATAATTACAACCGGAAGTAGAATCACCATTAAAACTATCATTGCATTGCAATGCTCAACTAACTGGAAAATAATTATTCAAATATTCATAAGGAAAATGATCTCTTAATGAGTATCCAATTACGTCATGAACAACAAGAGTAAAAGTGAGTAATTAAATTTCAATAAAACTCTGCCCTACTTATATAAACCGCTTTATAGCTTTGTTACAAAATTTTATGTGTTTATTATATCATTAACTCATTAGCCATCATAACTTTATTCAACTTTCAAGCTGTAAATCCCCAAAGAGATTGCAGAGGTACTAATACTTCTAAACATTACCTGACATTGTAACCGGGTGATCAGAGTACCCACGTTTGCTTAGACAGTGTACTCACGTGACAGGGGCAGGCCTAATGCCGTTTTGTTCGAATACACTGTCACTGTCAGTAAGTTGGTGAAAGAGATATATAGAGCCAATGTGAAAGGTAATGTTAGTAGAGGACGACCTCGGAGGACACATTTAGATATAATAGAAAATGTGCTCAAAAAGGCAGGTGTCCGCAGTATGAAGAATAAAAGAGCATGTATGAAAAGATTGATGGATGTAAACGAAGCCAGAGAGGTTTGCCAGGATCGTACAAAGTGGCGATCGATAGTCTCTGCCTACCCCAATGGGAACTAACGGCGTGAGAATATGTATGTATGTATGTACACTGTCACATGTCTAAGTACAAACTTAGCCATGTGGGTTTCCTCACGATGTTTTCCCTTACCGCTAACAACCATGATGAATTAACTACACACATGGCTTAAAAAAAGACAAATTGGTATAACTTGACCCGGGAATTGAATATTTATATATTTATTTAATACAAGAGTGTATGAAGAATAAAAGAGCATGTATGTATAACCGTGATAGCCCAGTGGGTAGAACACTCGGTTATCGTGCAAACGACTAGTGTTCAAATCCTGGGTCGGGCCTACACCATCCCATCCCTTCGGGGATATTCAGCGTGAACGTTTATGTTTATATGTTATGTATGAAAAGATTGATGGATGTAAACGAAGCTAGAGAGGTTTGTCATGATCGTGCGAAGTGGCGATCAATAGTCTCTGCCTACCACAATGGGAACTAATGGCGTGAGTATATGTATGTATGTATGTATGTACAAGAGTGTGGTCTATCGCCTTGATGGCTCAGGTGATAGGAATACATCTTCGAAAGCAAGAAATGTAGGTACTAATCTGGTATTAGGTTGACTTCCGTCTCGAATGGTTTATTAAACAGAGTTTTGAATGAGTAGCTATGTCGGCTCGTAATAGCACCTACATAATATGTTTTCGTGTGTATCGTTCACGAGCGCTATTTTATCGACACGATAACGCTTAGAATGAGATGGCAGTATACGATACTAAGTAAGTGCGTAAGAGATCGCTGCTTTATCCCACGCGATAACTTGTTTAAACACCGCTCGTACTAGCCGGGCAGGAACCTTTAGTCCTAATTTAAATAGTTAATGTGGGTGACTTATCACTGTAAATCTTCATTATGTCTTTTCCTTTCTTAACTTTCTACTGAAAGAGCATGTTTGAGAAGAATAATAAATGTATGGAAAGCAAGAGAGATCGTGCACATTGGCGATCGATAGTCTCTGCCTACCCCAATGGGAATAATGGGCGTAAGTATAGTAAGTAACTTTAAAAATTGGTGCAGAGTGGCCATCGAAGGTTGAATACTTAGAAAACCAATGTCCTAAAAAATATTACATCATTTTAGTAACCTTTTGCACGACACTACTGTTTATTAATCGTATTATTTAATGACAATTATAATGCAGATGCTGTAATAGTGAATTAAATCTATAATTGTCTGAAGCGAACAATACCCGATGCCGTTTTTATAACATTTATGTAATTATAGTCATCCGGGCAAGGAAAATTGTCATGCGAAGGACTCCGATTATGTCATTGCTTGTTGCGAATTAATACAATACTGAAATTATGTAACAAGTCTTATAAACATAATTAATGTAAAAGACACTAATTAGGCAAGAAATACGCAAATGAAAATAAAAAAAATATAGCGGCGAGGGAAAACATCGTGAGGAGACTCGCTTAGCTAAATTGTACTTAGTCATGTGACAGTGCATTCGTACCAAACGGCGATAGGCCTGCTCTCGATCACGTGAGTACATTGTCCAAGTAAAACGTGGGTACTCTAAGCAACAGGTGACGATGTCACGTGATGTTCAGAGGTATTAGTACCTCTGCGGACCTCTTCGGGGATCTACGGCGTAAGCGCTTGAGTTTCGAGTCTTGAAATTAATATGCCCTGTAGTGCCGGCTTAGAATGTCACTAACTCTTTCTTCCCAAGGGTGTCATATGAGGCGAATAAGGGTATTGGGGTTTTTCAAGTGGCTTATTAGGCGATGCTGTTGGAGACCCATTACCAACAAACTTTATTTACAATCCTCTCTGCCTATTTCTGGGATTTGTAGTCGTATGAAGTTAAATTTACAACTCACTATTTTCACTTAACCAGCCCTCATACCCTAAGTCGCCTCACACGAAATATTTGTAAATTTAACAATACATATTGACGTCAGATAAAGAATATGGAACGTGCTCGGAGTCACTAAAAGGGTATTAGTAGTAGTATTGTGTACTGCTGTGTAGTGTCGGGTTAGAATAGCACTACCCCATTTCTTCCGGTGGGTGTACGTAAGAGGCGACTATCGGTATTTGGGCTTTTAAGGGATTTTTGGGCGATGCGGTTGGAGACCCATCACCAACAACATTTATTTCACCATCTTTTCCCCACGCAACTTCCAAAAGTGGCTGAGGAATTTCTAATTCCCTAGCTCCGGCTACCCCTTCAAGGGATTTTTAGCCGTGAGTATATGTATGTATGTATTGTAGAAAGGGTTTCGGTAAGTCGACTTTGTCAAAAACACGTGCTTATGAGAAGTAGCGTTTAAAAGCGGTCGAAATGTGATTAAAAATGTGACTACAAACGCACTCTCTGTTTCTTATACTCAAAGTCTAAAACTTAAATGTTCACGCCGTACATCCCCGAAAGGGTTGGCAGAGGGACTAATACTTCTGACCAGCACGTGACGTTTTGGTTGGACAGTGTTCTCACGTGATAGGTTGCAGGTTGCATGTTTTTTTTATCTTAGCCAATAATCTAAGAGTGGTTAGCAATATCATATGTCAAATTAAACAATTGACAACAATACGCTTCAAAATGCAACTGGCATAACCAATTTTCCCTGAGTTTCTAGTTCTAATGAAGCATGCGAGTTGGTCAGCCTTCAACACATGAAACAACATAATTAACGTGAGAACTAACAAGTTACATCATTATCTGCGTGCTGAAGATAGTTTCCTGTTCCGATACTAACTAATTACTCATATTCTGACTTACATCGTTTGTTTCCTAAGTGTGATTATTGATTATTGTTGCTCATTAAGTTGTTATGGTAATAATGTGATTTTTCAATGAAAGAGTAGCCGACTTATTAATTTATTAATAGTACTTTAATTGACGGAAACCCAATATTTTATTCAAAATTCCACAAACAAGAGAGTTCACATGTCCATTTTAATGTTTCAGTATTAATTAACATGAAAATATCTTCGGTAATTTATTGAAGGAGTAATCGCCTTACATTAATAACAAATAAAAAAAATTAAACATTCAGTCGAATTGAGAACCACTTTTTATGGAAGCTGCTTGAAAATAAATGAATGATTTACCGAACAATTCGAATGATGAATGTATGAGATGTAAATAAGCAACATGATTTAATAAGAGTTTGGGCATATGTAGTTGATGGATAAAAATGAAGGTTGCCGTGCAATGTCACTACCCCTTTCTATCTACGGGTGTCGTAAGAGGCAACTAACGGTAAGGGGCTTTTTAAGTGGTTTTTGGGAGATGTAGTTGGAGACCCATCACCAACGATACTTTATTTCTACCATCTAGTCCCCTATCATCTTCCAAATGTGGCTGAGGAGTTTCTGGCTCTAAAGCTGGCTAGCAGTTTTTGAGATTTATAGCCGTGACTATTTATGCTGTGTAGAGCCTTAGAATAGCACTACCCCATTTCTTCCGGTGGGTGTACGTAAGAGGCAACTAACGGTATTAGGGCTGTTAAGGGCGATGCGGTTGGAGACCCATCACCAAAAACCTTTATTTCACCATCTTTTCCCCACGCAACTTCCAAAAGTGGCTGAGGAATTTCTAATTCCCTAGCTCTGGCTACCTTTTCATGGGATTTATAGCCGTGAGTATATGTATGTATGTATGTACTATATGTATGTGTATGGATAAAAGTGAAGTGGAAAAAAATGAGTCTAATAATGGGCAGAAGACAAAAACTGTTCACCTGTCAACAGCTTACTTTGGATTACATTGGCAATTAAAACAACTGAATTTTAATTATTTGCTTTTATTGATACCGGTTATGCCATATTGCACTAAAGAATTTGTGTTAATTGGACACTAACAAATCTATTCTTAAAATTTTATTACTTGTTGCAATAAATCTTTTGTTACCTCATCCTAATGTTACGGTCTTATTCTTGACTGGATGTTTTATTTAACAATATATTATTGTTATTTTAATGCTATAATTGGTAAAATAAATTTCGAGTATTAATTAGTTTATACACTAACTATTCATGTAAGAGTACTTATTACTTATATTGTGATATTAATGGCATGTAACACGAATGTTCGGGTTAACAGTTAATTGATAAAAATCTATTAAATGAGTGGAGTGAGCCGAAGGCTAGCGATTGACTCAAACTGCGAAATTTCCCTGAACGCATATCTCAGCGAATGCTGAGCCGATTTCGATGTTTTTTTTCTGTTATTTAAATAGAATAGAAATGTCATACGCTAGTCGTCCTCCACTGCCTTTGTGGTCTAGTGGTAAAGCGCTCCGCTTCAAATTCGGAAATCTGGGGTTTGACCACCGTTTTGTCTTCTTCTATACTTATAATAAATCTGTAGAGAGGTCAATTCTGTACATGAAATATATTTTCAAAATAACCATCAGGTGGTGATTAGGGATCGATACTGATGCCAAAAATGCAATCAGTAAAATTTTTGTCTGTCTGTCTGTCTGTCTGTCGGTTTGTATGTTCCTTATGGAAACAAAAAATACTCGACGGATTTAAACGAAACTTGGTACAATTATTCTCCATACTCCTGGGCAGGTTTTTGTATACTTTCCAGCAGAGTGGTAAAGGGGAATTTTGGGAAATTTTGGGAAAACGGGAGAAGTTACTCCATTTTTTAAGCTTCCGTCGCGTGTGCAGCCTTAATGGTTAAACTTACATAGAAATCATGTATTACGAAAATATTCTTCATAGAATTATCTAAAAAAAAATCTCAACAGTTTATGTCTTTCTTTTACGGTTGACTCACAATAACACGTGTAATTCCTAATAGCTTAGCAGTTCGGAACATTCTGATTGTATTTGTTTACTCTTACGTTTGTAAACCTCTCACTCATCCCTAATTTAAATAAGGTAACATTATTACCTATTCAATAAAAAAAGAATCATAGAAATCGGTAGAGAAACACCGAAATTATACATAAAATAAGCCATCGCGCCCGTGACCAAAACCAAATCTTTACTAATTTACATATAACATACTAGATGGCGCCAGTAGTTGCATCCTACATCACGTAATGATTTATTTTTTAGATTGTTATAAAAACTTCATAGCGTTTTATTCAAAATCACCAAACTACACTGTTTAGGGAGTGCTATAAATTTAATAAATTGAAAACATTGCGCTGAATTTCACAATGCTTGAGCAGTGACTGAAGAAAGAAACCTCAGGTATTTAAAAAACAACGCTACCGAAGCTGGGACGATCCACTAGTATAAAATAAAATAAATGAAATATTTATACGTGTATTGTATTGATGAATAACTTTATAATTCATTTTCTAAAGGTTTTCAACCGCACCGCCCAAAAACCACTTAAAAAAGCCCTTAGTTGCCTCTTACGATACCCGTGATTAGAAAGGGGGTATGCACGGCAAATTGTAAATACAAAATATTGCACATATCTTTTCTTATATCAAATTTCGTCACGACTGCGCTGTTACCATTCGCGACCATAATTTAGGTGACTCATAAAATAATTAAAATTGCTAGTGCTCATTTGATAGAATCTAAACCCATGTTGGCAATCTGTTATTTTCCCAGGTATCACCCCGTATATCCGCTGTTGTAAGGCTGATTCTGCAATAAACAGTATTATTTTATAAAAAATGGTTTGGTAGTTATATAAAAATTTGTGTTGTGAGTCAATCTTGCAACTTCATGTTTCGACAGGACGTTTTCAATATCAGGATATAGATTTATATATAAAGAATTAATTTAGATGTGTAGTGTCGGCTTAGCACTACCCCATTTCTTCCAGTGGGTGTATGTAAGAGGCGACTAACGGTATTGGGGCTTTTTAAGGGATTTTTGGGCGATGCAGTTGGAGACCCATCACCAAAAACCTTTATTTTTACTATCTTTTCCCCACTCAACTTCCAAAAGTGGCTGAGAAATTTTTGATTCCTTAGATCTGGTTACCCCTTCTTGGGAAATATAGCCGTGAGTATATGTATGTATATATGTAATTAATTAAGCAAAGATTGTTTAGTACGTGTGTGCGTATAGTGTTTATTTTAAAGACATATGTATATTTTTAAAAAAACAGTGCCTCGATTGGGAGTGAATATTTCTGCTTTCTATCCTTTTCATTCAATTAATGAAAATTAAATTAAAAAATGACTCTGTCATATAAATACTGGGAGAATAGTGCAATGTAGTAAAAAAATGTAGAGAAGCTATATGTAAATACATATAGATACTGCTGGGTCAGCTTAGAATAGCTCCAACTCATTTCTTTTAACGGGTGGTGTAAAAGTTACTTATTTATTTATTTACAGAAACAAACAGCTTTAACACAACAATTAGCAAAAAACAATAAAAATTAAAACATAGCCAGAAACAGTTTTCAGTTACATCAGGGTTTCTTAGGCTTTATTGGTGAAATTTGGAAATTGTGGTTGGAGATCGATTGTCAGCCATCCTCTTTTCGCAACTAAACTTTTAAAATTCACTGTAGAATTCTGAAGCTTTGGTGACCTCTTTGTGGAAATATAGCCGTGAGTATATTAAATTATTTATTTATACATACATACATCTACTCACGGCTATAAATCCCTATAAGGGGTAGCCAGAGCTAAGGAATGAGAAATTCTTCAGCCACTTTTGGAAAGTTGTGTGGGGAAAAGATGGTAAAATAAAGGTTGTTGGTGAAGGGTCTCCAACCGCATCGCCCAAAAATCCCTTAAAAGCCCCCAATACCGTAAGTCGCCTTTTACGTACACCCACCACCGGAAGAAATGGGGTAGTGGGGTCTAAGCCGACACTACACAGCAAAGATTAAGTTATTTATTTATATTTACTAACCCACAAATCTCATAAAAGGCCCCAATAGCCTTTGTTGTCTGATACGACACCCTCAGGAAGCAGTAGGTTAGTGCCATCTTTAGCCGACAATAAACAGATTAAATAAATTTTATTTATTAAGTTAAACACATACATAGAATTGCTCAACTCACGAATTAAACAGTCGCTCGCTTTGAACACAGGAACACTTAAAAGCTATTCAACAATTTCAAATGAGTAGGAGCACATGAGGAAATTCTAATTTGAGCTTAGCTGGCTAGAATGTTTTAACTTACGACGAAGTTTGGTCAAACTTACCAGAGTATATAGCAACTTCATTTAGTATCTAACTACCTTATCTATTACATACATACATATACTCACGGCTATAAATCCTTAGAAGGGGTAGCCAGAGCTAAGGAATTAAAAATTCGTCGGCCACTTTTGTAAAATTGAGTGGGGAAAAGATGGTAAAGTAAAGGTTGTTGGTGATGGGTTTCCAGCCGCATCGCCCAAAAATCCCTTAAAAGACCCAATACCATTAGTCGCCTCTTACGTACACCCATCGGTAGAAACGGGGTAGTGCTATTCTAAGCCGACACTACACGGCGTCTACATGAACTACTATATATTTTAATAGATCAGTCACTGATTTATCAAAACTCGCAATTAGGGTGATGTGAAAGGCTTACATGGAAACAAGTGAAAGGCTTGAACTGCATAAATTTGCCTTAAAAGGGCCTCGACAGTACTCAATGGCAATTTGTAACTTTAAGTTTGTCATTACTTATGTAAGTTATTACGATCTAGGCTTCTGCTCGTTATCTCGATTGGATTTATAGTCCGATGAAGCCTTTGCTCTCAATTTTAGAACGTTTTTGCAGTAATTATTTAACAGCAGTTTCATGCCCGTAGGTTAGTTGTTAAATAACATTATACTGGTATAATTAATAATAATAATTACATAATATTTTTTTTTGTTTTTTTACTTAATTTTTCATTGCGAATTTAGGATATAATTTAACAATGAAACTTTAGCATATTTGTTATTTGGCATGATCTCTACCTACCCTAATGGTCGAACTAATGACATGAGTATATATTTGTATGAATGATTTTTTAATGTGATTATTGATGTATATGCGTAAAGGATTTAAGATTAACGATTACCTTCATTTTAATAGGTGTTATTAAGATTTTACTATCTCTGCCCTATAACATTATTTATTTAGTTGTTCCAGTATATAATTCGTACAATACATTGAGGTTGCATAAAAATTATGCCATTGTTTTTTTTTTAAGTGTCTTAGATTGCCATTCTTTTTTAAGTTAAACGTTTTTGGCTCGCAATTCGAAAACGTACTGTTAAAAGAAAATACTCATCAACTCACATCTTTTCTACAGTGTTACTGATTGTATTTATTTGTATAAAATTTCGCATTATTCATGAAATGTAAGCTGCTTGATTTCATGAAGATATTTTTATATTAAGCAACCGTGATAGCTTAGTGGGTAGGACACCGATTAACGTGCAGCTGTTGAAGGTTCCAAACCCGGGTCGGGCCTACACCTATTTGTTTTTCCTCAAATCAGTGAGGTGAGGAAACCCACACGGCTGAGTTGTTCTTAGTAATGTGACAGTGTATTCGTACAAAGCGGCGATAGGCCTGCCCCCTATCACGTGAGTACACTGTCTAAGAAAAACGTTAATTCAAATACAAACCCATGAAAAAAAATTGTAAATATTCCTCAGCGGGAATCAAACCAGTGACATCCGGAACCTAACCCGTACCACTACGCCGAGGATATCCCTTATTGTTTTATGTTGAATTGAAACAAATAGTTGTAGAGAACTATAAAAATCTTACAACTCAAATACGAACAAGACACGCAGAAAATTTAGGGTTTAGGTCGTAACAAAATGTTTAAGTTCCATATTTCCCACGGGACTTATAAAAACCGCATTGTTTATATAAGCTGGGCTTAATTTTCTGGACAAGTAACGCTAGATTACTTTATTATAAAAATACTCAACTCAGACTCAAACGTTCACCCCTAAGGGGTTGGCAGAGGTACTAATACTTCTGAAAATCACGTGACATTATCTGGTGTTCAGAGTACCCACGTTTTGCTTGGACATGGATAGTGTACTCACATAATCAGAGGCAGGCGTTTTGAAAATTAATTAATGTAACTATAACGCGAAATACACAATGAACCCGCCGGCCCGCCGACAAAACCCGGCGGCCTGTATGAATTCAAAAAATAAAAAATCTAAATATTCTTTATTAAGCCAAGTGTGTATGATTATTACATACATACATATGCTCACGGCTATAAATCCCTAGAAGGAGTAGCCAGAGCTAAGGAATTGGAAATTCCTCAGCCACGTTTGGAAATTTTAGTGGGGAAAATATGGTAAAATAAAGGTTTTCGGTGATGGGTCTCCAACCACATCGCCCAAAAATCCCTTAAAAGATCCAAATCCGTTAGTCGCCTCTTACGTACACCCACCGGAAGAAATGGGGTAGTGTTATTCTATGCCTACACTACACAGGTTTGCTTATTAGTATTAGTATATTGGTAAATGAATTATGTCTAACCTAGTATGAAATCTATACCGCCGAGTTATATATGTCGGCAGCCCGGCGCTCGCTGGCTCATCACATCGACGATGCAAAAGAAAAAAAACATGGTAGCGCTTGTCTTAACCAACACCATAAACAAATGATTTATCATTAATACATTCATCTGATCATACTACACCCAAAACGCTATCAATGAAATTCATTCCAAATACGTTACAGCATAGCTCGGATACTGTGATTCGATTTAATATACGAGTATTTCGAGAAACAGTATATTACAAATTTAATCTATGATTCGATTAAACATTCGACCGATTCGAGAAACACAATGATTTATAAATGTATTTAAATGAAATAATACAAAAGAGGTCATAAATATGGGCTGTAGGATTCTACTTGCTAGTGTTGGCATATAAATGGCGAACTCAAATGCCAACTTTTAACGAGAAATACTTGGAATACTTGCGTCGGCGTATATTGTATGAACTGAATTTGTGAACTAGGTCACTATTTGACTATTAATATAATTTAAATTAAAGTTGGAAGTTTGATACAGTTTAAATTAAAGTTGTCAAATTGTAGCAAAAACATTTACTTTATAATCTTTACCCCATCAACTTCCAAATGTTGCAGAGGAAATTTGTATTTCGAAGTTAATGTAGTTTGGTTAAAGTCACAGAGTTACTAAGACTTTAGTTATTTACATAAACCTTATTTCATCGACAAAATATAATACGAATTCCCAACTCCTTGACCTTTACATACATATACTAACGGTTATAAATCCCTAGAAGGGGTAGCCAGAGCTAAGGAATCAGAAATTCCTCAGCCACTTTTGGAAAGTTGAGTGGGAAAAAGATGGTAAAGTAAAGGTTGTTGGTGATGGATCTCCAACCGCATCGCCCAAAAATCCCTTAAAAGCTCCAATACCGTTAGTCGCCTCTTACGAACACCCACCGGAAGAAATGGGGTAATGCTATTCTAAGCCGACACTACACAGCTCCTTGACCTTTCTTGACACCTATAGTCTCTAAAAAGTGTTAAGTAATTCTTTCCGATTCCCAGACTACGTTAAACTATCTCGTACTAATTTGCAGTCACGCCACAAATTTATTCTAAGAATGCTATAGTATAATGGTGTAATATAGGTTCTCACGTTTGTTGATATGAAACAATATCAGCGAAAGTTGAGTTTATTGATTGTGAGTTGAGATATTCATTATGCTAGGTTATAATCAGTTTTAATATTACTGTTGCATACGAGGGCTGCTATTTATGTATCCGGAATAAAAAAAAGAAACAAACATATATCAATTAATATGGTTTTATTGCTTCTCAAAATATTCGCCGCTCAGATCTATACACTTTTGCATGCGTTGAAACCAATTTTCATAGCACTTTTTCCACTCAGACTGAGGTATCTCCAAAACGTGCATTTTGAACGCATCGACTGCCTCTTCGCGGCTCGAAAAACGTTGACCACGTAATTTTTTCTTCACATTTGGAAATAAATAAAAATCATTGGGTGCCAAATCAGGGCTGTACGGCGGATGACCTGTCAATTCGATCTTTTGAGCTTCTAAAAACTGAGTTGTGACGGCCGACCTGTGACAGCTAGCATTGTCGTGATGCAGAATGATTCTACGTTGTCGGTTAGTCTTTCTTATTTGTTCAAAGACTTCCGGCAAACAAATGGTCGTATACCACTCCGAATTAACAGTTTTACGATTCTCTAAAGGCACTGTAGCTACATGGCCATTTATACCAAAAAAACAAGCGACCATTTGCTTCAATGTGCTTTTTGCACGAATAACTTTTGTTGGGTTCGGCTCATCTTGGAACACCCACACCGTGGACTGCTGCTTAGTTTCGGGGTCGTAAGCGTAGATCCAAGATTCGTCACCTGTGTAGATATTATAAACAGCTTTTGACGCACCACGGTTGTATTTTTTTAACATTTCTTTGCACCAATCGACACGAGCCTGTTTTTGATCAATACTCAAGTTGTGCGGAATCCAACGGGAGCAAATTTTTTTTACAGCTAAATGTTCATGAAGTATCTTATGTATGCTCGTCATACTAATGCCCAGAGATGCCTCTATCTCACGATATGTAACATGACGATCTTGAGTTATTAGTTCCCGGACAGCATCGATGTTTTGAGGTACAACGACCGTTTTAGGGCGACCTTCTTTAATTTCATCAGTAAGCTTAGATCGTCCACGATTAAACTCGCTAAACCAGTGATACACAGTGGTCTTTGAGGGTGCTTCATCCCCAAAAGTCGAAGTAAGCTGATCGATGCACTGTTTTTGAGTTAGACCACGCCGAAAATCGTAAAAAATCATGGCACGAAAATGTTCACGAGTTAAATCCATGGTGGTGAAGACACGCAATTTTCAAAATGACGCTACGATGTGAAAACAATTGACAGTCACATAAAAATAAATGTATTCTAAAGCTAAAGAGTTCTATTTTTAAATGATGTAATTACTTTTTAAATTATTGTTCTGTAAGTGGCCAGTTCCGGATACATAAATAGCAGCCCTCGTACTAAGAATGAGATAAAATTATTTTTATTATGATATATTGCAACTTGAATTAGTTGATTGTCCGAAAATCCGACACTTTGAGAAAATAGGTATATGGCCAGTTTTTTTACAAATAGTAATTCATATTTGAAAAAAATTAACAACCTTAATATATATATACAAGTATCGTATAAATCTTTTCATAAATTAATTATTTAAAGGGATATTAAACTTTACACAGTGTTTTTTTAATTGAATTAGTATATGGAGACATAGTTTTAAGACTTAAGTTCTTTAGATGTCTTACAAACTCTCATTTAGTAAAGATCATGAATCTGTTTTTTTTTATTAGTTGGATAGTATTGACTTGGAGAATCAATAACCCATTTTTAGCTGCTTTTGTCGTAAAAAGGAACTCAGGGAATTGGGTCTTTAAAGTGATAATTAGGTGATGCGGTAGGAAATCCATCACCAACAAATATTATTTGTCAATATTTTCCCAACCTAACTTTTTAAAGGTAACTTGCAATTTGCTGTGTAGTGTCGGCTTAGGATAGCACTACCCCTTTTCTTCCGGTGGGTGTACGTAAGAGGCGACTAACGGTATTAGGGATTTTTAATGGATTTTTGGGCGATGCGGTTGGAGACCCATCACCAACAACCTTTATTTTACCATCTTTTCCCCACGCAACTTCCAAAAGTGGCTGAGGAATTTTGAATTCGTTAGCTCTGGCTACCCCTTCTAGGGATTTATAGCCCTGAGTATATGTATGTATGTAACTTGCAAATCTTTTATTCTATGGTATGTATTCTATACTACTCTCTTCTAAAATAATTGAAAATAGTTGACCTTTACATGCTTTGAAACCGTGAGTATGTCATTTATAAGTATTGTCTAGAAATGCACTCTGACCTAAATATGAAACTGTGAAACGTTAACAGGAATCTATTAGCGAAATAAATTCCTGGAAAATATATTAATAGTTGAAAATGCATTTCGGTAGAAGTTTATTTTTAAACTTATCTTTGTACTTATAAGCGTGTCAAAAATAAATTGGATACTCCGTCCGCCTTTTCTAGCCTGCCTCCGTGGTCTTACAATTCAAGCGCTGTTAATTCCCATTGGGGTAGACAGAGAGTATTGAGCAGCCCCTTTGTATGATCCTGAAACATCTCGAGCTTCGTCGACATTAATCAACATTTTCTTACATGCTCTTTTATTCTTCAGACTTCGGATACATACATACATACATATACTCACGGCTGTAAATCCCTACAAGGGGTAGCCAGAGCTGAGGAACTAGAAGTTCCTCGGCCACTTTTGAAAGTTGATTGGGGAAAAGGTGGTAATAATAAATGTTTTGGTGACGGGTCTCCAACCACATCGCCTAAAAATCACTTAAAAAGCCCCTTTATCCTTAGTTGCCTCTTACGGTCACCCATGGGTAGAAATGGGGTGGTGATATTCTAAGCCGACACTACACGGCATTCGGTAATTCGGATGCCTACTGTTTTTTTAGTTCATTCGCTATTTAATCCAACTGTGTCCTCTGTATGTGTACTCTTTGCCACACAAATGTCTTCACACTCTCCAAATTGGCGCTAAGATTTACTTAGCTTTTAAAGTAAGGACGGATAAATATACGAAAGCGTGACTCGAATAAAATACTGCGGCTTACCATTTTCGCAACCGGTAAGAATATTTATAAAGCTCTGTTTGCTAATTTGAATTGATATGAGAAATTAGTTGGTCATAAGTTTTAAATTTATATGTTTTACATCCCTTTCAACATTTACTCACTACTATTATCTGAGAAAGAGGTAGTTACAGTATCTTAAGAAGCGATTTCCATAGGGGTAGGCACAGACTACAGACTATCGACAGCCACTGTTTAAGATCCTGATATACTTTTCGAACTTCGTCTACATTCATCAATAATTTTATACAATTACATACACACAAACATATACTCACGGCCATAAATCTCTAGAAGGGGTAGCCAGAGCTAAGGAATTCGAAAATCCTCACCCACGTTTGGAAAGTTGAGTGGGGAAAAGATGGTAAAATAAAGATTGTTGGTGATGGGTCTCCAACCGCATCGCCCAAAAATCCCTTAAAAGCCCCAATACCGTTAGTCGCCTCTTACGTACTCCCACCGGAAGAAATGGGGTAGTGCTATTCTAAGCCGACACTACACAGCAAATAAGTTAGTCAATGAGTACATTGTCTCTGAACACTGGATGGGTACTCTAAACACCAGATGACAATGTCACGTGATATTCAGAAGTATTAGTACCTCTGCCAACACCTTCGGTGACATACGGTGTGAACGTTTAAGATTTATATTATTTAGAGTTTTATGTTTTTGGTTTAATATACCATAATAATGTATTTGTAGTATCTGTGCAAAGCTTACAGAACATCGTTATGTTTAGGTCTTATACATTTCTACTCGTATTTATTTACACAACCAAAGTTTTTTTAATTACACGTTTAAAATAAGTTCTTATTATTTTATCCATGCAAAATAAAATAATGGCTTACCTTTTCCCTAAAAGATAAACAAATTACCTAAGACCTCGTTAAAATTTCATCTCTTTTTTCTCTGTTGTCATTGCTGTGGACGGTCGGCTAACAAGCAAACTTTTTAGAACGTTTTAATTAGCAATCCTGAGTGAAAACACAAAAGTTCTGAGCTTACATAATTTAGAATGAATGTAATGTATTTAATTATATTAAAGCGTCGCGTTCACTGGCACATACTTGAATTGATACTTTAATCATGAACACACTAATTAAATAAGTAATGTATTAAGCAACCGTGATAGCCCAGTGGGTAGAACACTCGGTTATCGTGCAAACGACTAGTGTTCAAATCCTGGGTCGGGCCTACACCAATTTGTCTTTTCTAAAGACATATGTGTGGTTAATTTATCATGGTTGTTAACGGTGAGGGAAAACATCGTGAGGAAACCCACATGGCTGAGTTGTACTTAGTCATGTGACAGTGTATTCGTACAAAATGGCGATAGGCCTGCCCCCTATCACGTGGGTACACTGTCCATGCAAAACGTGGGTACTCTGAACACCAGGTGACAAAGTCACGTGATGTTCAGAAGTATTAGTACCTCTGCCAACCCCTTCGGGGATATTCGCCGTGAACGTTTATGTTTATGTTATGTTATGTTACACTAATTAAAGTATATTTCCAACATTAATGCCACGTGATGTTCTGAAGTATTGGTAGGAACCTCTGCCAGCTCTTTGGAGATTTACGGCTTGAACGTTGGAGTTGAATGAAATTCCATTATTGTATATGTCGCAGGAAAATCGTCAAACTCGTTAACTTATAAGTTTCCTAGGAAACTTGTAAGTTGACGGAAATCCGTCAAACAGCAAACGAATTTACATCTTACCTGATAGGATTTAGGAAACTTGTAAAATAACGAACTCACCTCAGGAAATTTGTAAGTGGGGATAATTTTTGACAAATTTCCGAGTTTAAAATTCTGTATTTTAGGAACTTTACAAGTTTCCTGAATCCCGCTAGGAAAGTTGTCAATGCAGCGCTGACGGCGTGGAGAGAGGGATGTTAGTGAATGCGGATTGGCTGGCGGCGGTCACGTGACGTGACGCATTCGCGCGTCTTGTCAACTCGACAATCGAAACTAATATTTACCTTGCTTTACTAATGCTAATCTATTAATTTGCTATTATTTGCTGTTACTGACATAAAATTAAAAGTTTTAAGAGTATTTATTAAACATAAATTGTTTGAGTATACACCGTGATACTTTATTGTTATAGAGTATGAATACCTTCTAGATCTTTTTTTTAAAGAGCGTTTTGATACTTGCGGCAATAAATCCCTAGAAAGGGTGGGAAGCCTGACTGTCGGAATAAGTAATTTCTTAGCTACTTTTGGAAGTTAAAGGAGAAAAGATTGTATTGTAAAGTAAACATTATTGGCGATAGGTCTCAAACCGCATCGCCTCCAATGACAATGACATCCATTGTTATAGGTTACCGCCAGAAATATGTTACTGCTATTCTTAACCGAAGCTTGTAAGATTTTAAACTCTTACAAATTTACTGCATTCATAATATTTTATCCCGCGGTTGTCCTAAGAGGAAACCAAAGGCTTTTTAAGTGATTCTTAGGTGAAGTGGCTGCATACCCAGCGCCACCTTCTGATTTTAGTACTAGTTCGCTACTGTGATGTGAGTGTATGAAAAGCACGTGAGAAGGTTGGTTGATTAACGAATGGAAACTAGTGTAAAAATCCGTCATCGTTATAAATCATTCGTAGTTTTCGTTTATTATTACGTAAGACTAAAGGCCAGGAAAGCCTTAGTCCAGTTCCTCATTTATATTTGAAAATATCAAAACATTGTCATTACTTTAAATTCATGCTTTTTTCTTTACTCAACTCACTTCTTAACCAATCATCATAACCAACTGGTTCTATTTACAATTTCACTAGCAGCTATTAGGAGGTTTACAAATTTCCTAAATTATAAATTCAAAACTAGGAAACTTGTCAAAAATGATCCCCACTTACAATTTTCCTGAGGTGAGTTCGTTATTTTACAAGTTTCCTAAAACCTATCAGGTAAGATGTAAATTCGCATGCTGTTTGACGGATTTCCGTTAACTTACAAGTTTCCTAGGAAACTTATAAGTTAACGAGTTTGACGATTTTCCTGCGACATATACATATAATCCATTCAAAGGCCTATCCCCAATACCTAAATTTTACTGGCCTAACAAAAAGCGTGTATTCCAGTGGGAATACCAGGCTGCCTAGCACGAGCGTTATTTTAGCGACGCACTGTCGGTTAGAATGAGATAAAATTTTACGATACTAAGTAAGTATGAAAGAGATAGCTGTGTTATACCACGCGATATCTAGTAAAAATGTCGCTCTTGCTAGCCGTGCAGGTGACAAATACCTTCTATACTACTTCTTTGGGATCGGGGGAAGGATGAAATAACATGAAAAAATTACGTCGATATAAATATGAAACTAAATCATTTGAAAAGTCTGATCTAAACTCATGTGCTCTTATCTTTCTTAGTAATTAATGTTACATTTGTTTGTAGTTTCCGAGAATTATTTTAATGCCTGTAAATGAGGATGGATTTCACAATATTCTATTTATAGTGTAAAAAGTCATTTATAATTTATAAATTAAATTTTGGAAGATGGTTTCTGCTAGCATCAGCCTTGTATGCAGATTTACATATATTTACGCCATTTATTCCGATTAGGAAGTCAGAGACTATCGATCGCTACCTTGTACGAACCTGACAAAATTCGCGAAATCACGACACGAATTGTGCCAGAACGGAAAATACACAGACTTAATAACATGCCTACTTACATACATCGGCAATATATCGTCACCAATTTAGTCCTGACAAATTTCCAAATATTCTTATTTTTGCTTACATTGATCATCATTTTCTTGTCCTTTTTTTGTTGTTGAGACATATTTTATAATAATAAACAAATAGAAAAATACGTTGTATTTTCTTCAAGCAATGCTTTTCTAACAATGGTTTATTTTGTTACAGATAAAACATCAAGACTGAACCTGTAAATTTCAATACGCTACGGTAAGTGTTTTATTTAATCAAATTAGGCCCACTTGAATAAAATGCGTGGTAGTCACGTTAAATAGCGATCATAAATTACACTATTCGACATAATCGACAAAATAGAAGTAATAAATTATTTTCAAGTGAAATAGGAGTGATTTTAAAGGTCACATATAAGCATAAGCAGTTTATAAACTCAAACGTTCACGCAGTATATCCCAGAAGGGGTTGGCAGAGGTTCTAATACTTCTGTACATCACGTGACATTGTTACCTGGTGGAGTACCCACGTTTTGCTTACAGTGTACGTAATAGTGGCCAGGCCAATCGCGGTTTTGTACGAATACACTGTCTCATGACTAAGTACAACTTAGCCATATTATTACTGTTTACATACATACATACATATTCTCACGCCGTTAGTTCCCATTGGGGTAGGCAGACACTATGGATCGCCACTTTGTACGATCCTGGCAAACCTCTCTGGCTTCGTTTACATCCATCAAACTTTTCATACATGCTCTTTTATTCTTCATACTGCGGACACCTGCCTTTTTGAGCACATTTTCTATTTAATCCAAATGTGTCCTCCGAGGTCGTCCTCTACTAACATTACTGTTTCTGTTCAAAAAAGTGTATTAACTCATAACGAACCTTTTATTTTTATTAAATTACATTATACTCACGCCACTACTCCTCCTATTGGGGTTGGCAGATACGATATGTCGATACTTTGTACAATTTTATTCACAATGTTGTTCAACTTGTAAAGAGAAAATCTCAGTTTTCATCTAAATTAAATTTGCCATTGTCCAGTTAGAATTTTATCGTAAAAAATTTAATCAGTTTGAATAGGACTCGGAGGAACAAAAGAAGAGAATGGTGCTTGTTTATATTCATAACATTTTTACTGTTGGTTTAGAACAAGCACTTAAAGTTTCCTTCGTTTTAAGTTATTTAATATTATTTATACTAAATCTACACTTTTGATTCTTTACATTAATTATTTTCTTTTACTATACAGCATGCATATACTCACGGCTATAAATCTCGAGAAGAGCAGCTAGAGCTTCATAGTAAGAAATTCCTCAGATTCTTCCTTACTTTTGAAAGTTGAGTGGGAAAAGATTAAAAAATAAAGGTTTTTGGTAATTGGTCTTCAATCGCATCACCATAAAATAACTTAAAAGGCCCGAGTCGCATCTTACGAGCACCAACGGGAAGAATTTAAACTTGACAGTAAATTATGCAAAAAAACGTCCCTGTATATATTTACTCATACCGAGAAATTTTAATTATACTGATTAAATTAACTACAACAATTGCTTTCAATAAGAACAAACAAAACGATCTGTTCAATAACAACACCTTAACCGTAATCGATTTATACATAAACCATACAAGTTAACATAATATGTCAAAGAAGAAAATTCAAAGGATTCCCTGAATAGACCCAATTCACTCTAGCGTGCAATCCTAGAATGAAATATTATTTGGGTAACTGTAAATATCGTATCGAATGGTCTAGTCTACTTCTTTGTTAACCTTATAGATGAATTCGATGGAAACGAATACTTTGAGATATCGGTCCGGATTTCCTACGGGATGTTTTCTTAGGAGAACTCTATCTCAGCTTTTATATAATTCAATAGATTCGGATAGGCTTTTAGAATATGATCGTAAGTTGAAAGGGATACTATATGATTTGTCATTGGCGGATTTGATAAGGTTTTTGTTAACTATGTTAAATTATTATTGTAAATATAACAATAAACTCAGCTGATGCTTACCATTACATACATACACTCACGGCTATATTTCCCTAGAAGGGGTAACCAGAGCTAAGGAATTAAAATTCCTCAGCCACTTTTGGAAGTTGAGTGGGGAAAAGATGGTAAAAATAAAGGTTTTTGGTGATGGGTCTCCAACCGCATCGCCCAAAAATCCAATAAAAAGCCCCAATACCCTTAGTCGCCTCTTACGACACCCGTGGGTAGAAAGGGGTAGCGACATTCCATTAATTTATTTTTAAAATGAATTATTCAAGATGTTGGTTATATAAAATGATATTTTGTCTAGAGGGAGGATCTGGTGATCTGTCATTCAGGCTAACCTAGTATAGACAATAGTTCTCCCCACAAAGCAAAAAATTGTACTTTATATTACTCATACTTTTGTTAAATCTTTGTGTTTAGAGAAATAAAATATTTCTTGTTTTAAATAACTAAATCCATTTATAAACTGCAAGGTTTTCTGGAAGAGAGAGAAGAGCTTTTAGAGATAAGACAACCAGTGGTACTTCTTGGTGGAATGGTTTGGAATTCTATAGTCTTAAAAAAATAATAAGATAAAACATTTTTATCTTTTATAAAATTACCTTTAAAATAACACTACATATTATCCTGACTCTTCAATATTTTCACATTACTTAAAGAGAAGAGAAACCCGATGCGAGGAAAACAGTCTGGCTTTATATATCTTAAAATAACTTTGACACCACCCAACGTTAGTGTTTCTTTACTTCAATTAGCTCTCTAGAAAATGTTTGTTTTCTTTCAGGACATTTTCATGTTATGAAATTAATGGTATCTTTGATGGTAAGAGTTCTGGAAAGTTGTAAGAGCCTTGGTATGACGTAATTTTTAGCTAGTTTGTACTTGATAAAGGAAATATATTAAAAACGCTTAAAAAATAAACAAAACCCGACTTATTATTAAGAAAATTTTCCGAAATCATTTCACAAAAATACGGTCATAATGAATGACATAAATACACCTTGTTTTTCTTCAAGTGACAAGGTGATATGTATAATGTTATGTATGGAAAATATATTTAGCCTGCATAATTAAAACAGTGCAGTGCTGTGTAGTGTCGGCTTAGAATAGCACTACCCCTTTTCTTCCGGTGGGTGTACGTAAGAGGCGACTAACGGTATTGGGGCTTTTTAAGGGATTTTTGGGCGATGCGGTTGGAGACCCATCACCAACAACCTTTATTTTACCATCTTTTCCCCACGCAACTTCCAAAAGTGGCTGAGGAGTTTCTAATTCCTTAGCTCTGGCTACCCCTTCTAGGGATTTACAGCCGTGAGTATATGTATGTATGTATGTATGTAATTAAAACAGAAGTGTTAACTCTAATCTTACTTTTTAATAAACTTTTTAATCACTCCGCTTATGGATGAAACTAAAAAACTCAATAAATTTAAAGCGCTCATGGAAACAAACCTGTATTTATACAGACTTTCTAGTGAATAATGCCAAAAGTGTTAATTAGTTTTGAGAAAGACCAATTTTCAGTTCAACTATTTGATGTTTGGAATTTTACATTTACAATAAATTAGCAAAGTTTAATTTAAACTTTTAATTAGCATCTAATTTGGGTGTTAAATCATTGTATGTGAGACAATTACTACTTTAAACATTTCTCCCAAAAGGCACATAAATTGTAGTTCTGTTTGATTCAATTGAAATGAACATGGAATTTTGTAACGTGCACATTTTGTTGTTTTGACCCGAGTCCAGTACTTACCCCTAGAAGTAGGTGTAAGTACTGGAAGGTCCTGAAGTCCTGAAACTTCCTTAATTTATGAGTCTTCATATTTGTCGTTACATATTGACACATGACGTTCGGAACAATTTCCTTCGTTACACCAATTTAATATCCACAAAATTTATATATACTTTTTGTATATGTTACGGCTAATAGCCGAAGTGCGGCTACACCTAGGTTTAGCCGGCTAAAACTAGGTGCAGCCTTATGTTATGTTGAAAATATTGAATAAGAATAATACTATTTCTATAAAACATTTTCCATATATTTAAAATACAGATTATGCATTTAAGAGTGCTCGCTCCGCTGCGCTTCGCTCGCTCGTTTTATACATAGCCTAACCTAACCTAACCTAAGCTAACCAACCCTGGCTAAATGTGACTAGCTGGCTAAACCTAGGTGCAGCCGCACTTCGGCTTTTAGCCGTAACATATACACCGTATATTTAGAAGCTTAAATATTTCTGTATGACGTTAATGTTTTTTGCTCTTCAAAAGTATTTAACACGTTAAAAACAAAAGATAAAACGTTATGCTAAAACTAAATAAATAATTAAAGCTCAAAAGTTAAACCCTTAAATTTCTCTGAAATTTAATAAGTTTTTAAAGAGTTTGTTCTTAAATGAAAACGTATTTCATTTTTATTTGAGATTGCCCCGAGAGATATGTTAATTTACGAATCTAATTTATCCGATTTTCTTAAACGTTTTTTCATTGAGCTTTAAGGTATTGAAGTTGATTTAATATAAAATTCGGTTGATGTTTCTTTACAGTTTTGCATCAAAATACAACTATAAGAATTAATATGTGCGTTTTTTTTGTGATAGATACATATATACTCACGGCTATAAATCCCTACAAGGGGTAGCCAGGGCTTCAGAATCAGAAAATTCTTTGGCTACTTTTGGGTGTTAAGTGGGGAAAATATTGTAAAATGAATGCTTTTAGTGATGGCTCTCCAACCGCATCGCCCAAAAATCACTTAAAAAACCCTGATACCCTTAGTCGCCTCTTACAATCATCCATGGCAAGAAATGGGGTAGTGCTATTCTTAGCCGACACTACACAGCACCGGGTTAGGTATTTAACGTAATTTAAAAAATAGTTGTGTAAAGTAGGCTTTGAAAAACACTAACCGACGTAATTACGTCGTCAACTGTATGAGGTGACCAAGGTATTGGGGTCATTTAGGCTATTGTTAGATATAAGGGTTGTAGACATTTTAAAAACCTCATTATTTTATTAAATTATGCTAGCTTTGCTGTCATAGTAGTAGTCACAAAAAGAAGTTCGAACATCTTATATTTTAGCTCCTTTGAGGTATTGATTGGGGAAAAGATTGTAAAATAAAATAAAGATTGTTTAATTATTGGTATCCAGTAACATCGTCTTAACAATCACTTAAAAAGCCCCAAAACCCTTTTTTGCCTCTTATAAAGACATTTCATATGTACCCACCAAAACATTATCACAAAACCATCAGATTAGGAATTAGTGTATATCATTTCAACATAAATGTCAGTTCAGTAGCGATTAAAACTGATATTAGCTGGCCAGTCGGGTCCACGACAAGTTGACAGTTTCCGACTCATGATTGAATTATAGCAAAGCCACTTGTTTCAGATATGGTGGAGAGTGCAATGCGACTTTTATGCAATAACTCACTTTAATCTTTTATTTTTTGTTATTTATAACAGCGTATAACATATTGCAGAAAGTGTGTTACAGCGTGTGACATATTGCAGAAATGTTTCCAACTCGCATGTAATGTTATGAATAAGAGTATGTTTATACCACTTTTTTCCGCAAAATCCTCACGCAAACAGGAATAAACTATGTACGGGGGTGTGCCAATAGTTAGATACTCTTTTCTCATCTTATAGGCTGGTTTTTATTGACATATTTAAATATAGAACACATTTTTTTTATTTATTTTTTATTTGAATGAGCATCATTTTTCCGAGAATCTGGCGGGATTTCACTTGCAACAATGGAGCTCAGTCGACGTGATTTTCGCGCTATGATTTATTATGACTTTAAAAAAGATTTAAAGCCTCAAGAATGTTTTGAACTTTTGGCTTCTACTTTTGGTGAGTCTGCTTGTTCCCGAGCAGTATTCAATTGGTTTTTCTGAATTTAAAAGAGAACGGGGAGAACTTGAAGATGAAGCGAAGACAGGACGGCCGCCAACCTCGGTCACGCAAGAAAACGTTCGTGCAGTCGAAAAACTTATTCGCGAAAACCGACGAATTAAATATGTAGAGCTAGAGCAAAAACTAAGAATTGGATCAGCAGCAATGCAAACCATAATTCACGACCACCTTTCTCTCCGTAAACGTTGTTCGAGATGGGTGCCGCACAAACTTGCGATTTTTACTTGTTTCCAAAAATCAAAGAAAAACTAAAGGGGAAGAGGTTTGAAAGCATAAAAGATACGCTGGTTGCCTATAATTTCGAGATTTCTGAGGTATCTAAAAAACAGTGGTCACAGGTATTTTCCAATTGGTTCAGACGTATGGAAAAGTGTATACCTGCTCAGGGTGAATACTTTGAAAAGATCGATACTAGTAATAAAGAATAATTTTTATAATTTTTGAGTATCTAGTTTCTTTTGGCATGCCCCTCGTATATAAATATGACACGGTGTAGGAAAAGCTCCAGCATAAATACCATAAGAAGCAAGATTTATTACTAACTAGCCTTTGCCCGCGACTTCGTTCGCATGGAATAGTAATTTTGAAACCAACAATTACAATAACATTAACAATTAGACACATATATGAAATTAATTAATTGAAAATTATAGAAGTATCATAAAAAGTTTAAACTTCTGTAATTTCTGTTGCCGTAAGAATTTCTGGTAATCCTTTTGCAATTTTCATTAATATTTGTTGAGGAGACTTCATACTATATTTCAACCTGATAGAATCTCAATTCAGGAAGTTTAAAACAACTTAAATTTTCTCGCAATTTCCATGCCCGTGGGAGTTGTTTTCTAAGAGTTCATTTGAAGCACTAAAACTAGTCGTTTAGGCTGGGCGCTGCTGTCTGTCAGTGAGACAGTAACCGAACGATTTTATATATAGAGATATAAAGCATATCACTTAGAATAACACTACCCCATTTCTTCCGGTGGGTGTACGTAAGAGGCGACTAGCGGTATTGGGGCTTTTAAGGGATTTTTGGGCGATGTGGTTGGAGACCCATCACCAACAACCTTTATTTCACCATTTTTTCCCGACGCAACTTCCAAAAGTGGCTGGGAACTTCAAGTTCCTTAGCTCTGGCTACCCCTTCTAGGGATTTATAGCCGTGAGTATATGTATGTATGTATATATATATATATATATATATTTTACTACTACGATTTACTACACCAACAAAGTTTTATTTTATTATTATACTATGTCTTGTCCCTTTTTCCCGAAACTGTTAAAAAAGGTTCTATTTATTGAATCATCTCGATTGTATCTTTTTCCTCATCATATATTAAGTCCATGAATAATGTTAGGAGTTATCATAAAATTTGTAGTTTATTATAAAAGCATTGGTCCCGACTATCGATTCCAACATTGTTCGATATTAGAAATTAAACTTTTCATAAAATTCACTTATGTTTTCATACATGATCTATTGATCTTTGATCAAAGATAACTTGAAGCAAACAAATTTTGATGAAAGTTAAACATAACTGTTATATATGCTTGGAAACATTACAAATATCCTTCATTAACAATCAGAAAATATTCTTCAGTATGCAAAAACATAAAATTTAATTATTCAATAATGTAACACTTATTAATTTTGAACTAAAGTGTCGTAAAAATATGTTTGTAGCACTCCGTTTGAGCCCATATATTGTACAGCAATAAATTTTGGCACGACTTGCGAATATCCGTATGGCCCTTTTAGTCAAAATGTTTATTGCCTTGCGATTTCAGAGACTTACAAAGTTGAAAATTTAATTTTGTTTAAGGAAAGTTGAACCAACTTGCACTCTCTGTACAGTGAAAAAGAACTTGTATTTCTCTCCAATGGGTTGAAGTGATTTACTTCCATTGTGACAGCAAACTTGGAGTGAAATTGGAATCGTGAGATGGATTTTGAGTTTTGTATTGTTGGAGCGACCTTTTAGCTAGGATATCGCGTGGTTTAAAACAGCCATCTCTTTCACACTTAATTAGTATATAAATAATAATAAATGCATTTTATTTATATTTTATTTACTCTATCATCTCATTCTAACCATTATCGTGCTAGTCATAGTTGTAATGTAATGAAATGTTAGATAAGATGACATAGTAAGAAATAGTGTGATTCGTGACAAATGCGGTGTGAAAGATGATATTGTAAAAAAGATAGAAAAATACATGCGCGGCTCATAGAGATAGAAGGAATTTAATTAGTTTAGGATATACCCATACAGAGTCAATGTAGATATAAATTTCAGCAGAGGACGACCACGGAGGACACATTTAGGCCAAATAGATAATGTGCTAAAAATTAAAGATGTCCGTATTCTGCAAAATAAAAGAGCATTTATGAAAAGAAACTTCCAACAGTGGCTGAATAATTTTCTGATTCTGAAGCACTGGCTACCTCTTTTGGGGATTTATAGCCATAAGTATATGTATGTATGTATGAAAAGATTGATCAATGTCGACCAAGCGCAAAAGTTTTCCAAGTATCGTACAAAGTTGCGATCAAACGTCTTTGCCTACCCCAATGGGAACTAACGGCGTGAGTATATATGTATGCGTATGTACTGATAAAAAAAATATAAATCAATATCATTTATATGTACTACAAACATTTCTTGTGTAATTTAAGACACACCTTTAATATTACGCAATTCACTCAAGGCCACGTGATATTACGAAATCTGTGTTTACAGCACAATGCACGCAACACAATGCAATGAACTGTCGTAGTATTATGATAAAATGAGAGAGACACTTGTCAGTACAGAAATGAGCAGGTACTTATCTGGGTCACGTAATGCCTTTGCCGTCTAGTTTCTTCCTTATTCTATGGCTGAAAGAGTTGCTTGCTATTCAAATAAAAGTCTTTCACAGTGTCGTGTCTGGACTGTTACTTAGTCTATGATTTTTTTTCTGAAAAGACTGAACATTTTTATTTGGAATTTCGTTTTCAATATTAAACTGAAACGACTAAAGGATCTCTTTAATAAGGTCCAGATGCTTTTATCCAAGATAACCTTTTGAGGTTATACACCAGTAACTTGTAATAGTTAAGCTGAGCTATTGATTAAAAAGGTGGATATATTCTACATGATTTTCAATATTCAGTTTTTTTTTCCGTTTGAAACCCAACAAACACAGTTAATATATTAAAAATATAGTTTTATAAGAGGCTATTTATATATATTAATTTAGGTAAAAGGTTTTTTTTTAAGTCCAGATGTTGTCTTATCATATTAAATGCAAACGCATAATAGTTGAAATTTAGCCGTCTAAGTCACCTCTACAAAAACACGTGTAAGTATAGGCTAGAGCAATTCTACTCTGAAATATATGAAACACTCACATACATACATACATATACTCACGGCTATAAATCCCTAGAAAGGGGTAGCCAGAGCTATGGAATCAAAAATTCCTCAGCCACTTTTGGAAGTTACATGGAGAAAAGATGGTGAAATAAAGGTTGTTGGTGATCGGTCTCCAACCGCATCGCCCAAAAATCCCTTAAAAGTACCAATACCTTTAGTCGCGTCTTACGTACACCCACTGGAAGAAATGGGGTATTGCTATTCCAAGCTGACACTACACAGCATAAAGTACTCATACTAATTATATTAATATAGGTTAATACGGCTGTAAATTACAAAAAAATCCCCATATCTTTAAGGTTAAAAACTCTTGCTTGCTTTCAAATTGCGAGGTGATGAGATGGTAAAACAAAAATGGTGATGAGACATACACAAGTATCTAATATATCTAAAAGGTTGTCTGGAAGAGATCGCTTTTAGCGATAAGACCGCCAATTGTACCTCACTGTTAACTGTTTGATCATATTATTATTTTTGTAAATTTGTGTTTGATGTGCAATAAAGAGTTATTCTATTCTATATCTATCAGAGAATACGCAAAAATCAATGTTATTGTTTGATTAAAAAAAACGCTTAGCTTGCCATCGATCGCTACAAGTGAAACAAATTCTTTTAGGAAAACTAGACATATTCGTTCCAAATATATCGCCAAAAAAGGATCACAATTTAGTAGCCTAGAATTTGTGATTCGAATCCTTATTAGTTTGTCTTCAATAGATATTTCATCCGTACGACCATTGTAAAACTTTTTCCAATAACACCAGTTTTGAATGGCTTTTGATCGCTTTCAACACGTATCAGTACAATAAGTATCATCTCATTTCTATCCATCATAATGGTGCTAAAACTAATATAAAACAGGACAAGCGATTTTCTATCAATTTCACGTGAGGGATTTGTATAGGGAATATTTTAAGCGGAACATATATTGTTTCAAAAAGTTATTTGACGTGATGTTATTGCCTGCCCACGCTTTTATAAATTGTTCCAACTATGAACAAGGAATATATATATATATATATAAGCTGTGTAGTGTCGGCTTAGAATAGCACTACCCCATTTCTTCCGGTGGGTGTACGTAAGAGGCGACTAACGGTATTGGGGCTTTTTAAGAGATTTTCGGGCGATGCGGTTGGAGACCCATCACAACAACCTTTATTCTACCATCTTTTCCCCACTCAACTTCCAAAAGTGGCTGAGAAATTTCTAATTTTTCAGCTCTGGCTACCCCTTTAGGGGTTTATAGCCGTGAGTATATGTATGTATGTATGTATATATATAACGTATTCCTTGAAATGATATCTGATTTCAAATAGGTAATTCAAACTTAAACGTTCGCACCGTAAAAAGCTAATACGTTTTACTTGGACAGTATACTCACGTGTAGGGGGCATGCGGACTGCCTGCTGTATACTATCGCCGTTTTGTAAGAATATACTGTCAACTGCATAAGTAAAGTACCAACTCAGCCATGTGGGTTTCCTCACGATGTTTTCCCTCTTCTTTAACAACCATGATAAATTAGCCACACATATGTAATTTATATCTTTTTGTTCATGAAAACCTCATGTGGGGATTATTACTAATAAATAAAGAATAAATAAAGGAAAGAACGTGTAAAAGAAATAAAGGATAGAAGAATTTCGCGCTGGCAGCCATTGACACGGTAGCTCAATTGGCAAGAGCGACGGGGGCGTATACCCGAGGTCGCGGGTTCGAATTCCGCCTGTGTCGAAATTTTTCTTTCCTTTATTTATTCTTTATTTATAAGTCACACATATGTCTTTAGAAAAGACCAATAGGTGTAGGCCCGAGATTTGAACCCTCATCGATTGCACGTTAAGCGGGGTTCTACCGACTGGGCTACCACGGTTGCTAATAAATCGGTAATATCCTTGAATACACAAACGAGAGGTATAGAGGATCTTAAAGTTTTAATATATATGATATTCCATATATATTGATATGATAGTCCAGTGGGTAGAACACCCGCCCGAAAAACAGAAGGGTGTGAGTTCCAATCCTGGGACGGGCCTACACCAATTTGTCTTTTCTAAAGTCATATGTGTGGTTAATTTATCATGGTTGCTAACGGTGAGGGAAAACATCGTGAGGAAACCCACATGGCTGAGTTGTACTTAGTCATGTGACAGTGTATTCGTACAAAACGGCGATAGGCCTGCCCCCTATCACGTGAGTACACTGTCTAAGCAAAACGTGGGTACCTTCTCTGGAAACTAGAAGACGCTTGCCATGTGAGTTCAGGAGTATTGGTACCTCTGCCAACCCCTTCGGGGATAAACGGCGTGAACGTTTATGTTTATGTTATGTTATGTTAAAGTTTTAGGCCCAAACACAAACATAAGTTTGCTTAGACTAAGTAAACACCAGAGCAGTAATGGGAAACAGTGTGATGATCCCAATTCGAAGATTGAATGTGTACGTGTGAGTGAGATCACAGTATAGACTTAAATATAATTAATTAGTGAAAAGTCCTTTGGTGTGCTGTTATTGGCTAAGACTTGTACTTACACGCAGGCATTTTGTAAAATACATACTTTCAACTCAAACTCAAACGTTCACGCCGAATATCCCTGAAAGGGTTGGCAGAGGAGCTAATACTTTTGAACATCACGTGACGATTTTCAGAGCACCCACTTTTTGTTTGGACAGTGTATTCACGTGAAAGGGGGCAGGGGTATTTCGTTTTGTACGAATACACTGTCACATGACAGTATAACGTAGCGATGTGGGGTTTCCAGCGGAGTTTTTTAAGATTACATACAGAAAGAAAGAAATACAGTTGCTTTTTAGAGCTTCGAATTATTCATTGCTTTCTTGCGGGTGTCATAAGTGGCGACTTAAGATATTAATGGTTTTAAAGTGATTGTTGGGCAATGCTTAATGACCCATCACCAACCTGATTTTATATTTAGTGATTATGTGCATACATACATAAATACATATACTCACGGCTATAAATCCCTTAACGGGGTAGCCAGAGCTTTGGAATGATAAATTCCTCAGCCACTTTTGGAAGTAGATTCGGGAAAAGATGATAATAATAAACGTTTTTGGTGATGGGTCTCCAACCACATCGCCCAAAAATCACTTAAAAAGCCCCAATACCCTTAGTCGCCTCTTACGATCACCCACGGGTAGAAATGGGGTAGTGCTATTCTAAGCCGACCCTACACGGCAAAGATTTTCTAAGATTCTACCCCCATTTTCTCTAGATTACAACCTTGAGTATAAAAATCTACAATGCAGCAAAAACTCTCTTTCGTATTTATATTTTCCGCACTGAACAATCATAACTGGCCGACTCAACCCAATAATATCATACCGAAGATATCAAACTAAACCCATTACTTCATGAATATTCATTAATATCTTAGACAACTATTGTACCTTACTTAAGGGTTATCTTCATCACGACTTGTAATTTAATTAGTTTTTGCTTTCACAAGCCCGTGAAGTTTGCTGGATACAAGTTTCAGTGGAGCAAACATTATAAATGCGAGATGGCAACACCGTGTGGTACGACATGCTATTCCGATGAAATTTTGTAACTGCTATTTTAGGATTATTATATTAGCTGTGTAGTGTCGGCTTAGAATAGCACTACCCCATTTCTTCCGGTGGGTGTACGTAAAAGGCGACTAATGGTATTGGGGCTTTTAAGGGATTTTTGGGCGATGCGGTTGGAGACCCATCACCAACAACCTTTATTTCACCATTTCCCCACTCAACTTCCAAAAAAGGCTGAGAAATTTCTAATTTTTCAGCTCTGGCTACCCCTTTTAGGGATTAATAGCCGTGAGTATATGTATATGTATGTATGTATTTTAGGATTATGTTGGGATTACTAATTCTTGGAATTAAAGGGGAAACACTCATTAGTAAAGGGGAAAGATTTCTCATCAGAATATACACATAAAGTTGTACACTAATGACTGTAGATCTCAAAAAGAGGTTGCTATAGGTAGTTTGAAATTCTTTCGATAATTTAAGAAGTTGCAAAAAAAATATTGTAAAATAAAGTCTGTTGGTGATAGGTCTCTAACCGCATCGCCCAAAAATCACTTTAAAAGCCCCATTACCTTTAGACACCCCTTATGATCACCCACGGTCAGAAATTCTAGGGTAGTGCTATTTATTCTAAAGGCCTCTTTACGACAAAATAAAACTTTTTCAAAACAAAAGTAAATGGTTATCACTAAAGGCAATCTTTCAGACGTTAGGTTCGATTTTTTATTATTTTTAACTGTCTAACTGCGCAATAATCTTTGTCAAATTTATAAGGTAAATTGTAATAGTCTTTTATTTAGCAGAATCAGGGCTCCGCACGTCTAGCCAGCAAGCGGTGTGTTTCCAAAATTTACTCTAAAATTTTAAGATAAAACTTGGTATTCATAAGTAAAAGCCAACTTTAATTATTGTTTTAGATAAACTTACATCACATGGGAAGTAGATATATACATACATATACATGTACTAACCGCCATTAATCCCAATTTTTAATACGTAGTTTTTACCTTTATTTTACCATCTTTTCCCCACTCAACTTCCATAAGTGGCTGAGGAATTTCTAATTCCTAAGCTCTGGCTACGTCTTCTAGGGAGTTATAGCCTTGAGTATATGTATGTATGTAGTTTTTACATTGACTTTTGAAGGACACCTTTTAAACATTTACTTTTAAACTCATGATGGTGGAAGCCCTGTACATCAATTGCAATTTCAATAATTTATTCGCAAACAAATAAAACAGCATATATTTGCGAACAGAACTATATAAACCACAATTTTAATAGACATCTGTAAAACGCTAAAATAATTTAAAATAAACAAGATGAACACACAAGGAGACCACTTAATTTGGTATCCGAAGAGAAATTTTCACTACAATGAGTGTAATTATATTCGCCCCACGTTATTTGCTCGGCAAACAGATTGGACAAACACAAAAGACCTATTGTTTATTAAAGGTAAATTTGTTAGGTTATAATCCTAAATGTCGATTTACATTCATGACATAAAACCTTTATACTGACATTTCAAATGAATTGCTATTGTATTAATTATAGAAACTTAAACAGCTTATTGTTTCAGTTTCTATAATTTAAATTAATTACTTGCCTATTGGAACTGATATTGTTTTTTTAGTTTTCATGGCGTCGCATCGCAGTGGAGTGTACAGCCCTATATCGACCGTTTTGAAGCGGTCATGACGTTTTGCTCACGATCCGGAGGTCTTAGGTTTGATTCCCGGGCCTGAACTTAAAAGTAATATGAGAGATTTAACCACATTAGGTGCAATTATCTGATAAAAATGGTTCTGTTCTCTGGAGGGCACGTGAGTCCATCGTTTCCCTATGTCATTTATAATATCTGCCAACCAGCAGCAATGGCCCAATACATATAATGATAACTACCCATAGTTGTGAGCCTTTGGTTTAGGATATATACGAGCTGTCATGATGTGTTTTTTCAGGGGAAATTCTTTGTTTGAAATAGAGACTCCACTTAATTTTACATCTTTTTTTAATTCTATTCTAATAAAACACATTATGTACATACATACATACGTATACTCACGGCCATAAATCCCAAAAAGGCATAGCCAGAGCTTCAAAGCTAGAAACTCCTCAGCCACATTTAGAAGTTGATAGGCGAAATAATGTGACGCATAAAAAATATTTGGAACAAAAAGAGTAGTCAAAATTATAATTATCCTATCATACCACAGCGAGACTCGGCTAAATATGCGAATATATGAACACAAAGACACAGTGACCATGACAAATAGAACTGAGCTGGTTTCCAACGAAAGTGGTGAGGTGAAGGTCGGAGCAATTAAAATTAGGTGCCATGAACATTAATTGCTCGCTTGAATAATACTACCGCCTTTGTAATATACATTACATACGTTTTGCTTTAAAATCTTTGCTCGTTTAAATAATGGAACACTTTTATGTCAAGCTATTAAAGTATGATTTGATTTGGTTGGGTAATGTTAATGTATGTTATGATACTTTGCATCTGTAGTATTGTGTTATCTTGATCTGAGTTTTTTTGTTAGTTAGATTGCTTAAGAGCTTATTCCATTTGTCTGAATGAAGACGTCTGAAAGCCACAGAATCTGAATTCAGACTAGTGGAATAACGTTCAGAACGCAAGAACTGAAATTTGTGTAGTGGAATAACAAGCGTCTGCGGCAGTAACTTCAAAGAACGTCTGAATTCAGCATCGACAAACTGTAATGGAATAAGCTCTTTAGTTAGTTAAAAAAATAGGGTTTTGTAAAAACAAACCCCTATTTGGGAAAACCCCGTTCGGCTACGAAACCCTGACAACCAACTATAATCAGTAAAGTATGACATTCCATTGATTGGCCCTCGTCGTTCGTCCTTCAAATACATGCCAATTAGTTAGTGATTTCTATTGTTTGTGTATTTTTGATGACAAATCAAAACCTTTGTTCGCGATTCGTGTTTCAATTCAAACCCGAAAAATAACATAACATAGCATATACTCACGGCAATAAATCCCTAGAAGGGGTAGCCAGAGCTAAGGAATTAGAAATTCCTCAGCCACTTTTGGAAATGTGAGTGGGGAAAAGATGGTAAAAGTAAAGGTTGTTGGCGATGGGTCTCCAACCGCATCGCCCAAAAATCCCTTAAAAGCCCCAATACCGTTAGTCGCCTCTTACGTACACTCATCGGTAGAAACGGGGTAGTGCTATTCTAAGCCGACACTACACGGCAATCGAAACCCGAAAAATTTGTTTCAAAAATACGTTTGCCTTCTTTTCATAAAAAAATGCCAAAGTCTTTGAAGCGTTTCGTAGATAAACGAAGAGATCTATACGAGTTGCAGCAGGCAAGCACGAGCACTATTTTATCGACACGGTAACGGTTAGAATGAGATGACTATATACGATAAAAAGTAAGTGCGTAAGGGATGGCGGTTTTATACCACGCGATAACTAATTAAAAGGCCGCTCGTAAAAGCTACGCAGGAAGCCTAGCAGCCGAGCGTTATTTTATCGGTTACAATAAAAAAATGTGTAAATAAAAAGAATATTTTTTAAACTATATTAGCGTCACATGACTTGCTATTTATTAAACGTGCCATTAAATAATGAATGTTGGATGAAAAGTATTTATATTAAAAAAGGGACATTAGCTTGACTTAGCTCTCTAGAAAAAGCGAATATTATTGTGAAGAAAATGTCTTTATAACCAATTTATCATTTTTACTGTCCCGTTAGTATGAAATGTGAATGTAAGAAACAGGCTCTGGAAATTGAGTGTACTGTATATATAATGAAGTCTTCCTTTTCAGCTGACTTCAGCAGATGTGTCAAATAAACGAAAATTTGTTGTTCGCCCATTCAGTTTACGGATGATAATTTAACGTTAAAATGACAAAAGAAAACCTTGAAGAAGACATCATAATTTTACAAATTTAATGGAGTTATTAATGCATAACTTTACTAGCTCAACCTGAAACTTAGAACTTTCGAATAAGGTCTTAACTAAGTTCCCTATCATTACAAAAAACGTATTGAAGTGATAATTCATTAAATAAAAAAAAATATGGATCCATTATATACGGGTCAAGTTAGTCCAAACTAAGTTAAACTTGTATGGGATACTGACTTAACTTTTACTTTTGTATTATATTTATGTATGTATTTATGTAATCAGCACATTTTAGCACTGATAATATTTTTTTTATTTTGTTTTTTGTTATGTTTTAAAATCAATTGGCTGTAGTGATTTGATTCATGTAAGGTCCGTGTGTCACTACAAGTCTGGCGCTGACTGAAAATCAGTGTTGTGAGGTAAAACTCACAACGACAACGCTGAGTGAGACAGACGCCATTTTGTTGTCTTCGCGCATTATGTGAGATCAACACTGTTTTTATTGTTAAATGCTTTTTTTTACCTACATTTATTTTGTAAAAATATTTACATGTTCATGTGCGACTGGCAACGTAAACGTTTTTTCTTCTTCTTCTTTCTTCTTAACAATATATTTAATATTATACTTGCTGACCCGACATACTTCGTATTGTCAAATTTGCTTATGACAAAACTTTAGGCGTTTTTTTCGGTACTCTTAGTTCTCTCAATTAGGCGTGAGTATTTTATTGGGAATATTTTCCGGAATGTTAAGTACCTATTTGAACATTTGAGTAATTATGTAGCTTTTTGCCAAATTTAATTCATATACATTATGTACTTGAGGAGCCTTTTCAGGCCCGGTTTCAGGTTTCAGAGCCGTTTCAGAGATTTATAATATTAATAGGATAATACACATATACATAAAATCCAAGACCAAAAAACAATCATTTATGATCATCATAAATGATCCTCTCAGTGTGGATAGAACCCGCTACCTACGGACCGAGAAGCTAGTCGCCTTTCCACTCAGCCACAGAAAACGAAAATCTTTTTTTTTCAAATAAATTATGCCATCTAATTTAAATCTTTTTGTTCATGAAAACCTCATGTAGGGATTATAACTAATAAATAAAGGAAAGAAAAATTTCGACACAGCCGGTAATCGAACCCGCGACCTCGGGTATACGCCCCGACGCTCTTAAACGACTCGACTCGACTCGACTTAAACGTGTAAAAGAAACAAAGGATAGAAAAAATTCTCGCTGGCAGCCATTGACACGGTAGCTCAATTGTAGAGCGTCGGGGCGTATACCCGAGTTCGCGGGTTCGATGCCCGCCTGTGTCGAAATTTTTCTTTTCTTTATTTATTAGTTATCCCATCCAGTAAAATATTTTAAACTATTTTAAGCTTTGGTATGGCAGCACCGACCTGTATTGTCCGCCTTACCATATTATGATTTTATTCTCGCGGAATGCCGCTAGGACTTATTTATGGACTCAGAATAACTAGGAAATCCTGATTTGTAGTAGGGCAGTTATTTTTCGAATGGAGTGGTAGCTGCTGGTCCTGTGGCCTGTGCGGTTTAAAATGACTTATGTAGTGTGAAAGACCAAGTACAATATGAGTTGAGTTAATGCAAAATATGTTTCTTAAAAGAAAGAGAAGACAAGCAATCATTATTATGTAACATTTTCATAAAATCGCTCAAACTATCCAATTTCCTACTAAAAACACAAAAACACCGCTGACTTCAAACCGGTTAAAACAGCCTAAAACAGATACTAATATGCATAGTGAAAGCATTTAGAGCAGCTGTTGTATGCTTTAGAACCTTCGAATGTCACGAGGGTCGTGTCGTGAGCGTAGGTCACCAGCTTATTGGCTCATTGGCTTTTAGATCAGTGTGTTGTAATCTAAATTATTTGTGACGTGTACAATCAATAGTCCCAGGCAATTTTGTAACACATGCCACAATGTAAATACTGATTATATCTTTCATATAGATACATATATTTCCCTTTTGATCCTATAAGTAAATGAACTGTTTCTATAACATACATTAAATTATTTCCTTAAGCTACATTTTATATATAATCAAATATTTAGTAGGCATTGTTCCGTCATAATCGTTCGAGATAAATTGACAATAATATCACCCAATGTTAACAATAAAGTTAATTCCTTTGGTAAGTGCCTTTTTTAGTTAAGCCTTCTGTTTCTCTGTTGTTTTCGGTGTTCTTTATTTTTATGCATATGTGTGAGCTTGTTATTGGCGTATTTCTGCCTATGTAATAATTTAATATGCGACATGATAGTCCAGTGGGTAAGAACACCCGCCCGAAAAACAGAAGGGCATGAGTTCCAATCCTGGGACGGGCCTACACCAATTTGTCTTTTCTAAAGTCATATGTGTGGTTAATTTATCATGGTTGCTAACGGTGAGGGAAAACATCGTGAGGAAACCCACATGGCTGAGTTGTACTTAGTCATGTGACAGTGTATTCGTACAAAACGGCGATAGGCCTGCCCCCTATCACGTGAGTACACTGTCTAAGCAAAACGTGGGTACCTTCTCTGGAAACTAGATGGCGCTTGCCATGTGAGTTCAGGAGTATTGGTACCTCTGCCAACCCCTTCGGGGATAAAACGGCGTGAACGTTTATGTTAACGTTTATGTTAATAATTTAATACTGTAAATTAAGCTGTAAGCCCACCAAAGATAATAAAATAAATAAATGCACCAAACGAAACGTGGTGAATGTGTGATATATAGTTTTTTCTATCATGTACATACTTCACAAGTTATGATCGAAGTTTTGCTGTTTCAAGTATTTTTGGCCATTGTGACTACCCACTAGTGTGGATGGTAATGTTAGTAGAGGACGACCACGGAGAACACACTTGGACCAAATTGAGAGTATGCTCAAAAAGGCTGGCGTCCGAATATTGAAGAATAAAAGAGCATGTATGAAAAGATTGATGGATGTAAACGAAGCTAGAGAGGTTTGTCAGGATCGTACGAAGTGGCGATCGATAGTCTCTGCCTACCCCAATGGGAATTAATGGCGTGAGTATATGTATGTATGTGACTACCCACTATCTTATCTACAACCTAGTACAGTGTTATATAATCTGTGCTATAACCTTATACTTATTTACAACCTTCTCCCCACTAAACATTAAAAAGTGGTTAAGGAATATAAGGAATATTTCATTGTAAAACTCTGATTTCCCCTTTTAGGGATTTAAAATAAGCATAAGCATAAGCATAAACGTTCACGCCGAATATCCCCGAAGGGGTTGGCAGAGGTGCTAATACTTCTGAACATCACGTGACTTTGTCACCTGGTGTTCAGAGTACCCACGTTTTGCATGGACAGTGTACTCACGTGATAGGGGGCAAGCCTATCGCCGTTTTGTACGAATACACTGTCACATGACTAAGTACAACTCAGCCATGTGGGTTTCCTCACGATGTTTTCCCTCACCGTTAACAACCATGATAAATTAACCACACATATGTCTTTAGAAAAGACAAATTGGTGTAGGCCCGACCCAGGATTTGAACACTAGTCGTTTGCACGTTAACCGAGTGTTCTACCCACTGGGCTATCACGGTTGTTGTTAAGGGATTTAAAACCTTGCACATAACTAGTTTACAGTTTACCAGAAACAAATCGGATATATACGCCAGATTCAACAGACGCAAAAGTTCACGTAGGAAGCTTATAAAAACGTGAATTCGTAGAAGGTGCAGATTTTTAAGGATAAAAGTTAAACTTTATTACTAACGGGGTCGTTTTAACTTCGTTTGAGCAAAAAATAAGCAATTTTGCTGCTTCATTTTGGAGAAACAGGAAGGGTAAATAAGTAAGGTTTGTTCACCAAAAGATTTGTTAGAAAAGATTGTGTGTTTTGGCAAAAATACTTTATAAAAATGATTTAGTTTTACAGTTAAACTCGGCTTCTTCCTATTTTTCAACAATTGTTGAAGAGTGACTGATTCTTAAAACTCAATCTATACCTTTGCGGGATTGTAGCCGAGTGTATACAATGTAGATACACTTTTATTAAGCAGCCTGTGCTGTATAAAAAATAAAACGATTTCTTTGTCTCCAGCCCAGACAGGATTAAAAATAAACTGAAGGGTCACGATTTTTTTCAGACTATTTTTTATATTATTGTTATTGTATTGTTTGTTTGTGAAGGACTATAAATTGGAATAAGATTATTGTTTCTTGTTTCAGACAGTGAAATACTTTATACTATATTTACAATAGTAATCTTTCTTGTCTCACATTTCTTTTGATACATCAAGGTTAAGGTACATTCTAAAACATACACTCAAAATAATAACCTTATATACTACATACATCGTACATTAAACGAAAATATGTAAACTACGTACTAGGACCCCTACATGCACACATACGATAAAAGTAATAAAATTTACACATTTGGCAGTGCCCTAGTACTTTCCCTCTCTCAATTTAGCTTAGGTACACTCCTTTGCCCCTCCAGGGCGGCCCTCAGCTGCCCGGGCGGCCTCTTTCTTTTAAGAAACATATTTTGCATTAACTCAACTCATATTGTACTTGGTCTTTCACACTTTTAACATTACATACATTGCGCAAACTTCTAGACTGGAAATTTTACTTACTTGAGAAGGTTTTGTTTACTGTCAAATAAAATAAAATATTGAGTCCTTCATTTGATTACCCAAATTGTATGAATGTCAGGCCATTGAAGAAAAATTGAATTGAATTGTATGAATGTCAATAAAACTAAAATCAATTTAAATGATGTAAATTTGTTTGTTTCCTATCTAAATTTTCACCAAACAGTAATAAAATAAATCTTTCTAAAATAATTCAAACTCAAACGTTCACGCCAAATATCCCTGAAGGGATATATTTATTTTATATTTATTACTAGTGGATCGGCCCCGCTTCGCACGGGTAGCGTAGTTTTAAAAATATTGGAGGTTTCTTCAATCACTGCTCAAGCGTTATGAAATTAGCGCCTTTATTACAACTTACAGCACTCATGTCTGAATATAGTGTTACTTTGTGATTTTGAAAGCGCTTTTATGATCGGTTCAGATCAATATCTCCGAAATTAAGCTAATTTTTAGGTTTTAACTACTGGCGCCATCTAGTACGTAATATGTAAATTACTAAGGACTTGGTTTTTATCGCGTGCGACTATTATGTTGGGACTATTAATTTTGGTGTTTCTATACCGATTTCTATGATTCTTTTTTTATTGAGTAGATAATAATGTTAACTTTTTAAAAAAGGGTGATTGGGACTATTATAAACGTAAGAGAAAACAAATATAATCAGAATGCGCCGAACTGCTAAGCTATCAGGAGTTACACGTGTTGTTGTGAGTCAACCATAAAAGATAGACATAAACTGTTGCGGAATATTTTTTAGATAATTTTATGTAGAATATTTCCGTAATACGTGATTTCTATGTAACTTTGACCATTAAGGCTGCACACGCGACGGAAGCTTAAAAAATGGAGTAACTCCTCCCGTTTTCCCTAAATTTCCCAAAATTCCCCTTTACTATTCTGCTGGAAAGTATACAAAAACCTGCCCAGGAGTATGAAGAATAATTGTGCCAAGTTTCGTTAAAATCTGTCGAGTAGTTTTTGTTTCCATAAGGAACATACAAACCGACAGACAGACAGACAGACAGACAGACAGACAGACAGACAAAAATTTTACTGATTGCATTTTTGGCATCAGTATCGATCCCTAATCACCCCCTGATAGTTATTTTGAAAATATATTCCATGTACAGAATTGACCTCTCTACAGATTTATTATAAGTATAGATATATCTTTTTGTTCAGGTTTTCATGAACAAAAAGATTTAAATTATCCCTGAAGGGATTGGCAGAGGTACTAATACTTCTGAACCCCACAAGACATTGTCGACTAGTGTTCAGAGTATCCACGTTTTGCTTGGACGTTATGCTTGGTTTTGTTTGTCATCTCAGCCAAGTGGGTTCCCTCACGATGTTTTCCCTCACCATTAACAACTATGATAAATGAACCAAATGTCTTTAGAAAAGACAAATTGGTGTCCGACCCGAGGTTTGAACCCTACTCGCCTGACGATAAGCTTTGTTCTGCCCACTGAGCTATCACGGTCGCGGTTTCTAAAGTTAAAGCTACCCAAAATAAACGCAGAGAAAACTCAAACTAATTGTAAGATTTAATAACCTCACGGAGTCAAATATTTCCGTTGCATTGCAGTCATTCATTTTACGCAATTAGACTACACATTCTCTAATTGCACGGAAAATGAGATTCACAACGAAAACAGATATTAGAGTATGTTATACAGCAATTAGGAATAAACAAATGTTCTTAAAATTGCAAGGTTTTCAGTTCTACGAAATGAAATAATGCACTTCTTTAGCGAATGTAGTTTTATAAAGGATGGTTGGTAAACATTTTGAATTTATGGCTAAGTTTTCCTTTAAGAACTTTGAACTATTTCTTATTTTTCTAGAAAGAAATACAGTTGCTTTTTAGAGCTTAGAATAGCAGTGATTTATTATTTTTCTGCGGGTGTCATAAGCGGCAACTTAAGATATTATTGCTTTTTAAGTGATGATTGGGTGATGCGTTAGAGACCCATCATCAAAACCTTTATTAAGCAATATTTTTTCTAATCATCTTCCAAAAGAAACTGCAGAATTTCTCATCAGAAATATTGGCTACCCCATTTTGCCATTTATAGTCGTGAGTATTTCTTACATCGTACACTGTCTACACACGAAGTTTTGCCGCTATTTTATAAGTTTATTTTTTAATTGTGTAGGTCTAATCACTGTGTATGTAAAGCCGCAGAAATAAACATCAAAGATAAATTGTATGTCATTTCTACGTACCCAACCAATATTATAATCGAAGAATTGATTTCCATCTTTTTATCCAAGCTTCACAAAGTCCTCCCACGTAATATCATTCCGAGCTTACAGATTAAAATTTCAGATTTCCAGCGGTAGAAATCAGCCACAACTTTTTGCGGACGTTGCAAGGTTTTAGCAGAATCATCTGTATTTTTAAGCTGCTTACCAATAACTGCTTTCATTCTGGTTAGTTTTGATCAATATTTGACTTCTATGATTCAGTAGTTAGGAGACTTGCTTCTGCCCTTCTTCCCATTATTTATTAAGTATAAATATACTTAGATGTTCATTGTTTCTTTGTACATACATACATATACTCACGCCATTAGTTCTCATTTGGGTAGGCAGGGGCTACGATCGCCACTTTGTACGATCCTGACCAACCTCGCCACCATCTTTCAACCATCAATCTTTTCGTACACTTAAGTTCACATAATTTATCAAATGTACAATCTGATACAACACATAAAATATAATATTATTCATTAACATATAAAATCAAAGATATCAAAGAACGTATAAAAAGTTACTAAAACTTCATTCTATATGCAGAGCGGACTATCATCGCACGAATATTCCCAATAGAATACTTAGAATAACACAAGTAGAATTCGTACTATTTCGTTAAAATTTCTATGCATAACTTACTTTAGAATCCTCTGATCTTCAATGTTGATAAAAATGCATATCAAACCACTTGAATATATATTACTAACGGCAGCGTGAGTATGTATACAGTATGAGTATGTATGTATGTATATTAAACTGCTACAAGCCCAAACAGAAATAGAAAAACGAAAATTTTAATAACGTGATAATACTCCCTTATAACCTAACAAGCAAAAAAGTTGAAGAAACGGAAGCTTTATTACAATTTAAATACGCTATTTAAATATTACAGGACTTTATTAAATTAGGAATTTTATTTCAGATGATTTTGGTTATTTCACAGTACTATGTTGTAGCAAATTCAGTGCGAATTCCAATTACCTGAAGTGGTTTTACAGCTTAATTTGTAAAAGCACGAAGAAACAAAGAGCTTAGTTAACAAAAATTCTTCTTGTAATGGCCCTTTGGATTTGCCAACCTAAATTAAGTTTATTTCATTTAGATGGTATTGTTGGAAGTTCCTTCGTGATTCTTATTATACAGGATATTTTTAACATACTTATACATACATACATACATATGCTCACGGCTATAAATCCCTAAAAGGGGTAGCCAGAGCTGAGAAATAATAAATTCCTCAGCCACTTTTGGAAGTTGAGTGGGGAAAAGATGGTAGTACAAAGGTTGTTGGTGATTTGTCTCCAACCGCATCGCTCAAAAATCCCTTTAAAAGCCCCAAGTCCGTTAGTCGCCTCTTACGTACACCCACCGGAAGAAATGGGGCAGAGCTATTCTAAGCCGACACTACGCAGCACAGGTATTTTTAACATACCAAAATAATGTACAAATACCAAAAAGATGTAACCAGAGTCTCAGAATTAAAATCCTACACCCAATAAAATAAAATAGAGTAGACTTTTCAACTATGTATGCATATATTATACATATATTTTTACATACATACATATGCTCACGGCTATATTTCCCTAAACGGGGTAGCCAGAGCTTTGGGATGAGAATTTCCTCAGCCACTTTTGGAAGTTGATAAGGGAAAAGATGGTAATAATAAGTGTTTTTGGTAACAGGTCTCCAACCACATCGCCCAGAAATCACTTAAGAAGCCCTTATACTCTTAGTCGCCTCTTACGATCACCCACGGGTAGAAATGGGGTAGTGTTATTCTAAGCCGTCACTACACGGCAATAAAATACACGTAAACTGCTAGATATTAAGAAAATAATAATCTTACTAAAATATAATTAAAACGCCGCCCTCCTCCTCCCACAACAGCTGATACTGTGAAACAAAATTCTTTAATGTCACTGAATTTTAAATTCTTAATAAAACAACCCAGTGCAAAGAATAGCGAAAAAGTCAACAACATATTCTGTCTGAAGTAAAAATTTCTTTTCTTAATTGATTTACCAAAAAAGGTTTGATTGGGTTGTCTCTGCCTTCCCCAATCGTAAGTAAGTAAGAAAAAAATGTTTTTGTTATGGCTTCTATCACTAGGACAAAACTAACCAGTAGTAGAAAATATCATAAAATAAGATATATATGTTTGAATACCATCGAGATAGCTTTTGCAGCAATTCCATTTTAGCCACAAAGATTGTATATCAACTCCACATGCAATGAAAAGTCGCATTGTCTGTTTAAATGACTAAGGTCAATAGCACGTAGCCAGAGAACTAATAAAAGAACTGTCGCACACAGTAAAACTACAAGAAAATTGTATCAGACATTTTCTTAGAACATAATTCTTAGTGTTAACTGTAGCTTCGCTGAAATTAAATCGTTCAATATTTGACGGAGTAGTTTGAGAGAGAAATTGTTCATGAGTTGCTGAAGAAAAAACCTCTAATTATCGTATTAAAGCCTTGAGAAAGTCGAACTTATAATAATTGTTAGTAGCTGTGTAGTGTCAGCTTAGAATAGCACTACCTCATTTCTGCCCATGGGTGATTATAAGAGGCGATTATGCGATATGAAATCCGTGGCCAAGTGGATAGGTTTGGCATATTCGGGCTACGGAGGTTGCAGGTTCGAAACCCGCTGAGAGCAATATTTATGTAAAGAATATGTATGAATATAAATATATGATCGTTACTTTATATTGGACGACATTTATACATACATATACTCACGGCTATAAATCCCAAGAAGGGGTAGCCAGAGCTAAGGAACTACTAGAAGTTCCTCAGCCACTTTTAGAAAGTTGAATGGGGAAAAGATGGCAAAATAAAGGTTGTTGGTGATGGGTCTCCAACCGCATCGCCCAAAAATCCCTTCAAAGCCCCAACACCGTTAGTCGCCTCTTACGTACACCCACCGGCAGAAACGGGGTAGTGTTATTCTAAGCCGACACTACACAGCAAGAAGAAGATACAACACAAAAAAATTAAACCAAAGCAAAAAAAAGTTAAACGAAAACATGTATTATTAATTTTATTTTTGTTTATGATTCATATATAATAAAATAATGTGTGTATAATAATATGAAATTGTAATAAAGTTTAAGAGGTTTTCAAAGACCGTCGCTAATGGAAACTTATTGCATTAGTATGGACAATGTGTCATGTAAGATTATGTTTCAAAATGTATTGCATGTAACATTACTAAATTAAATATACATCATAAAGTACTTGAAAATTGATAGATTACAAGAATAGTTTTCAATATGTTTATGTCGCAGCCAACTGGATAAATCAGCCAGCTGACAAAGCAGCTAGCCCCTTAATTAAACGCCGGCTTCTAGTAAAGGGCTAAACTTCAGTCAGCCATTAAGTTGAACACAACGTCCAACCACTTGGCTGAACGTTATGTCGCCGTCTGGTTATCTAGGGTGACTATGAGATTTTATGCAGCATGGAAATAAAAACTAGTAACTTTAAAAAATAACATGTAATAATAATAAAAAAACAAAGAGTGCGCTACAAAAATATGGGTAGGTATTTAAAAAGGCATCTAAAAAATAAATTCGCATCAAACTTCAAAACAATATTTTGCTTAGGTACTTCTTATGACAGCAATACTTTAATTATTTTCATTTAATACAATATTAACAATTAAATGGCACAAAGCTTTGGCACACTAGCTAAAAGTACTGTCATACCACAAAAGTTAAATTTGGCTCAACATTTCAATCGCAATTCATGTAACTTCAATATTATTATCATTTAAGCTTTCAGTTTCATTCTGTATGATTTCTATACCGAATGGCTCTGATTCAGAATATAAGCCAGGATTTGTTTCAAATTGATAAGCAACAGAAATATGTGTATTAATAGGCTAGGCCCTAGGTATAATACGCATCATGGGATCATTGGGGGATTTTCTTTTTAATATTATTTAATCTTTGCATTTGCTCTTCATTCCCAACCACCATGACATCATACTTGTGCGTCCAATGATATTCCATTGCAGACTTTTTTTGGTTGTCATTCATGGTCACCCTAGCATTTTGTATTTAATTCATAACCTCCAAAACTTTCTAGCTAGTGCTGGTGTATTTATTGAAATTTCCATGATTGTACCCTTTTTCAACAGTTATTCTATTAATTTTAACAAAAAATAAATGTTAAATGAAAATTTAAATGTTTAATTACTAAATTCAAATCACCCGCCTGTCGTAACGTCAGCCTAAACCAAGGGGCTAACTATTAAATCAGCCGGGTAATTGGGCGTTCAATGACGACAATTAATTTTACAAGAGGGCTAGCCGTTTAACTAGGAGCCGGCGTTTAATTAAGCGGCTAGCTGCTTAATGAGCTGGCTGATTTAACCAGTTGGCTGCGACATTTATATTGTTTTGGGGGCTGTTGGAGACCCATCACCAAAGCATTTATTTTACAATCTATTCCCCACTTAACTTCCAAAAGTGGATGAAGTCTCTTACGATTACCAATAGGACGAAATTAGGTAGCGCTATTCTAAGTCTATACGTGTAGTGTAGCCATATCTTATTTTCTATCTCAATATTATCGTCTCTTTACTAATAAAAACATGATTCCGGAGTACTGGCTTTGTTTACGGGAAGTAAGTCGTGAGAATTTAAAACTGCGTTTACTTCGTATTTTTACACAGCTTTAGTTAATACTGATAGTATTTTTCTGCTCTCCTTACGAGCATTTAACGAGTTTTCTAAATCGCTTTCCTTGGATTAATGGGGTCCAGTATTAAATTCGACAACACTGATTAATCGCACTGTACGTGCATGCGAAAATAGTCTCTACGGACTTGTACGAAGTTCATATTTGCTTTGCTATTTCCTACTCGCTCTTTAAATTCTGATTCCCTTGACGCTAACTGTCTTAAATAATTAAGGTAATACCTTTGTGTGGATTAATTTTTTTGCGAGGCGGATAGTTTTATTTTATTCATCGTATATATCATTGGACTGATTAAATAACGTTTGTTATGCAGTAGTTGATGCTCAATTTGTCGGCTCAGAATGACACAGCGCAGGCCTATTTCTTCGTGCAAGTGTCGATAGAGGCGACTTAACTACTCACCTCACCTGCTACGGTATACTCAAACTCAAACGTTTCCGCCGTATATCCCCGAAGGGGTTCGCAGAAGTACTAATACTTCTGAAAATCGCGTGACATTGTCAACTAGTGTTCAGAGTACGTTTTGCTTAGACAGTGTACTCACGTGATACGGGGCAGGCCTATCGCCGTTTTGTACAACATAGGTATGTGAGTTTCCTCACGATGTTTTCCCTCACCGTTAACAACCATGATAAATTCACCACCCATTTGACTTTAGAAAAGACACATTGGTGTAGGCCCGACACGGGATTTGAACCCTTATCGTATGCACGATAAGCGGTGTTCTATCCACTGAGCTATCACGGTCGCTCATACGAAATACTTTAGGTACTCGTATTTTAAAGATACAAATAAAAGCACAGGAAAAAATCCAGCAAAATATGTTACAAACTTTCTTTTGCCACACGACAAACAAATTTGCCGCATACTCTACAACTGGTATCTAAAAGAGATTTCACCCTTGTGCACAATTTTAACTCACATGAAGACGGGAATTTTCATCTTTATTCTTTTCGTATGTGAAGTGGACAATTCTTTTTAATTTGTACGCTTTTTAATCAAGAGCGTTGTAATGTATACTCGTAATACTGAGAAGTGCCTTTTCGTTTCGTGAAAAAGAGCTTTAATATTACCTTTGATGTAAGGTGATTAAAAATAAAATAAAAAATAAAATAATCATTTATTTCAAAATAAAAAGATAAATCTTTGTTTTTTGAACGTCAAATTTTAACTTAATACTAAGTTTACTTCGGATTCGATAAATAGTTTGTAATTTATCTGAAACTGTCAGTTTTTCAATGAAAATTTCTAGATAGGTGGTTTTATAATTATTGGCATACTACCTTACTCACTCTACTCACTTATCTATACTCACGGCTAGAAATCCAAAATAGAGTAGACTGGGCCCGGAATTGGAATTTCCACGGCCACTTTCTAAAGTTTTAAAAGTTTATTCGGTGTATATAATATTTTTTTACGGACATTGCTCCCAGATTAAGGTAGGTTCGAAATAAAAAAAAATGTGGTAAGGGATACTAATTTAGCGATATAATAAATACTATACAATAAACGTATTAAACGATATCAAAGACTACAAACATCATGACATCGCACTGAGAAAATGGAGGTGGATGGGGCACATATTTCGAAGAGGGACCACAAACGCCAGCATCGCATTCGAGTGGAAACCACCGGACGGGTCGCGAGCCCGCGGCCGTCCCGTACACACTTGGCGCCGGAGCGTGGAGAGCGAGCTGCGAGCGGCGGGACTGAGCTGGAGTGCGGCCAGGGAAGTCGCGGCAGACAGGAAGGCGTGGCGGGAGCTTATGCAGGCCCTGTGCACCAGTGGGGTGCCATAGGACGACAAGAACAACAAAGACTACAAAACAAACTTGCAGTCATTCATCATTCAAAATCTCTTAGCGGGAAACGAAAAATTTTAACAATGAGGACAATTTTAAAGTATTACACGTATTAGTTTAGGTAAAGCCGAAAACAATGAAAAACTTATAATCTTAAAACTAAATACAACTATGAATCTCTTATTAAAAGATGTTTTTTTTTCGCGAACTTTTTCTACGTTGAATAACTTGAAGATAACTTGTTTGTTATAATATTGTGAAAATCTTAAATGTGCATGCAAATGAGTAACTTAGAAGTTGAAGTTTATTATCTAGCGCCAGCACAATGTTCTTATAAGTTATTGTTTTACATTTTCTCACTATAAATTCTATTGAGAACCATAACTTGAGAGATTGCATTGTGCTTCGGAGTCTTAGGTGATTCTCACACTGCGTGATTCACTTGGCAGTGCATCGCAGTGCGTGTTGACGCACCCACGCGGTATCTGCGAGTGTCAAGATTTGCATCATCGTGCGTGTTTTTTACGCACTTATATAGATTCACGCACGGCGGCTCTCATTTCGTTCAAAGCCGTTCTCTGTGGTGGTAGTGCAGTACTGAAATCATGCGTGGCACTGCGTGGTTCGGTGTGTCATACCACAAATAATATAATACTATACTAGGCCATACCTTGTGTCTCGCCCTGCATCTACGCGCGTGGATACATTTTCTCTGTGTCGGAGTGTGCGTGTTTTTTATACAAACGGAGATACTTACAAGCAACGGAAGAAAACGCATCGACGCGCTACGCTGCATCGTGCGGGGCAGTGTGAGAACCGCCTTAAAGGCGTATTGTAATCTCTCAGTTAATGCACAGGGGTTTAAGTTAACTAGACAAGTATGCGAACAGTATTTTTTATAGAAGAAAACGCATCGATGCACTACGCTGCATCATGCGGGGCAGTGTGAGAACCGCCTTAAAGGCGTATTGTAATCTCTCAGTTAATGCACAGGGGTTTAAGTTAACTAGACAAGTACGCGAACAGTATTTTTTATAGAAGAAAACGCATCGATGCGCTACGTTGCATCATGCGGGGCAGTGTGAGAACCGCCTTAAAGGCGTATTGTAATCTCTCAGTTAATGCACAGGGGTTTAAGTTAACTAGACAAGTACGCGAACAGTATTTTTTATAGAAGAAAACGCATCGATGCGCTACGCTGCATCATGCGGACAGTGTGAGAACCGCCTTAAAGGTTACAATACAATCTCTCAGTTAATGCACAGGGGTTTAAGTTAACTAGACAAGTACGCGAACAGTTTTTTTATATCGACATTTGATAATTTATAGGTAAGGTTTGATGATGTCCGTGGCCGAGTAAATAGGTGGCTAGTTTCTGGGTTCATAGCGGGTTCGAATCCCGGAAAGAGCAATGAACATATACGATTGTTTCTAATACTTGGATGTCATTTATTAGTCAATTGTAAAAAAATAAAACATTTTTGATTCATAAAAATACTGTGGATGTTATTTATGTAGAGGATGACACATTCACATAACTAAAGAATGCACTCAAAAAGGCAGGCTTCCAAAAATTGTTATTGTCAATGGTTTGCTATGATCGTACTAAGTGGCGATCGATACCTACCCCTTTAGAAACTGATAGCGTAAGTATATGTATGTATCTAAAAACGATATGAAAGTGTAATAAAGTTTGAGAGGTTTGCAAGGACCGTCGCTAATGGAAACTTATTGCATAGGTATGAATAATGTGTCATGTGAGATGATGTTACAAAATATATTGCATGCAACATTACTAAATATACATCACAAAGTACTAGAAAATTTATCGATGCCAAGAATAGTTTTCAAAATATTTCAAGACAGTTTTCCGATAAAGTTTAAGGAGGAAAATATTATACTGAAAATATTTGAAACAAACGTTTATTGCCGCTTGTATTATCGTTATCCGACAGAAAGAAAAATATTGCCATTTCACCTGCCGTGAACTGTTATAATATCTTACTTACTTACTTACTTATCCTCACGCCCATTATTCCCATTGGGGTAGGCAGAGACTATCGATCGCCACTTAGTACGATCTTGACAAACCTCTCTTGCTTCCCTTACATTCATTATTGTTCTCATACATGCTCTTTTATTCTACTCACTTCGGAACCCCGCCATTATAAGAACGTTTTCTATCTGGTCAAGAAACGTTTTATGAGGCCATCTTCTACTAACAATCCCATCCACATTGTATGTTAATGCAATCTTAGTTAAAAGCATTAAGATATGACAAACAGTTAAGTGTTCTTTATGTTAAACTCACTCAAACTCAAAACGTTCACGCCGTGTATTCCCGAAAGGGTTGGCAAAAGTACTAATACTTCTGACCATCACGTGACCTATTCATCTGGTGTTCAGAGTAGGCCTACGAAAGTACAACTTAGCCATGTGTCTTTCCTCACAGTGTTTTCCCTCAATGTTAACAACCATGATAAATGAACCACACACACACGACCTTAGAAACGACAAATTGGTTTAGGCCCCGACCCGGGTTTTGAACCCTCATCGTTTTTACGACTACGTGGTGTTCTACCCACTGAGCTCACGGTTGGCACGGTATTATATATTATTTTTAAAAATATATTACAAGCTGTGTTGTGTCAGCTTCGAATAACCTACCCCATTTCTTCCAGTGGGTGTAAATAAGAGGCAACTAACGGCATTGGGGCTATTAAGGGATTTTTTGGGCGATGCGGTTGGAGACCCATCACCAACAACCTTTATTTTACCATCTTTTCCCTATTCAATTTCCAAAAGTGGCTGAGGAATTTCTAATTCCTTAGCTCTGGTTACCCCGTCTAGGGATTTATAGCCGTGAGTTTATGTATGTATGTATGTATATTACAAAGAGGTCAAAAATATTACATTTACATGGTTATGTAATTATTATGATGCCTTTAGAATAATATAAAAGATTTTAAGATACAAAGATAATTAAAAATATTATAAACGATCTAAGATTCTATGATAGTTAAGTCCGGTTAAGTTATTTGCCAGTTTGTGATTGTTGCATGACTATTGACAAAGTGTAGTGGTGTAGCGTAGTTTATAGCTGACTTGGTCGTGATTCGATGTCAGTAAAGATAACAGATTTTGCTCTGCATAGATTGTACGCAGACCTGTCATTGAATTCTGAACATTCAAAATCCGGTCATTCTCTTAGCATTGAACCTATTTTAAATACGCTACTAGAATAATAGAAATATTATTGTCTTATTAGTATTAATAGGTATTAATTAATACTAATATTTTTATAGTATGAATGCCGTTTCTGCAACTCTGTTCTTTAATACATCGACGGCAAAAGGCCAAATGGCTCATGATAGTATTGTATGCATAGAATTGATTTAGCCTTTGTATTTTCGCGTTTCTATAATTGCCATGACAAATCTACTCCTATCACGACCGGATTTTTTCTCAGGTGATTGAAATACTTATTACAGATTCGAAAGAAGTTGCGGTCAGTGTTGAACAAAGACGCACGCAAACTAGTAGTTGATAAATGTGAACTAGGTTTTTTGTGAATGTTTAATTTTCTGTACTTTTTTGATAAAGTGTTGTAGTGAATGGAGTCAATGTATTAAATTAAAAGGTCAGCTAAAGGATTTTTTTTAAATTTTACATACATACATAAAAATAGATAGATAGATAGATAGATAACTCGTTTATTTATGTTAACATAACACCACATACAATATGAAAAACAATACATAAAGTGAAAAAAAAAACAATATTTTTAAACTTAAAATTAGTGCTATGGTAACACAAACTAGGTCCTAACTCAGTGCTTGATATTGCCAAGTGGCAAAACACTGGTTTTCAGTTAAGGCCTACACTACACTACACATAATTAATTAATATATAAACAAAAAAATCTGTGTCTGCCACATTTGAAGTAAACAAAATTAAATAAATAGTAAAGGAACAGACAGTAAACTAAACAAATGCACAACAAAAAATAAATAAAAAACAATATCTTTTAAAATTATCTTTAAACATATTCGCTTAGTCTCAGAACATTAAATAATTAAAAGAACAAGAAAACATTATCAGTATTCACAAATTCTCAAGTAAAGGTTCACATGAGAAAACCAAGCAATACATTTATACATTAGTTATTTTTATTATTCACTGGAAGTTTACTTGCACGTGTGAGAAAGTCTTTGAGATATTAATTTAAATACTCACGGCTATAAGTCCCTTGAAGGGGTAGCCAGAGCTAGGGAATTAAAAATTCCTCAGCCACTTTTGGAAGTTGCGTGGGGAAAAGATGGTGATATAAAGGTTTTTGGTGATGGTTTTCCAACCGCATCGCCCAAAAATCCCTTAAAAGCCCCAATACCGTTAGTCGCCTCTTACGTACACCCACCGGAAGAAATGGGGTAGTGCTATTCTAAGCTATATTAATTTTATAACCAATTTTAAAAGCTGTGTAGTGTGAACTTAGTATATACCTCACCCATTTCATAACAGTATGTTTTTTTAAAAGTAATAAATAAAAATGTTAGCCAGAGCTTTTTTAACAGTAAGCTGTTTAGCGTCGGCTTAGAATAACACTTAGCCATATTGTCTCGCGGATGTCATAAGTGGCGATTTATTGTATTGAGGCTTTTGAAGTAAAGTTTTTACTCTTCTTTTCCCACAAAACTTCCGAAAGTGGCTCTCTGGCTACCCCTTTTCGGAATTAATAGCAGTGAGTATGTAATTTCAAGTTTCAATACAACATGCTAGCTCTTAATGCATCCTTAGAAACACGTTAAAAACGTTTATTACATTTTCCAGTGTTGAAATGCTAGTTCAAATAAACAATATTTATTGTGTACATTGTCGGTCGACTAAAGCAATTACGAGATTGTTTTGTACCGCAATTATTAAAGAATATGCATTTGGAATAGGAATATATGTTTACGTGATGTGGGTTGCAATTATTTTGTTTGTACCGCGTTCTTACTGTAGCGAACCGAATTGCTTTAAGATTCAATTTGGGCTCCATTCATCACAAATTCATAGGTAGATTTATGCAATCAAAAACTCAATTTGGTCCTCGTATTATGAGTGTTTTTTTTAAATTACACATATTTTGTGTTTTACTGATTAAAATTTTAATTGCATTTTCTATCTCTCTTTGGCATTTTTCAAAGTTAACAGCTAAAAGGGGTAATATAATTATAAATATAATAAATTAATTATAAATATTATAATTAATGAATTTGTGATGAGTTTATAATCATCATGTGTTTCTATTTCACCAATAAATTAGTATCCATCTAATCTTTGTCCTTAACCACTATACTTATTTGGTTACATACAGTCACGCCATTATTTCCCACTGGGGTAGGCAGAGACTATTGATCGCCACTTTGTAAGATCCTGGCAAACCTCTCTAGCTTAGTTCACGTCCATCAATCTTTTCATACATGCTCTTTTATTCTTCATACCTCGGACGCCAGCCTTTTTGAGCACACACTCTATTTGGTCCAGGTGTTGCCTCCGTGGTTGTCCTCTACACACATTACCTTCCAGATTGGCTCTTACTACATTGATGGTTGCATAAACCTTTTATACTTATTAAAATTATTTAAAACTTTTAAAAAATAGTGTTATTCGTGAAAAGTGTGGTGTGAAAGATGATATTGTAAGAAAGATAGAAAAAGGAATGTGGAGATGGTTTGGGCACATAGAGAGGATGGATGATAGAAAATTGGAAAAAGGGATCTATAGAGCTAGTGTGGATGGTAATGTTAGTAGAGGACGACCACGTAGAACACACTTGGACCAAATTGAGAGTGTGCTCAAAAAGGCTGGCGTCCGAAGTATAATGAATAAAAGAGCATGTATGAAAAGATTGATGGATGTAAACGAAGCTAGAGAGGTTTGTCAGGATCATACGAAGTGGCGATCAATAGTCTCTGCCTACCCCAATGAGAACTAATGGCGTGAGTATATATGTATGTATGTGTGTAATAATTTTTACAACCATGTAAAGTCAGTGCAAAATAACCTCATGATATCTAACCACTTCACTTCCATTCAAGTCGAGATAGTGAATGTACTATTGACTTACAACAATAAACAACGTCCAAGTTCCCACAGTACACGAGTAATTAAATTATGTTGAAGTCAGCTAATTAACCTATTATCTGTGAAACAACATTGTGGTTTACTCATGGTATTGATTTAATTAAGTTGTAATAATATGAAATACATACATACATACATATACTCACGGCTATAAATCCCTAGATGGGGTAGCCAGAGCTAAGGAATGAGAAATTCCTCAGCCACCTTTGGAAAGTTGAGTGGGGAAAAGATGGTGAAATAAAGGTTGTTGGTGATGGGTCTCCAACCGCATCGCCCAAAAATCCCTTAAAAGCCCCAATACCGTTAGTCGCCTCTTACGTACACCCACTGGAAGAAATGGGGTAGTGCTATTCTAAGCCGACACTACACAGCTACAAAATACATGGTTTTAGAATTGGATAGAGAACTTAGCGCCTTTGAGCAAATCATTTGCAACTAGCAATTTTTTATATAAAGCTGGGGTCAGATTGTAAAATAAAGGTTGATTGTGATGGGTCTCTAGCATTGCCCAAAAATCACTTGAAAATCCCCAATACACTCAGCCTCCACTTATTGTCAACTAATATTATTATTGTATATTAAAATATAATAATATTTCATACATTGCTTTTTCATACACTGCTGTGTAGTGTCAGCTTAAAATAACACTACCCCATTTCTTCCGGTGGGTGTACGTAAGAGGCGACTAACGGACTTGGGGCTTTTTAAGGGATTTTTGGCCGATGCGGTTGGAGACTCATCACCAACAACCTTTAATTCACCATCTTTTCCCCACGCAACTACCAAAAGTGGCTGAGGAATTTCTAATTCCCTAGCTCTGGCTACCCCTTCAAGCGATTTATAGCCGTGAGTATAAGTATGTATGTATTATTATTGTATATTAAAATATAATAATATTTCATACATTGCTTTTTGTAACTGAAAGATACGTCCCATTCCCAAACTTACTGAATCTACTCACAACATTGTATAAAAATCGGTCCAGGTTATTAAGAGGACTGCCTTTTAATATTTGTTTAATATTGGCATTAATGTAATAAAGTTAAAGTAACAAACCTCAGCAAAGAAATAATATTATCCAATTTAAAAACAACTGAAGCCTAGCACGATTGCTATTTTATCGTCACGATATTGGTTAGAATGAGATGACTATACGATACTAAGTAAGCGCGAAAGATATAGCTGTTTTATACCACGTGATATGTAGTAATAAAGTCGTTCGTACTAGCTATGCCGCTTTCATATGTTTAATACATTAAAGTTTTCTTTTTAAGCAACCGTGATAGCCCAGTGGGTAGAACACTCGGTTATCGTGCAAACGACTAGTGTTCAAATCCTGGGTCGGGCCTACACCAATTTGTCTTTTCTAAAGACATATGTGTGGTTAATTTATCATGGTTGTTAACGGTGAGGGAAAAAATCGTGAGGAAACCCACATGGCTGAGTTGTACTTAGTCATGTGACAGTGTATTCGTACAAAACGGCGATAGGCCTGCCCCCTATCACGTGAGTACACTGACATGCAAAACGTGGGTACTCTGAACACCAGGTGACAAAGTCACGTGATGTTCAGAAGTATTAGTACCTCTGCCAACCCCTTCGGGGATATTCGGCGTGAACGTTTATGTTATGTTATGTTATGTTTTCTTCTTAATATGGTAATTTAAAACTAGAAAATGAGCTGCTGTTATTTGCGGTAAAAGGTGACAATTATAAAATTTACATGTCGATTTTTTTAAAAAATGTCTTATGAACTAACTATAAATGATATACGGAAATATTAATAATCTTGATATTTATGTTTGCCGTGTAGTGTCGGCTTAGAATAGCACTACCCCATTTCTTCCGGTGGGTGTACGTAAGAGGCGACTAACGGACTTGGGGCTTTTTAAGGGATTTTTGGGCGATGCGGTTGGAGACCCATCACCAACAACCTTTATTCTACCATCTTTTCCCTACTCAACTTCCAAAAGTGGCTGGGGAATTTCTAATTTCGCAGCTCTGGCTACCCCTTTTAGGGATTTATAGCCGTGAGTATATGTATGTATGTATGTATGTAGTTTATCTATTCAGGTGTTTTTATTATTAACTAATGATCCAAGAAGATTTACGAGGAATTAATAACCGCAAATACATATCAATATATTTAAAATCAATCGCTATAGGTAGCAACATAAAATATACCAGAGTAACTAACGAAACTTACAGAGGGTGACTAATTAATTAAAGTTAGTTTAATTAAACAGTGTCACAAAATCACTGATAAGACACTGATTAATGGTTAACTAATATATTACGTATCGCGTTAGTTTCTTTAATACTGTTTCAATTTCTGCTGTGTGTTGGCTTAGAATAGCATTACCCTATTCTACCCATGTGTGTACGTAAGAGGCAACTAAGGGTTTTTGGGGCTTTTAAGGAAGTTGTTGGGCGATTCTTTATTTGAACCATCTTGTCCCCTATCAACTTTCAATTGTGGCTGAGGAGTTTTTAGCTCTGAAGCTCTGGCTAACCCTTTTTGGGTTTTAGATAGATAGATAGATAAAAACTTTATTTATGTTATCATAACAATCACATACAACACATTAAAACACATTAAACACAAAAACATACACAAAAATAAAAGTAAAAAGTAAAAATGTGTGATAATAAAAGAAAAAACAAATTACAAGTGTGCAAGGTATGTGCGCTATGGTAACACAAACTAGGCCATAACTCAGCATTTATAAATGCTATAAAGCAAAAACACTGATTTTCAGGTATAGCATAAGAGCATTTCATGGTAAACAAAAATCAATTGAGCATCTCCCACAATCATTAAAACCATAAAAATACTTACAAATAAAACATTAAATACGGTTAACATATTCCTACATATTTATGGCTGTGAGTATATGTATGTATGTGAGTAATCCTATCAAAGTACAATTATAAGCTTCATGATAAATTACACACTCATATGACTTTAGAAAAGACAAAACCTACCCGGGATTTGAATTCTCATCGTCTACACGATAAACAGTGTTATATTTACAGAGGGATTTTATAAACGGCGATAGGCCTGCCCCTTATCACGTGAGTACACTGTCCATGCAAAACGGCGATAGGCCTGCCCCTTATCACGTGAGTACACTGTCCATGCAAAAAGGCGATAGGCCTGCCCCTTATCACGTGAGTACACTGTCCATGCAAAACGGCGATAGGCCTGCCCCTTATCACGTGAGTGCACTGTCCATGCAAAACGGCGATAGGCCTGCCCCTTATCACGTGAGTACACTGTCCATGCAAAACGGCGATAGGCCTGCCCCTTATCACGTGAGTACACTGTCCATGCAAAACGGCGATAGGCCTGCCCCTTATCACGTGAGTACACTGTCCATGCAAAACGGCGATAGGCCTGCCCCTTATCACGTGAGTACACTGTCCATGCAAAACGGCGATAGGCCTGCCCCTTATCACGTGAGTACACTGTCCATGCAAAACGTGGGTACTCTGAACACCAGGTGACAAAGTCACGTGATGTTCAGAAGTATTAGTACCTCTGCCAACCCCTTCGGGGATATACGGCGTGAACGTTTATGTTATGTTATGTTATGTTATGTTATATTCACAGAGCTATCATGGTTGATATGCAATACAATGAAAACGAAAGAGAGTATTTTTTAACATCAGCCAACATTCATTCGCTTAACGACTGCCTTGCGAGTAGCCTAAAAACATAGAGGAAAAACAAACAAAAGAAGCAAAATTTACGGCTAGCAAATACATTATGATTCAATTCATAGCTCATTTAATAAAAAACTAGCGTAGAAAATCAGGCTTACTAAAGCGTTCATATATTTTTGTTAGATATTTGATAGATTATAGATAGATAGATATTGGTGTCGGCTTAGAATAGCACTACCCCATTTCTTCCGGTGGGTGTACGTAAGAGGCGACTTACGGTATCGGGGCTTTTAAGGGATTTTTGGGCGATGCGGTTGGAGACCCATCACCAACAACCTTTATTTTACCATGTTTTCCCCACTCAACTTTCCAAACGTGGCTGAGGAATTTCGAATTTCTTAGCTCTGGCTACCCCTTCTAGGGATTTATAGCCGTGAGTATATGTATGTATGTATTTTTGATAGACTTTATTTCCTTAATGTCCTAACTTTCACTGATCCCTTGGGACATCAAACTGGATGTAATAAGGAGTTTTTTATTTTATCCCATCAAATCCAATTGAAAATCAGGCTTACTAAAGCGTTCATATTATTGTAAGATATTTGATATACTTTATTTCCTTAATGTTCCAACTTTCACTGATCCTTTGGGACATCAAAAGGGATGTAATAAGGAGTGTTTTATTTCATCCCATCAAATTCAAATCAGTTATATCGTATTTCATCTCGTATTTTAGGTTCAACTGATATGAAGTGAACGAGATCGTTTGGGTATACGCATAGAATAAGACTGATTCAATCTGGTGCTTGTAGTAGTTTATCTTCAGCGAATTCACATACATACATATACTCACGGCATTAGTTCCAAATGGGGTAGACATTTGATCGCTACTTTGTACGATCCTGACAAACCTTTCTGGTTTCGTTTACATCCCTCAGTCTTCCCATAAATGCTCTTTTATTCTTCATACTTCGAACAGCTGCTTTTTTTATCACACTCGCTATTAGGGTTCAAATGTGTCCTCTAAGTTCGTCCTCTAGTTACATAACCGTCCACATTGGCTCTGTAAATCTTTTACCTATTATATTTCTTAGTCGATCACATAACTAATTTAAAATGCCTAAAACGTGCTTTTGTAGTACCTTTCTATCAAAGTTGTCTTTTAATTTAAAATATTATTATTCAATATAGATCCTAAATTAATCATTACTATAATTTTAAAAGAAAATGCAAAGAAAATTACTAAAATGCTAGACGTAAAATAACAAGCCAACAATGCATTGAGTTAGTTTTATATATTCCTATACCACCGAGAATTAAAGCGTAAAAGAAAACTTTTCTATTCAGTAACAAAACAGACAAATGATAAACGTAAATTCAGCTCATAATAAAATCGAACAGAGCAAATTTGCCGAGTGCCGAAAGCCTAGAACATATCCTCATAAAACGAACAGTAATTTTCGTAACAGCAGGCCGAGGTAAAACGTAAAAGATATCGAGAAACAGTGCAGTGTAAGTCGTAAACGTAAATTAGAAAAGCCCCTGGGCCTTTTGAATGTCCCTCTTACTTTTAACACGTGCTCAGGCTTATAAGTTTTAAAATAAGTTAGATTGTTGCCGGTAACCTTGTGTCTTGCAAAAGGTATTCTGGTATAACCTACAATATATTTTAGGAATATCATTGTTAAAGTTTTTTTTATAGTTTGTTTTTGTTAATGTATTTTAAGAAATAGCGTTCTGGTTTACTGAATAGCGGAACAAAATGATTAGGGATATGATATAGAATATTATTAGAAATATAATTGGTTCTTTTTGAAAATACGTAAATTATTATGACTTCAGTGGCATCGTAAATTTCATAGTTCGGACGTATTTTATCTCAAAGTAAATTTGTTGGTCTAACTAAACTCTTGTTACTACCAAACCATTATTTTTAAACCAATGCAAGTTTACCTAATTTTAGTTTAAAAATTGGCAGATATAAAACTCAACAACATAATTTTTTTACTTAAAAAGAATTGCCCCAGATTTCTCCTACAATATCTGAACATTTATTTTCAAATATTTTTCGAGTATGAAATGCAAGATTGTTTCGAATAGAAGAAAAAAATCTACAACTATAAAAAAACTGTCAATTTTTAAAGTAAACATATATCGAACAATGAAATAAAACTTCACTTTTCGTCTCCAATACGACAAATAACTTTTTATATCACTCATTGTGTTGGTATTCTATGTGACTATAGCGAAACTTTTAAAACGACTTTATAGTTGAAAGAGACTTCAAAGAAAGTTGAAGCCAATTTGTCGAACACAGTAGCAATGAGATCCGAGTTGTTTCAGTACAGACGTGTGTTCTCAAAACGAGGAACAATTTAGACTATATAAAAAAGTATGGCGGCTAGGAATATCGGTTTAAAACAACAAATTTTTTATGTATGTAGAATGTATAGTGTTGGCTTAGAATAACACAACCCCATTTTTACTCGTAGTGATCGTAAGAGGCGACTAAGTGTATAGGGGCTTTTGAAGTGATTTTCAGGCGATGTGGTTGGTGATCTGTCAACAACAATCATTTATTATTACCATCTTTGCAACTGAGCTTCCAAAAGTGGCTGACGAATTTCTCATTCCAAAGCTTTGGCTACCCCGTTTAGAGATTTATAGCCGTGAGTATATGTATGTATGTTAATAATAATTATTTGAACACTTTATTGCATACAGAATAGATATAATGTTTTCACAAAAGTTTTACAAAAGAATTGTGGGCAATTAGGGGTCGGTGTTGAAATTAGATTACTTAGAGCATTATACATACACTCATAGTACATATTCTCGCTACTAGTCCCAACCGATCGATCGCAAACAAGAGTAGAGTTTCAGCTATAAATTGGTATTCAATTAATTAACTTTATCAGCCTAATTCTACAGTTCAAAGTTTATTCAAATATACCACATTAAGTGCGATTGATGCATTAGTTTAATTATAATGAGTTTTGCTTGTTGGCTTTTCGTAGTTAATGTAATTAGGATAGACGTATAATGTACATACATACATACATACTCTCCCGGCTATAAATCCTTAGAAAGGGTAGCCAGAGCTTTGGAATAACAAATTTTTCAGCCTCTTTTGAAAGTTGTGTGGGGATAAAATTATACAATAAAGGTTTTTGACTATGGTTCTCCATCGTATCGCCCAAAAATTAAATAAAAAGCCCCAATACCCTCAGCCGCCTCTTACGATTACCTACAGGTAGAAATAGGGTAGCGCTATTGTAAGCCGACACTACACAGCAATGTATAATATATTAATTTTTACTTTCTTTTCCTGATTATAGAAAATCTTTTATATTTTAACCTTTTTTAATTATTAGTTCATGTAGTCGACTGTAAATCCTATAACGTGAGTGCACTGTCCAAGCAAAACGTGGGTACGATGAACACCAGATGACATTAATGTCATGCGATTCCCAGCAATGTTAGTGCCTTTGCCCCCCTTTGAAGATATACGGCATGATTTTGAGTTTGAGAAGTATTAGTCTCAAGTATTAGTATGTTTAGTATTCAGTATTTCAGTATGTTTATAGTTATTGGTCCTCTTATAAACAACAGAAATCGCGATAGAAATAACATTTTATAAATTAACAAATAAATAAATAAAAAAGAAACTTCTATTTCGTTTCGTCTGTACTCAATTTTATAACTTCTTTTAAATTTAATAATGCAATGAAAACTTTATGCCGCGTATTTGTTATGGTTTGCGAGTTTAAGTCTTTCAATAAAATAATTGCTAATATTGCAAGAAGTTAAGATATTGGATATTTTGTTAGATTTTTTAAGAGAACTGCGTATCAATAGTAATAATTCTACGGTCAAAGGTTTCAACAGTGATTTACAACTTTATTTGTTGAAAAATGTTTCTTCATTTTTTCCAGATTTACTAGTAATTTCAGCGTAAATTTAGGTTTCATATTTGTCTTGGTATTGAGAATTAAGTACCTTGTCTTACTTTCTAAGAACACGAATCTTTTACCATCCCAAAACGCCTTAAGAATTTATTACTGCAATAACTTTTGTACGATGTTTAAATTTGTCCTGTTTCGTTGAGAAAAATAGCTCAAACATTATTTTATAAAAATAATGAACCGCCCAGCCAGAGGTAATTTAGGATATAAGGAATTTTGCTCTGAAAAAACTTGTTATAAATAAAATGATTAGAAAGAAGAAAAGGTCTATGTTTTACTTATTATATCCTCAATGTTTTTGTGGCGAAAAGGTTTTGATCTTTAATTTTTCAGATTAGTTTTTTGTCACTCAAATTTCCAAAAGTGGCTAGGAATTTCTAATTCCTTAGCTCTGGCTACCCCTTCCTGGGATTTAAAGCCGTGAGTATATGATGTATGTATGTATGTAGTTTTTTGTATTTAAAATTCAATCATAATTATCTCTTGGGGAAAACAACTACTATTCAGTTATCAAATTAACCAATAGAATAAACTTAACATACATAATCTTAGGCAATAAAAAATACAATCACAAAAGCAAATATTTATAATACAATTTTAATAATAACTAATATTATATTTGTTAACTACGAATTGTACTTGTTACTTATGGAATACTAACATTAATATCTTATCAAGTCACATGGACAATTCATTCAAATAATCTGTTTGATTTAAATCGAAACAAGCCTACACCATTGACGCAAAATTTCTCTTCCACAGGTATTCAAAATGTGGTCTACCTCAATCTTCGTCGTGGCTCTATGCAGTTCTGCTTATGGTGTGTTTGTAAACGGGCCAGTCAACCCGGAGAGATATCTGCAAGGCTCACCCGGATATTCAGCAGCGGATATATTCGGGAGATATATATCCGGACAGTTTCCGGGTCAGAGGCAAGCTGTCGGCGGGCTTGGGTATGTTCATTTTATTAATTGCAAATACGATTGTCTAGTAGTGGATCTTACGGTAAAAAGAACGGTGTGTATCGTGTAGTGTGATAAGCTAATTTCATAGAAGACTTAGCTAAATAGAGAATAAAGAGAGGAAAGTCAATGTCCGTAACTGGTTCAGTGTATTTGCTCTGACTTAAGCGAAGCAAATGTATAAGCAACTAAGGCCAATAAGGGTGTAGGGACAACGGTTTTTTATTTAACAATTCGTTTTAAGGGCCTCCCCGCATATTGCAGCTATTGCGCTCACTCTTACGTCAAATTTACTGAGAGTGACAGGGACGGAAAAGACGCGCGCGCAGGATAAATGTAGTTTATTTAGTTTTATTGAATAACTATAATGTTTAAATGAAAAGTTGAACATCAAAGTTACAGATCTTAAAGCTACGCGTATATAGACACATAATGAGTTCACATGTATGTTATGCCAGTGGAGCCTATATGGTTTTTATGAAAACAAAGCATGTTCCAATTCAATTTTTTTCATCATATTTTTCAACAAATTATTAAAATGTTAAACATCAAATTTTAACACCATGAACTAATCACCAACATATATTTTATTCATGTCATATCAATATCATCAAATCAGACTTTATCGAATTTCCAAACAATCAATATCAACCTATTTTTTCGGGACGCCCTTAAGCGGAATTTATTCAGCAATTTTTGTACTGAACTACATTTGGTATCCGCTCTATTTACTTAAGTCCTCTATGGCTAACTAAGACTTACTTAGCCTGTTTTACTACACTTTTACTTGCTACCGATCTTTTTTAATTTGTAGTGATCAGTAATATCCACTTTTAAATGGTCAATTTAAATGGTCATTATTATCTGTGTATGGTTTTGTATGTTTTAGTTAGTAGATGGGATTTGTAATTAACTTGTAGAATTAATAGTTATTACTTTGGGATGTTGTGTTAATATGTTGTTAATAATTGTGTGTAGAATGTAATGATTGTAATGCACCTATGGTACGTTAATTTTAGTTGGGCTTCGAATAATAGAATAGAATCGAAAACACTAAAATGCACAATAAAGAAAAGAACACACATACACAAATACAAATTTGATAAAATAAGTACAATTTGCGGTCTTATCATTAAAAGCGTCTCATCCAGACAACCTTTGAATGGAAAGATCAATTACAGTAATGTGAGGTAGATGTTCAACAATATGATGAATGAAATATCTATGCTAAAGTCTACAAAAATGTACAGAAACAATTTTCTTGTTTTTAATTTGAAGTTATGTTAAGTTAATTGCTGTGTAGTGTCGGCTTAGAATAGCATTACCCCTTTTCTTCTGGTGGGTGTACGTAAGAGGCGACTAACGGTATTGGGGCTTTTTAAGGGATTTTTGGGCGATGTGGTTGGAGACCCATCACCAACAACCTTTATTTTACCATCTTTTCCCCACGCAATTTTCAAAAGTGGCTTAGAAATTTCTAATTCGTTAGCTCTGGCTACCCCTTCTAGGAATTTATAGCCGTGAGTATATGTATGTATGTATGTTAATTAAATTAAAAATAATATATATATGATGCTTTTAGGCAAGTAAATGGCTTAATAAAGTTTATATATAATATCGATATCTTAGTTTCACAAGAAACCGCAAAAAGTTTCATTAGAAGTAAAACTGATCCTGAAGCTTAGAAATAGGATATTCACATTCAACAATTTTGTTAATACACAAATATGGACGATTAAGATATTATTTTATAAGTACACGTTTTTTACGTTATATCTTATATCTTGTGTAAAATTATGATTTAATGTACATATGTATATTAAATCATAATTTTTAATTTAAATTTTGCTGCGTAGTGTCGGCTTAGAAAAACACCACCCCATTTCTTACTAACGGTATTGAGGATTTTAAGGGATTTTGGGCGATGCGGTTGGAGACCCATCACCAATAACCTTTATTTTGCCATCTTTTCCCCACTCAACTTTCCAAAAGTGGCTGAGGAACTTCCAGTTCCTTAGCTCTGGCTACCCCTTCTAGGGATTTATAGCCGTGAGTATATGTGTGTATGTATGTATGTAATTTTTAACCTGTTCGTGTCATGTCTCTACGTTGAACCGATGTCGTAGTAAAATATATCATTAATAAATTAAAATATAGATATGGACATATAATGCAGACCAAAATAGCCTCATAGTACAGTACAGTATACAGTACAGTCTGATGACTTTTTGTTAGGTAATTCAACGATGAAATATACCATATTATATAATTATAAACAATATCGAAAACTAATTAATTCAGATTCAACATAAAAGTTGCCCTCATGTTGAATAATTTAATGTTATTATTATTACATACATACATACATACATATTCTCACGCCGTTAGTTCCCATTGGGGTAGGCAGAGACTATCGATCGCCACTTTGTACGATCCTGGCAAACCTCTCTGGCTTCGTTTACATCCATCAATCTTTTCATACATGCTCTTTTATTCTTCATACTGCGGACACCTGCCTTTTTGACCACATTTTCTATTTGATCCAAATGTGTCCTCCGGGGTCGTCCTCTACTAACATTACCTTCCACATTGGCTCTATATATCTCTTTCACCAATTTACTGTCATCCATCCTCTCTATGTGCCCAAACCATCTCAACATTCCTTTTTCTATCTTTCTTACAATATCATCTTTTACACCACACCTTTCACGAATCACATCATTCCTCACACGATCACATAACCTTACATTACACACTTTTCTGAGGGATCTCATTTCTACTGCATTCACTCTACTTTCATGCTTCTTCTGCCACACCCAACATTCACTGCCATACATAAGCGTAGGAACGAGGACAGCATCATGCATAGCCATTCGGGCCTTTTCAGACACCGACTGACTAGAAACTAGACTATCCAGTGCTCCATTTACCGCATTACCCTTTTTCACTCTTCTCTCGATATCTTCATCACACTTTCCATCCCTAGTAAACAAACTTCCCAAATATACAAACTCTTTCACTTGTTCCACTTTCTTACCATTAATCTCAATCACGCATTCGGTCATATTCACCTCTCTCTCAAAAACCATAGTTTTTGTTTTATCCACATTCACCCTCATTCCCTTTTTTTCAAAAGACGCACATGCAATATTCATCATCTCTTGCAGCTCTGCCACCGATGATGCAAGTAGCACTTGATCTTCGGCATATAAGAGGCATTTAATGATGAATCCACCCATTCTCAATCCATAATCACTTTCACGCAACTCTGTTAAACAGTCATCCATGAACAAATTGAAGAGCCACGGGGAAGCTACACAACCCTGTCGGACACCCCGAGAGATCCCGAACCAGTCAGTATTTTCCCCGTTTACTCTCACACATGCACTGGAATCCTCATAGAGTGATACCAGTGCACGTATAAGTCGACTCCCCAAACCGAACTTGGATAACACCTCCCATAAACACTTTCTTACCACCCTATCATACGCCTTCTCTAAATCAATGAAGGAGCAATACACCTTTCGGTTCTTTGCTAAAAACTTTTCGGTGATGCTCCTTAAAGAGAAGATTTGGTCCATACATCCCATTCCCTTTCTAAATCCTGCTTGCACATCCCAAATTTTATCATCCGTTTCATTCATCACTCTTTCAATCAAAACCTTTGCATACAATTTACCGACAATGCTTATTATTATTACTAATAATTTTATTTGCAAGATAAGACCCTAATAACGTCAAGTAAGCATTCTTCAAAACATAAATGTAGTGTCGGCTAAGAATAGCACTTCCCTATTTCTTACCATGGGTGAACGTAAGAAAGCGACTAAGGGTGTTGGGGCTTTTTAAGTGATTTTTGAACGACACAGTTATTGGCCCATCACCAAAAAAAATAATTTTGCCCTCCTATTCAATCGTTTAATATAATTGCTAATAATTTTAGTTGCAATATTACACCCCGATATCGTCAAATAAGCATTCTAAAAACATGCATCAACTAAAAATACACTTTTTTATTTCTACTGTAAATTATTCCCTTTTAGTACTTGTAATAAAAGTCAGACCGCTACTGTTATCCAGTCCTTGAGTAGTATTGCCCAAAATTTGTTTTAATTTGCATCCCGTAATTTAAAGTGGCTGTAGCCAGGTTGAGTTATAATTATTTTATGTAAATTTCGCTTTAAATAAATCTCTGGGATAAGATTTACTCAATTATAAAGAAAAGTTTGCATGGAAAATTGTATACAATGAGATTTATATGAATATAAATCATAAACACATTGAAAATAAGTATGAAATTTACTTACATACTTATACTCACGCCCGTTGTTCTCGGGTAGGCAGAGACTAGCGATCGCCACTTTGTAGGATCCTGACAAATCTCACTTGCTTCTGTCACATGGAACATTCTTCGTAAACACGGTCTTATATTTTTCTCACTAAGAACTTTCGCCTTCATAAGAAGAATTACACTGATTCACCAGAAGTCATTTTTTCATACATACATATACTCACGGCTATAAATCCCTGGAAGGAGTAGCCAGAGCTTCAGAATAAGAAATTCCTCAGCCACTTTTGGAAGTTGAGGGGGGAAAAGGTAGTAAAATAAAAGTTTTTGGTGATGGATCTCCAACCGCTTCGCCCAAATATCCCTTAAGAAGCCCAGATATCCTTAGTCGCCTCTTACGATCCAACATGGGAAGAAATGGGGTAGTCACTCTGCCTTTTTTACCCCATAATAGCCTTAGGGAAGTTAGCCGCTTAACAATAGTTAAGCTGTTATTATACTGACAAACTTGAGTTAAATTAAATTGTTTTATAACAACATTTACCGTTTAAGCTCAAAAGTAAATTTTACTTGCGACGAAGATATTAATTTCTTGACTTTTGTCAAAGAATACTGTTTTCTTGAAAGTTCGAATCCACTTACTCGGACAAACAATTCACTATGCGATAAAGATACCTGTTATTTTTCGTACAATGTTTTCTTGTGAAAAACAATATTTTCTGGCTTTTCTGAAATAAATCTGATAAAATAAAAAAAATAAAGCAACATCCTTATTAATTTGAATGTTTTTGTTCATGAAAACCTCATGTGGGGATTATTACTAATAAATAAAAGATAAAAGAATAAGAGTAGAAAATTTAGTAGAAGATGAAAAAATAGAAGATGAATATGTAAAGTAATTGGATGAAAGACTAAGTTGCGTAGAAATGACGGATGAAATGGAAATTGAAGATGTATGTAGTGCGCTGAAATCTGCGATAATTGAATGTGCGACGGAAGTTTGTGGAGTGAGTAGAAGGAAAATTAGACCATCATCTAGTTGATGGGTTAAAAATGTGAATGAAAAGAAGAAAGCATGGCTCGATTTACTAGCGATAAAAGCTAATAAACGAATGTATGGGGGTGTAAATGATGACAAAGTCAAAAAAATCGAAGATGGATACAACAGGATAAAAAGTATGGTTAAAAATGAAATAGAGCAGAAAAACCGAGATCTGAAAGAATGGAGTGAAAAGAAACTCTCCAATAATTTCCAAAACAATCAAAAATTGTTTTGGAAATATATCAGACGTGTAAAGGGAGTTTCACAAAATACCAGTACAAATGTAATGGATGAAAAAGGTGAATTAATGACTAATGGGACTAGAATAAAAAGGGTATGGAAGAATTATTTCGAGGGTCTCTTTGAAAAAAAGGATGACCCCATTACTTCAGCAATTGATATTAATATTACTTGTAACGAAGTATTGGGTAACGTGTGTGAAAGTAGGATAAGTATGGAAGAAATTGTAAAAGCGATGAAAAGTATGAAATTAGGGAAAGCGGGCGGGTATGATACCGTTAATATCGAAATGCTAAGGGCTGGTAAAGGGTTAGTGGCTTCTTGGCTGTTCTTCCTTTTTCGAAAGTGTTGGGTAATTGGCAAAATTCCAAATGATTGGTGCAGAGCGGTGATAGTGCCCCTATATAAAGGGAAAGGGTCACGCCAGGTAGCAAAAAACTACCGTGGTATTAGCCTACTTGGTGTTGTCGTAAATTGTATGCTAAGGTATTGATTGAAAGAGTGATGAAAGAAACTGATGAGAAAATCTGGGATGTGCAAGCAGGGTTTAGAAAGGGAATGGATGTATGGATCAAGTCTTCTCTTTAAGGTGCATCACAGAAAAGTTCTTAGCAAAGAACCAAAAAGTGTATTGCACCTTCATTGATCTGGAGAAGGCGTATGATAGGATAGTAAGAAAGAATTTGTGGAAGGTGTTGTCTAAGTTCGGTTTGGGGAGCCAACTTATACGTGCATTGGAGTCACTCTATGAGGGTTCCAGTGCATGTGTAAGAATAAACGGAGAAAACACGGACTGGTTTGAAATCTCTAGGGGTGTACGTCAGGGTTGTGTAACTTCTCCGTGGCTCTTCAATCTGTTCATGGACGACTGTTTGAAAGAACTACGCAAAAGTGATTATGGTCTGAGAATGGGAGGATTCATCATTAAATGCCTCTTATACGCTGACGATCAAGTATTACTTGCATCAACGGTAAATGAGTTAGAAGAGATGGTGAATATACGTGTAAGTCTTTGAAAGAAAGGGCATGCGAGTGAATGTAGACAAAACTAAGACAATGGTTTTCGAGAGAGAGAAAAGTATGAAAGAATGTGAGATTACTATAGGGGGCAAGAAAGTAGAACAAGTGAAAGAGTTTGTGTATCTGGGAAGTTTGTTTACAAGGGACGGAAAATGCAAGATATTGAAAGGAAAGTTAAAAAGGGAAATGCGGTAAATGGAGCCATAAACAGTCTAATGTCGAGCCAGTCCTTTTCTGAAAAGGCGCGAATGTTCACAATGCTGTATTGGTTCCTACGCTGATGTATAGTAGTGAATGGTTAGCATGGCAAAAGAGGCATGAAAGTAGAGTGAATGCAGCGGAAATGAGATCCCTCAGAATTATATGTAATGTAAGGTTGTGCGACAGAGTGAAAAATAGTGTAATTCGTGAACGTTTAGGTGTGAAAGATGACGTAGTGTGCAAGATAGTGAAAGGAATGTTAAGGTGGTTTGAGCACATAGAGAGGATGGATGACAGTAAAGTGGTGAAAGAGATCTATAGAGCCAATGTGGAAGGTAATGTGAGTAGAGGACGACCACGGAGGACACACCTGGACCAAATAGAGTGTTTGCTCAAAAAGGCCGGCGTCCGAAGTATGAAGAATAAAAGAGTATGTATGAGAAGAATGATGAATGTAACAGAAGCAAGAGAGATTTGCCTGGATCGTACAAAGCGGCGACCTATAGTCTCTGCCTACCCCAATGGGAACAATGGGCGTGAGTATAAGTAAGTAAGTATAAAGGATAAATAAAGGAAATCCCGGATCCCCGCTAGTGTCGAAATTTTTCTTTCCTTTATTTATTATTTATTTATTAGCAACATCTTTATTGCCACAAGTTCAAATCCCGCTCAAAGCATTAATTTATATAATAAATATGAATGTACGTTCTTAGCCGTATATTTAATAGTAGCAATATCAGGTCATTGTAACTTTCTAGGGAAACTTAATCTGTGTTATATGTCTGTATTTATTTATATATTTCTTATAGTATTTTGCCGTGTAGCACTACCCCCTTTCTTTCCATGTATGATCGTAAGAGGTGACTTAAGGTATTGGGGCTCTTAAGTGATTTTTAGGCGATGCGGTTGGAGACCCCTCACCAACGATACTCTATTTTTACTATTTTATCCTCTATCAACTTCCAAATGTGACTGAGGAATTTATTATTCCGAAGCTCTGGCTACCCCTTTTAGGTATTTATAGCTATGACTATCTGTATGAAGTTGACGAAATCATTCGAGTATAAAACGTGTACGTACTCAAACAATGAACTTGTACACGTCCATAGAACTAACTTGCGTTCTCAGTGCAATTACTTACAGTAAGATGCACGCACGAATGCTTCGTACAGCTTGCTGCTAACATCTCCTTTCAGATGTTGCTAATAATCTCCAGTACTAATGTCACTAGTATTTCTTTGACTGAAACATTCAGATAAAGAAAGAAAGAGATTATTTATTCATTGCCTGAGGGCACAACAATAAAATATAAAATAAGGCAAAGACAACTTAAACTTAAATCACAAAAACAAAAAATATAATTAATGTTAAACATGGTGAAAACAATAGTAGTGCTCACAAAGGCAAAAAGTCGGCTTCCGGCTTAGCATACTTTAAAGGCTTTTTGCCTTTGAAAACGATTTTCAGTCAGAAGCTTACTTTGCAGCAAGTAATTTATGTTTAACTTAGTCTCTTTCAATATTAATTTTACTATTTTCTTATCGTGCATATTCGAAAAAAAGAACCTGAATTTAGAAATGATAACCTAGATGAACCCAGATGTGTTAATCACTCGTTTCGTTAAAAAATATACCATATATTTTCCAAAGTACATTTTCCATAAACTGAATATAAAAATAAAATAGCAGAAAAACTACGCAAAATTTCGATTCGATGCCGATTTAGTAACGACACAAATAAAAGTATGAAACTTGGCTCAAAGAAAACAAACATTAGTTCGAAATAACACGATACTTATTTCTGAAATGTTTGCCAAGCTTCAATCAGCTGATTGGGTAGTGTCCAATACTTTGTTTTTGACGAAAATCGGAGATGTTTCCAAATGCAGTGTAGAAACATCGTGAAAGAAATGTACAAAGTCGGTTGACCAACAACATTTTGTCGTGCGCTTAAATATTACTGTAGATACAGTGCCATGCAAATTTCTTTTCAATCATATTTTTTTCCATAAAATCTTTATAGTTTTATTATGAATCCATATAAAACTATGTTAAGTAAGATTAATAATATTGTAAAAATAAATTATAACTTTTGAATTAGGGTCAGAAAAAAATTAATTGCAAAATTTGTTAGTTTCCGTATTTTTTATACATACGTACATATCCTCACGGGTATAAATCCCTAGAAGGGGTAGCTAAAGCTTCGGAAAAAACAGCCACTTTTGGAAGTTGAGTGAGGAAATAATAGTAAAGTAAATGTTTTTAGTGATGGGTCTCCAACCACATCGCCTAAAAATCACTTAAAGTCCCAACACCTTTAGTTGCCTCTTACGAACACCCACGGGACAAAATGGGGTAGCACTGTTCTAATCCAACACTACACGGCATAATATAATATAACACACATACATACATATACTCACGGCTATAAATGCCTAGAAGGGGTAGCCAGAGCTAAGGAATTAGAAATTCCTCAGCCACTTTCGGAAAGTTGAGTGGGGAAAAGATGGTAAAATAAAGGTTTTTGGTGATGGGTCTTCAACCGCATCGCCCAAAAATTCCTTATAGCCCCAATACCGTTAGTCGCCTCTTACGTACACCCACCGGAAGAAATGGGGTAGTGCTATTCTAAGCCGACACTACACGACAATATAATATAAATAACTAATTAAGTCTTATTTTTCATCTACTACGACACCTTGTTTAATCGCCTCTATAAATTGGTTGCTACGTTGGATTATTGGAACATACCTACTGTTATGTATGTGACACGTTTTACTAACCTCATTATTAGTTTATGAATGATACAAAATTGTAATATAACATTGTTTTAAGTTTAACTGAATGTTTCCTAGCACTTATATTAATTAGCTGTTGCATGTTAATGTGTTTAACATTTGCACTTTACTCTGATTTCAGCAGCATCCAGTCTTTTCCTGCCACAGGTTCTACATTCGGACAAAGGTTTCATTGTTATTAAAATTATTACTTTTATATTGCGCCATAAATTTTTAAATTAAGCTTTAACTTTCATTTTATCATCGCGCTGTAAAAGTTCTGTAAATTAAAGTCCATATCAGGTGCTTAATGTTTACGATAGGTTGCGTGAATGATGTTAAAATAATTGGGTTTGTAGAAAACCTCCACTTAAGATAAATCTTTAGGTTTATTATTAGTTTTTATTGCGGATTATTCAAACCAACTTTAAGTGTCATTTAAGATATATTTGTAATATAGTCAGCCTGTATCTTGTCATTTCAATAAATTATAACAATTGTCACCTACAATAATAATTTATTTTATGTATATAATATAACGACAAGTGAAAACTTAAAATAAAATGAAAAAGGAAGTATTTCAGTCATTAATTATCACTTCAGAATTAGTTAGGAAAATCGAACGATCTTCTCGCTTTCCTTTTAAGTGTAGTGTAGTTAGATCGATATCGATATTTCTTCTTTTGATTACTGTATCGACGATACATAAATTTCGATTCTATTTAAATAACAAAAAAAATCATCAAAATCGGACTAGCCGGAGCTAAGATATGCGATCAGGAAAATTTCTTCCTTCCTAACCGCCTTCGGCTTACCCCGCTCAATAACATATTATCATTATAATATAAATTAAATGATGATGAATATAAAATGTAAATAACTAACTACAAACTAACATTAAACTTGAAAGATCGTGTAGTCTTCATATTCACAATCCTGTAAAAGCTGAATTTATACCAAATCAAGACTCTTGGCAAATTCTGCGCAGAAAGAAAACACGTATCATAACATAAGCAACTCAATTCATATCCTTTTAAGTTATGACGCTGTTATGAGGATTTGTATGCGGTTTCCGTGAAAAAAGCGAGCTCAGAGCTATGATATGAATAATAGCGAGTTAACCAAATGCAAATGAGAAGTGCTCTTTTACCCAGTCACTTTAGTTAGGTTGCAAATCCACTAAAGGTAAGCGAGGATGCGATGCAGGGGATGTTTTTTAGTAAAATAAAAATTCTCCTTCGGATTTAAGTAATAGTGCAGTTTTACTATATTTCATAAAATCTGAGAAGAATCCACTACGTATTTAGATGTATTTTTTTTTGTTTTATATATATTTATCATATTAATTAAGTTATAATAATTTATACGAAACATATTTCTATATCATCAGGGCCTCCTTAAATGAGAATTTTTTTTCTTGATTTTCATCATTTTGTTATAACAGACAGCAGACATTAGTTGATCAAAAGAAAAGCAAGCAAGAAAGAAAAGACATCAGAAAATTAAGTTAAATAAACCCTAGTTGCCCTCATTTGGCAAAATGTTTCTATATTGAATTAGGATTGAATCTATTGGTACTTCAAAAACATATTCCTCGCGGCGCATCCACGCTCGGCTCTAGTGGATTCTCAGCCTTAGGGTGCCTAGTGCAGCTATGCTATGGTTGCGTATAATATCCACCAATCATATTCCTTCTTATATATATACTACGTGCACCAAGGAATATGATTGGTGAATATCAAACGCATCCGTAGCGTAGCTACATAGAACATCTCTGGTGGAAAGGCACCCTTATGCTCTGCTAACCGCTCGCAAGCTATCTCGTAGTTGGATACTTCATGCAAATACTGTTCTACCGCCAACGTTGTCTTCGAATATATATTCAATGAAAAATACTTTTCAGTGTTTGTTTGGAAATTCATGTTATTTCAGATGTATATTAGGGTGGTAATATTCGTATAATTGTAAGAGATTACATTGAGAACTATTTGGAGTGTGCTCAAAAACACAGGCGTCCAAATTGTGAAGGATAAAAGAGCATGTATGAAAATATTGATAAATAATTAATTATTTCTGAGATATTTTTTAAGATAGACCCTGCCACCCTTACAGAATCTTATAGCGTGAGTTCATTTATACATACATGCATATACTCATGGCCATAAATCCCGAAAAGGGGTAGCCAGAGATTCAGAGTTAGAAACTCCTCAGCCACATTGTTGTTTGGGAAGACTTTAAAAAGCCATACCCTTCTCTTAGTCGCCTCTTACGACAACCGTGGGTAGAAAGGGTGGGTAGTGTCATTCTAAGCCGGCACTATACGGCAAAGTGTGTTTTGATTTGTATCTATGTATTAAAACTTAAGTCGGTAGACCAATATGAGGTTGCTAAAGGGTGTCATAGGTGCCTTGTCAACCTTTGAAATTTGAGTAGGGAACCAAAGGATAGATTAAAAGATACATTAATGCTGATGAATTTTCAAACGATTACTCAAAAAGGTCCTGTAATTGTACCGGCTTGAGACTATCTACATCAATTGGTTATGTATTATATTCTTATAAACCTTCCCTTATACGGGTTAATTTCTTCATTTACTTCCTCATTTCATCTATCATAGTTTCAAATCATTTGTTTCATTGAGTGGCTCAAAAATTTTCTGTGGGTACCGTAGTCGATGTAAACTCTACTACCAAATATATTAAATAAATCTTCAAAATTAACTGCGGCATTTCTGGTTCTGAATCATTAAAGGATTTATTTATTTTAGTTTAAGTGATTTTACGCCATAGATGCACGATTTCATGTACAAATACTCACGCCATAAGTTGTCATACGGGAATGGCATCATCAATCCTATTTTTCGATCTTCATTTACATACATACAGACGTCAATCTTTTCATACATGCTCTTTTATTCTCCTAGATATTCTTCAGGCTTTATATTGCATATATATTTATTACTCAAAAAATATATTAAAATTTTTCTATCCATCAGTTTCAGCAACCCACCACCACCCCCGGGCTCAGCCCAGGATCCTGCCACCAGAACATGTGGTATGCCCCCACCTGTCTGCGTGAACTCCCGGTACCGAACCATAGATGGGTCCTGCAATAACTTGATACGACCTTTCTGGGGAATACCACAAACACCTTATGGACGACTTGTGGGGTACAATTATGGAGACCGTGAGTAGTTATATAATACTTTTATCAAAATCAACTAAATATTTTCGAACGGTCCAGCTTTTGAAGATTTTGAAATATTTCAGTACTTATCTTAACTTTAAAGAAAATCTAGAATTTATTTTACATTCCGTTTCTAGCTCAAACTAAGCTGTAGATATTATAATATCTGTTAATTTATTAATGTTTACAAATAATGTTTCCTTTACTCAGCCTTTTATATGTTCAACTTTACAACAAATTTAAACGTCAACTATTAAACGCGAACGTAATACTCGTATAAATAGCGTGTTAGTATTATACTTTACGTTTATGCGGGTTTTTGATGATAATGTTCCAAATTTAGTTCAGTTAATTCAGTGTTGATGGTAGAAAGAGGCACTTAAAGCTTTGGTATTTATAACAAAACGGTTATTGCTATGCAAATTTAAAAGCAAGGTCCAATATTAAGCAAATATGTGTTGTGTATTTAACGCGTGATGGCGCATAACTGAATACACTAGTGATGTTTTCTGAAGCATATTTTCAATATTTTCTTTAAATTAATAGCCATTGATAGAATTGATAATATTAGTGTTATTTATTGTATAAGAAGAATACTTCACGTACTTTTGGAGGTTAAGTAAAAAATATCGAAATTAAAGAAGCATTTGTGATGGATTTTTAGTCACATCGCCCAATAATCACGTAAAGTTCTCAACGTTTTAGTCGCCTCGTACCACACCCACGAGCAAAAATGGCTTAAAGCTATTTTGAACTAGTTCTACACAGCTACAATAACACTTATCATCAAATTGGAATAAAAATGGCAGGCCTCCAACGTCGACATAATAACACATCTTTATATATATTAAACGAGAGAGGGTGGATTTTGTGAACCAGCCTGTGTCGCGATGCTAAGAGCTAGAAAATTGGTTCAGGTATCAAATTGAAGGTCTCCATCTGAAGTTTTAACGAAAACTTATACATTTTCCATAACTGGATTAGTTAAATTGTTAGCGATTTATAAATATTCAAAATTGGCCCATAGACTTTGCTGGAGTAAAAGCGCGTGAAAATGTGTCAGTCACGAGATTGAATTGATTCGCTCGCGAGCAATTTTCAATCTGCCGACAATTTTAATTACTATTGCGTTACTATAGTGATTTAGTCATTCTATTAAGTACCAAATTGTACGTGAACAGTTCGTGCACACATAGAGACCATTTCGACCCGTGTCCCAATTACAGGTGAGCAATAAAAAGCAAAAAAGAAAAATGCACATTCGAATATGGCGAAGCCCTTGCCAAATTTCCCGCCAACCTCGCGCGCTCATTGGTCGAAAATGTTTCAAACGGACCAATGAGAAAATTCCAAAGTTTAAATCATGTGATAATTTATTTTAAACAGTAAATTATTTCTGTTTGAGCTTGGAAGACTTGCTTGCTTGAAGAAGCTTTGGTATTTTGGATGTAAACTGGATGCAAAAAATGTAGTCCACTCGAACATAGTCGCGGGCTAAAAGCTAGTCATGCATTAGATGAATGATGAATGTGAGAAATCACGAGAGATTACCTATCCCAATAAATGCTAGCGGCGTGACTATGTTTGTATGTATGTATGTCTGCTGAGCTATCATAAGCCTGCTTGACCATTATGGCAATTTAACTTCTTCCCTTCAAGGTCAAATTTGTCGCTAGGCATATATATGATGATGAACTTTCTGACTGATGGGCTATGATGATGATGAACTTTCCTTTCGCAGATGTATCATCGTTTCCAAGATCGATATCTGGTGCACCATTGCCGAATCCTCGTCGAATTAGTTTGGAGTTATTCTACGACCAATCCCTGGTCGATCCCAAGTGGAATTTGAACGCACAACAGTGGGGGCAGATCATCACCCATGATATGTCTTTGACCGCTGGTGTTCTTCAGTCGCGTAAGTTGTTTTTTATTTAGATATAAGGATTAATTTACATGTTTTTTAATTAAGTGAAATTATTAATACACATTTTAGAAAAATATTTATAGCATATGTAAAAGTAACTTGATGAAGATTATATGATTGGGAGGAAACCAAAAGTCTAAGATTATAGATTTTCTATATCTATATATAGATATTTACACAGATATTCATTTGAAGAAATACTTTAGTCTATATTATACTTATTATTATTTTTATGTCAAACTATACATACATACATATTCTCACGCCGTTAGTTCCCATTGGGGTAGGCAGAGACTATCGATCACCACTTTGTACGATCCTGGCAAACCTCTCTGGCTTCGTTTACATCCATCAATTTTTTCATACATGCTCTTTTATTCTTCATACTGCGGACACCTGCCTTTTTGAGCACATTTTCTATTTGATCCAAATGTGTCAAACTATAATAAAGTAAAAAATATATAACTACAAAGATACCACATAAAACACTTCCGTACTGTTAATTGTATATTATTATTTTTTCAATTACACATACCATATAGTCATAATAAATATCAGAATATAACACATATGCAACGAGCGTATTAAAATAAAAGATTACTGAGAGTTCTGGCTTTAATAATAAACTGGTGTTTATTACATACATACATACATATACTCACGGCTATATTTCCCTAGAAGGGGTAACCAGAGCTAATAAGGAATTATACATAAATTCCTCAGCCACTTTTGGAAGTTGAGTGGGGAAAAGATGGTAAAAATAAAGGTTTTTGGTGATTGGTCTCCAACCGCATCGCCCAAAAATCCAATAAAAAGCCCCAATACCCTTAGTCGCCTCTTACAACACCCGTGGGTAGAGAGGGGTAGCGAGATTCTAAGCCGGCACTACACGGCACGGTGTTTATTAGTGGAAGAAATTAAAGACTTTTCAGGTTACACTCATTTTTGGCTTCAGTAAGAGTAACGACGTAAGTTTGAACACAAATATGTGTAACGATATTATTATTTTTTGAATTTGGATGTATCAGTGTTTCTTTTAAAACTATGGCAGAGTATTTTAATCAATTCATCTATACGTTGGATATGAAATAATATTTACTCTGTGTTAAATTTGGATACTGAATAGTGCCTTTAAAAATATTCTTCTTCCCTACAGTTATACTTAGTATCGTGAGAGTGTAAACGTACAAAGCTAAAGCTAGTGTGACAAAATGTCATAAGATGTTCAGCAGGACAAGCACGAGCCGTGTTTAAACTAGTTATCGCATGGGATAAAGCAGCCATCTCTTACGCACTTACTTAGTATCGTATACTGCCATCTCATTCTAACCGTTATCGTGTCGATAAAAAAGCGCTCGTGCTTGCCTTTCTGAAAGTAGCATTTAGCTCTCATAATGACATACCAAAATGCACTACTAAAACTGTTTGTCTCATAAAGGTGTCAATAAAAAAGATTGACCAGGTTTATTTGGTTGAATCAAAATTACCGCTACAATGAAGCCATATTATTTATTTATTTTATTTTATTTGGAAGATTTACAGCGTCTACATTAACTAAACAATAAAGTAAACAATGTAATGCCAATTAAAAATCTCCACCTATAACAATTAAACTAAAAACGACAACTTACAGACTAAAAGTAAATTCAACTAACAGACCGAGAACAATAGAAATAAAGGTAACAATACTAAAAACTAAATTAATTATTGCTAAAAAAGAAAAATAAAGTAAAAATAATTAACTTAAATGTTCTGAAAAAATGAATTGGTAAGTAATCGCTTGATTGCTGAAATGCTGGAGTTGAATATGTCGAAATCATTTTGAATTTGATTATATTCCCTAGAAACTCGTATTATAAATGAATTCTGCCTGTAGTTGGTTCTGGCCTGAGGCACATGTATTGAGCATGTATTGCATATATTTGCGTATGTATTGTATAGCACATGTATTGTATGTATTAAGCAGAATAATTCAGAAGTGGAATTAAAAGTTCTACTTTTTAGACTAAGACTAAACTTAATTGCGGTTATTATGTTAGGACATACTTGATGATTTTGATTTTGCTTTATAGCAATTAGTAAATATTTTCTTACCAAAATACGTATAAGCCTGTGTTTTCTTGGCAAAATATATATCTAAGATAATATTTTCTTAATTTTATTGCAGAAATAATTCATGATTGTAAGTATTCACGAAATTTATTGTGTGTCTATATATGTGTCGTTTGGGACGTTGTTAGTTATTTTATGTTTCATCTTTATTGGGTTTACTTTCTATTCTCATAGTCTATCATCCTTTCTAATTTTGGGTTAGATAAGTTGATCTTTTGGGTCGCTTATACGTAGATTGTTTGTCGCTTTTAGATGTACTCATTACATGTTATACATTTATTTAGATTCTAAATGAAAGAGCATCTTTGATTTATCTACTAATGGATTTTTTATTTTCGATTAAGGTGAATACTACATTAGCCTACGATATATATAAAAAAAATTCGCTTATCAACAAATTTATAGCGTTTTTTTTATAATATTATTTTTCCTAGAACTCATAAATAAAAGCATCTTTCTAGCTTTTAAAGCTTGTATTTTAACCTGAAAGTTTAAGTAAAACACTTGAACCAGGCTTTATGACGTACTAGAGTTGTTCAAGTTACACTCGTTTTTTTTTAATTTAATATTCCTATCAATCTAATTAATATAACAATGAAATGCTCAATATTTCAACATTTTTTATTATCAAAAGCAAATAGTAAATTTTTACAATTACTCATTTAGTCAACTTGAATAAATTTGGGGTCTCCAAAACTCAATTTCATGTAATAAACTTTCTTCTCAACAGACAGGGAACCAATAACTTGCTGCGATGACAACGGCCAGCTGACGGCTGACGCGACCACCAACCCGCTGTGTGCTCCGATCCTCATTCCTCCTCACGACCCGGTCCATTCTCCTCAAGGAACCCAGTGTCTGAACTTTGTCAGGACTGGATCTACTCGGGACAGAGGATGTACGCCACCGAACGCGCCAGCTGAACCGGTAAGATATATTTTCTGTCTCCTATGTGCCCTGGCTTGTCCGGATGATAAACGTTAAAACTACATTGAATTAGGAGCCTAAACTATATCTTGTCACATAAGATGTCAATCAATGAAAAAATCATCATAGTCGGTTCCGCTGTTAGAGAAAGCGGGATCAAAAAGACTGCCAATCCATACGCTTTTAGTAATGAAAGATTATTTCAATAGATACATACATACATATACTCACGGCTATAAATTCCTAAATGGGGTAGCCAGAGCTTTGGAATTAGAAATTCTTCATGCAATTTTGGAAGTTGAGTGGGGAAAAGAAGGTAATAATAAATAAATTGTTGTTGACGGGTCTCCAACCACATCGCCTAAAAATCACTTCAAAAGCCATATACCCTTAATCGCCCTTTACGATCACCCACGGGTAGAAATGGGGTAGTGTTATTCTAAGCCGACACTACACGGCATTATTTCAATATACTTAACAAATCAAAATGCAATCAGATTAAACTGTGTAAATAGAGGAACGGTGTTAGAATATAATACCTTCATGAAGTCAATTTCTCATGAAATTTAGGACAATGGAAAAATTACGCAAACTTTTGAGTGCTTGTAATGTTTCAAACACTTTTTTGAAACCTCTGAGGGAAATATAATTGATTTTAGGTTAAGTTTTCACAAACGCCTGACTTTACCACAAGATTGTTTAAAGAAAGTACCACGAAAAGTTTCAACCTGTCAATGTGCTTGTAGAAGTTACTTAAGATTTATTTAAAGTCTTTTCTGATTTATAAACTTAACGCTTCGCGCTTAATTATATTGGGGTGAAATTCCTTTTATGTATTTTTGACAATAGTTATGTAGTGTCAGTTTAGAATAACATTAACCAGATTCGTCTCACGGGTATCGAAACGAATTTTCAATCGACTTCAAAAAAAAGGTTCTCAATTCAATTGTAAATTAGTTTTTTGTCAGATATGCTTCCAGAGTGGATGTATTACTATATCATCTTTCTCACCACAAAGTTCGCGATACATATTTTTCATTATGTCAGAACATACCATTACAAATTTATAAACCTGCATTTTATTTCAGATATCTACAGTAACTGCATACATGGATCTTTCTCTAGTTTACGGAAGTAGTCAAAACCAAGCCAATCCCATTCGAGCTTTCGTCGGTGGAAGGTTGCTGACAGTTCTGAGAAATGGACAAGAATGGCCACCTCAGGACCCCAACGTAACTGTTACGTGTGATTCTGCTCAATCGCCTAATGAGCCGTGCTATTTAACAGGTAACTATTGCTTAATTTTCAAAATATACATACTAATAGGTAATCACGACTATAAGTCCAAAAGCGGGTAACAAGTGCTTCAGAATCAGATATGCTCCAACCAATAAAGAATTGTTAGGTAAAGGTCAATAAGGCAATATCGTCCAAATATAACATAAATAGCCCAAAAACCCACATTTAACACTAGTAAGAATAAATGGATTAGTAATAAACTATTATAAATATATAGCATTATAATATTATATTAATATATATAACATAGTATATAATATAATATTATAGCAACCGTGATAGCCCAGTGGGTAGAACACTCGGTTATCGTGCAAACGACTAGTGTTCAAATCCTGGGTCGGGCCTACACCAATTTGTCTTTTCTAAAGACATATGTGTGGTTTATTTATCATGGTTGTTAACGGTGAGGGAAAACATCGTGAGGAAACCCACATGGCTGAGTTGTACTTAGTCATGTGACAGTGTATTCGTACAAAACGGCGATAGGCCTGCCCCCTATCACGTGAGTACACTGTCCATGCAAAACGTGGGTACTCTGAACACCAGGTGACAAAGTCACGTGATGATCAGAAGTATTAGTACCTCTGCCAACCCCTTCGGGGATATTCGGCGTGAACGTTTATGTTTATGGTTCTGTATGTATTATAAATATACATATACGAGCAAAGTGTTTCATTTAATTTAGCTCTAGAAAAGCTTACTAACATAAAGATATAATCTCTACCTTATATATATAAAAGAAAGTGGTGTGTGTGTGTGGGACGAATGAACCGATTTAGCTGAAATTTGGTGGATAGGTAGCTTAGAGCCAAGAAAGGGCATAGTATACTTTTAACAAAATGGAACCAACTTTACAGCAATTTGACGAAATCCAAATTTTTCATACAACATTCGACTATCAATAGGGTCATCCACGTAGTAATTTTTATATTTCGTAATTTTATTAAACCGATGGGATGATGACATTGAAAGAAGAGTGAAAAAGGGCAATGCGGTAAATGGAGCAATGAATAGCCTAATGATCAGTCAATCGGTGTCTGAAAAGGCCCGAATGGCTGTGCATGATGCTGTTCTTGTTCCTACGCTTATGTATGGAAGCGAATGTTGGGTGTGGCAGAAGAAGCATGAGAGCAGAGTGAATGCAGTAGAGATGAGGTCCCTTAGAAAAAATTGTAATGTTAGATTGTGTGACCGAGTGAGAAATAGTGTTATTCGTGAAAAGTGTGGTGTGAAAGATAATATTGTAAGAAAGATAGAAAAAGGAATGTTGAGATGGTTTGGGCACATAGAGAGCATAGATGATAGAAAATTGGTAAAAGGGATCTATAGAGCTAGTGTGGATGGTAACGACCACGGAGAACACACTTCGACCAAATTGAGAGTGTGCTCAAAAAGGCTGGCGTCCGAAGTATGAAGAATAAAAGAGCATGTATGAAAAGATTGATGGATGTAAACGAAGCTAGAGAGGTTTGTCAGGATCGTACGAAGTGGCGATCGATAGTCTCTGCCTACCCCAATGGGAATTAATGGCGTGAGTATATGTATGTATGTATGTATTAAACCGAAGCCATGAAACATCATGACAATTAAATGGGCCCACCCTGGATGCATATCCAACAGAACAAAAAACAACTTGTGAAATTGATTGAACATTGATGGAGTAATCGCCTAACATACTCGTACAAACAAAAACACATACAATCGAGTTTTGTACCCCATTTTTGAAATCAGCCGAAAAATAAACAAACAACTATGAACAAATCATCACAACAGAAAAAAAAACATACATTCTGCATAGCAACAAACGGGACAAAAGCATTAGTAAGAAGGAAGTAACAACAGTTTAATATGGTAAAATAATCCCCATAAACGTATGTGCCAGTTGTATATTATATGTAGTAATATACTTGTATAGATCTGTAAATTATGTTCGTATAATATTTCATGCAAATGTTTTCAATTTAATTTAATCATGCTGAAACCAAACCTTCTTGGGAATTGATCCGTCAAGCTGTTCCAAAGTATAAGCGTACAGTTAGCTGTCTCATCAATCATGAAAAATATGAATTCATAAGCATTGGTTTACGCGAATCTCAGAATTCTTATTTCACAAAAAGATACAAATACTTAGAACGAAACGAAAATATATATTTGCACAAATGGAACTTGATGCTGATGAAAATTCTCAGGAACGTTTTACTTAAATTAGGCGTAGTGCTCTAGGAGTTTTTCAGACTCGTACACACGATAAACCAGTTTTTTTATGTGACTACAATCTTCTTCAATAAAGAAATGAAATTGATTTTTTTGCGAAATATTGCATCTTGCACATCTATAAAGTATCTAAGAAGGTAATAAAATTATTAAATATTTTAATGATCACATTATGATGGTGATTACCCACTTTAAAAAAAAAACACAGATTTTAATTTATCCAAAGTTGATTCTTTGGTAAGGATAAAATTTTTACCTTCGTATACTAAAATTATCAAAGCTATCTTTATTAATTATTACTCCTTTTTTCAATTTGAGGATATTCTTTTCCTAAAGGCGTAAAAACCAAACAAAATACTATATTCTCACACTATTCTACATACATATACACACGGCCATAAATCCCAAAAAGAGGTAGCCAGAGGTTTAGAATTAGTAATTCTTCAGTTACTTTTATTACATTATCAATACTAACATCTCAGGAAACTTGTTAGTCTAACAAGTTTCCTGAGGCGAGTCCGTTATCTTACAAGTTTCCTATAAAACTATCACGCTAAATCTAAATTGGCAGGCTGTTTGACGGATTTCCACGATATTCTTGCGAAAGATATCTTTTTGTTGTAATCACTTAGCAATAGAATCAATAAAATATTCTGAGAGTGACACGTCTGAGTGACAGTTTCTAAAAAGCTTTAACTTCGAGCATTAGGAAACAAAGAAAGAAGCGTAAAGTGAGAAGCGACAACGCTCCTAGATTTTAACCAAATGTTTTGAAAGATGAATAAACGTTTGGTAAAAATCTTGTCTGGGAACCCACATTGATATATTATGAAAAATGTTGTGTTTGCCGTTTGTGGAATGTAAAATTTTCCTTTGGAGCAGCATCTTTAAGCATGAGTGAGAAGTAACCATATAGGGATATTTAGATATTAAACAAACGCTTTTTAAATATTGAAAATTAATTTAATAGAGCTGTGTAGTGTCGGCTTAGAATAGCACTACCCTATTTCTTCCGGTGGGTGTTCGTAAGAGGCGACTAACAGACTTGGGGCTTTTTACGGGATTTTTGGGCGATGCGGTTGGAGACCCATCACCAACAACCTTTATTCTACCATCTTTTCCCTACTCAACTTCCAAAATATTTTAATTTCTAATTTCTCAGCTCTGGCTACCTCTTTTAGGGATTTATAGCCGTGAGTATATGTATGTATGTATGTTTGTAACTTAATAGGTGTAGAAACTTATGTCGATATTAAACAACAATAGTCCACTTCTTCCTTTAGATGTCTTCAGAGGCGTCATACGGTATTGGGGCTTCTTTAGTGACTTTTCGGGAATGTGGCTAGTGATAGAGACCTCCAACACTCTCTATTGATTTTCTTGTATTCTACGTATATACATATACATACATATACTTACGGCTATATTTCCCTAGAAGGGGTAGCCAGAGCTAAAGAATTATACATTCCTCAGCCACTTTTGGAAGTTGAGTGGGGAAAAGTTGGTAAAAATAAAGGTTTTTGGTGATGGGTCTCCAACCGCATCGCCCAAAATCCCTTAAAAGCCCCAATACCGTTAGTCGCCTCTTACGTACAACCACCGGAAGAAATGGGGTAGTGCTATTCTAAGCCCAACACACTACACAGCTACAGAATTCAACTGACAGAATGCTAAATCGCTGACTACATTTTTTTTAAATTTATAGCCATAAGTATTATAATAAATAAAAAGCGGTCTTTAACTCCAGTTATCTACAATTTATTGTGTAACTAACATTTTCTTTCAATTGTTCCAGGGGACATCAGAACCAATCAAAACCCCCACTTGGCGTTGCTCCAAGTGATATTACTCCGAGAACACAACCGCATAGCCGATACTCTTGCTCATCTAAATCCTCACTGGTCTGATGAAGTACTGTACCAAGAAGCAAGGCGCATTCACGTGGCTGAGTACCAACATATCAACTATTATGAATGGCTTCCTATTTTCTTAGGTAATTAATTATAATTCATTATTTATTAACACTGTGCTGATTATTTTATTTTATTTCGAAGATTTAGAGCACATAAATTTTCTAAACAATGAAGTAAACATTGCAATGGTAATTAAAAATATTTAATTATTACATTTATCTATTCGATTGTAATGGTTGAATGACACAAAGAACTGCAAGTTAAATTAAAATATTTTCCCATGTTCGTATTATGAGGTCCTCAACCGCTGTTTTACATGCAGGATATTTAAATTGAATTACTGTTTTCTATTGAAGTTTCTATCTAATTTTTAATGCTGTATTCTCACCTAGAAATAATTTTAATAATTACATCTGCCCTTATTGTAATGAAATTAATTTTAACTTCCATAAAAGTACAAGACCAATATATTTTCCTTTGATTTAGGTGTTGAAAACATGGTGAAGAACAAACTGATATACGTGGGAACACACGGATATGTAAACGACTACAATCCGAGTGTGAATCCTTCAATATTGGATGAGCATGCGACAGCTGCCTTCAGACACTTCCACACCCTAATCCGAGGATATTTGCAGTAAGTTAAATATAAATTCTGGTGGTAAAGCGCTTGGCTTCCAATCCCGAGGTCTTGGGTTCAATTCCTGGGGCGGTAAAATCACAATCCAGTTTGGAAAGATATTGCGGACATAAATGACATTGTTATGAAGCGATATCCGAAATATAAACTTATTTTATTATAATTTCTTTTATAAATTTAATTTATAAAAAAAGGATTATCCGAAAATTAAGATAGCTACTATCACGGTAGCATTAGAACTTACACGGGGTAGATTTGAGTTGCTATATAGGCTGAGAGAAACTATACATCATGTAATCCATGTGTTAGCAGGTAATAAAGTAGTAGCAGCAAGGCAAGCACGAGCCGTGTTTTAAACTAGTTATCGCGTGGGATAAAGCAGCCATCTCTTACGCACTTACTTAGTATCGTATACTGCCATCTCGTTCTAACCGTTATCGTGTCGATTAGCGCTCGTGCTTGCTATACAGGTATACGAATATGACATATGACACTCGAGTTGTATATATGTGCAAAGCTATTTTAGTCATTCTGTAAGAGTGGATCTTAAAAGCAACGAACAGTTTTTTTTAAACTTTATTTACGAAAGTTCGCAAAATTTCCAGCAATAAAGTATATTGTTTTTTAAATGATAGCTGTGTAGTGTCGGCTTAAAATAGCACTACCCCATTTCTTCCGGTGGGTGTACGTAAGAGGCGACTAACGGTATTGGTTTGATGAGCACATCCATCCTCGAGTGCATCTGTTTCAATGTTCCACAACGAACGCTTAGGAATTCTCGACCATTTTTAGTTCCCATAATGAAAACAAAAATATCACCACAACCCTGTCCATAGAATGTGCCAGTTGTATAACTCTTTGTGTGCTAGCCAAGAAGATGTCGATAGCGCCCCTGACGTCTATCACAATTCGCTATGTAATTTCCGCAAAAAATGCTTAAATTTATGTGTTTGACTATAATTATATCTTCTCTTCTGTTCTGTTATGTTAAATTAATTTATTATTATTATTTTAGTCATTTAATTATGTTGTCTTATTTTTTATTATTTCTGTCATTTATTTTCTCATAGAAAATAATTTCATGTACTGTTCATTACGTTATCTTTTCACATTATTTCATAATTATGTACAATGTTATAGATTTTAAATATTACTTTATTAAATTTATCAAAATCCCACAAAGCAAGTCATGCTGTGTACACAGTTAAGGTGCTTTTACTGAAAATTTATGTTTTTTGAAAAGCCATTATACATTAATGTAATTGTACTGTTTGTGTGCCTTAAGTTAAATAAATAAATATTAAGGGATTTTTGGGCGATGCGGTTGGAGACCCATCACCAACAACCTTTATTTTACCATCTCTTCCCCATGCAACTTTCCAAAAGTGGCTGAGGAATTTCTAATTCCACAGCTCTGGCTACCCCATTTAGGGATTTATAGCCGTGAGTATATGTATGTATATCAGTTATTTTTACTTTTAATCTTTAATTCACAGCTTATTCACCGAAAACCGTGATTTGTTGGGCGCTGTTCGAATCAGCGATTGGTTCAACCGTCCTTTAGTGTTGGAGATCGGCAATTCTTTCAACAACCTAGCTCGCGGACTTACGATGGAGCAGATGGACTTCAGTGACCAGTCTTGGACTTCAGAAATAACACAGTTTCTTTTCAAGTTAGTATATTTTGAATGCTTATTGGGAACAATATGTATTTAAAAAATATATCTCACTAGCTGACCCAACAGACTTCGTGCTGTAAAATTTGCTTATGACAAAACTTTAGGCGTTTTTTCCGGTACTCTTAGTTCAATCAAGCGTGAATATTTTGTTGGCAATTTTTTCCGGGATAAAAAGTATGTATACCCTATTTGTTAATTTGGGTCATTATCTAGCATTTTGCCAAATTTCATTCATATTAATTGTGTACTTGAGGAGCCTTTTCGCCACAAACACACATCCAAACATCTAAACTGTCACATTTAAAATATTAATAGGATAGTCATTGTAGCTGCGTTGGCGTAGAATAGCACTACCCAATGTCTTCCCACTGGTGGCGTACGAGGCTACTAAGAGTATGGGGCCCTTTGGGTAGCTGTTGGGCGATGTGGCTGGAGACCCATTAAGAAGGATACTTTCCTTATACTAGCTTTTCACTCTTCCCTTACCTTATTACCATTCAAAAGTGGATTACAGTTGATTCCGTGGCTCCGGCTGCCCCTAATTGGGTTTCGTAGCCGTGAGTATGAAAATATTTTGTTTATTTTGTCTTTCAATAAATACTTAAATCTTTGGATTACTTACTTACTTATACTCACGCCCATTGTTCCCATTATCTTTGGATTTTATTGGTCAAAAAAACAAATATAAATGTAAAAAAAATATATTTGGTATAGTAATGTTAATAATGTTCTTATATTATGTACTATTAATAGGAGAAATAACACTTTCGGCGGAGACCTGAGGGCCACAGACATTCAGCGAGGCAGGGACCACGGTTTGCCAACTTACCTCGCCATAAGAGAAACCTGTGGACTACCAGTGCCTCACACTTTTGAAGACATGACTGACTTCATTTCCATTGAGGTAAGAAACTAACTAAATTTGTGAGAAGTAAAGGGGTGAGACTCTGTTTCATGTTGAAGATCCATCGTATTTTATTTTTTTACCGGAATCAGCTTTCATTTACACTATCACTACTTCACACGATTGTGTACTTAAACAGATTATATAGATAATGTGAGTATACTATCCAAGCTAAACGTGGGCACTCTGAATACCAGGTGACAATGTCACGTGATGTTCAGAAGTATTAGGCAAGGACCGGCTGAGCGTCTTAATTTCTTAACCCTCATGATTAGAAAGCAATTGCAAACAGCAACTTTATTTAAAGAGTGAAGAGTTTGGTTTTTTTATTAATAACTTCGACTAGCCGATATGATTCAAATCATGTATGTATATAGCAAATACTTATTATTGCCTCGTTATTGAATCCTGTACGAAATATTCCAAGAATAATCTCCCTTATCAGACTTGCTATTTTTTATCAGAATGTGAAAATCCTACAAAGCCTGTACGAGAGTCCCGCCGACATTGAGCTGGTGGTAGCAGGGTCTTTGGAAAAACTGGTTCCTGGTGCTCAAGTCGGACCCACATATCTATGTATCTTGACGGAGCAGTTCTACAGGACCAGGGTTAGTGATCGGTACTTCTACGAAAATGGTGCTGACCCGATTACTGCCTTTACTCCAAGTAAGTTAATTTTATACATCCTATTATCCTATTAATATTATAAATGTGACAGTTTAGGTGTTTGGATGTTTGTGTGTTTGAAGTAAAAAGGCTTTTCAATTAAAGAATGTATATGAATGAAATTTAGCAGAACGTTAGATAATGATCCCAATTATCAAATAGAGTACTTTATCTTGGGAAAAAATGACCAATAAAATTTTTACGCCTGATTGAACTCGTAGTACCGAATAAAACACCTAAAGTTTGGCATAAGCAAAACTATAGTGCGAATTCTGTCGGGTCAGCTAGTAGATACATATATATGACGTGTCGGGCCGGCTAAAAATGTTTCTACCCCTTTCTACCCACGGGTGTCGTAAGAGGCTTTTTAAGTGGTTTTTGGGCGATGCGGTTGGAGACCCATCACCAACGATACTTTATTTCTACCATGGACTCCCGTATCAACTTACAAATGTGGCTGAGGAGTTTCTAGCCCGAAGCTCCGGCTACCCCTTTTTGGGATTTATGGCCGTGAGTTATATGTATGTATATTCATGGCTTTAAATCGCAAAACGGGGTAGCAGAATTTGAGGTTCCTCAGGCACTTTGGAAGTTTATGGGTAAAAATACAGTAAAATAAAGGATGGTCGGTGGTAGGTCTCCAGCCACTTGGCCCGACAGTCACTTAAATATCTTCAAAACCAGAAGACGCCTCATACGACATACATACATACATACATATGCTCACGGCTATAAATTTCTAGAAGGGGTAGCCAGAGCTAAGGAATTGGAAATTCCTCAGCCACGTTTGGAAATTTTGGTGGGGAAAAGATGGTAAATTAAAGGTTTTCGGTGATGGGTCTCCAACCATATCGCACGAAAATCCCTTAAAAGCTCCAAATCCGTTAGTCGCCTCTTACGTACACCCACCGGAAGAAATGGGGTAGTGTTATTCTATGCCGACACTACACAGCAAACTCATACGACACATGTTATAAATCGACACTTAGCTAGCCTAGCTTAACAATTCGATTTATGTTCTATATTATTATTTGAATTTCAAACCCTTGCTCTTGTAATTTTATCCAAAGCAATTATAATGCCATTAACAGTTTACTGAATTCAAATTTTACGTTGCCTTTTTTGTTACCTAGTGTTCAGAGTAGTGATAGAATGCATGGTGTTAATATTTTTTATAATATTAATAAATGTTCACTAAAAATATGTAGTGTCGGCTTAGAATAGCAACAAACCATTTCTTCCCGCGCGTGTCATAAGAGGTGACTTAGGGTATTGGGACTGATTAAATAATTGTTGGGCGATGCGGTTGGGGACCCATCACTAAAAACTTTTATTTACAATCCCTTCCCCACTTAACTTCCAAAAGTGGCTAAGGAATTTTAATCCCAAAGCTCTGGTTACTCCTTTCTGGGATTTATAGCCGTGAGTATATGTATGTATGTCTATGGATGAATTGAGAATACATAATTTTTGTGTCATTAATATATTTATCTACAGTAAGTAATCAAACCTCTAGTGTTTGTGAATTAATACAAAAACTTTTGATTATCAGGTCAATTGAACTCAATCCGTGAAGGAGCATCTATGGCGCGTATTCTTTGCGACAATTCAGAGGAAATCAAGTTTATGCAGCCACTTGCATTCCAGCTGGTTGGTCCAGGGTAACTATGCTTGTTAAATTATAATTATGTACAAGATTTTAAATTTGTCTTTGTATATACCTTAATTTTAAGCCGTCGGTCCCAGCTACTATCACGGTAGTAGTCGTTAGTCTGCCAACCCGCACTTGGCAAGCGTGGTAGACTATGGCCAAATCACCCTATATAGGGTAGACTCGAACCCCTTGGTGGGGACATATATGAGCTGTGAGGACATACCTTAAGGGGTTGCAGAGTAGGTTGATACTAAGAAGAGTTCCTATTCCCAGTTAAAAATCTACAGTGTCTTTATCAAGTTTTCTTACACACTACACTTTAAATAGCAACCGTGCTTTTTGTACCGTGTCGTAAAATACGCATTTTAATTAGAACTAGTGGATCATCCCAGCTTCGCACGGGTAGCGTTGTTTTTTTAAATATCTGAGGTTTCTTTCTTCAGTCACTGCTCAAGCATTGTGAAATTCAGCGCAATGTTTTCAATTTATTAAATTTATAGCACTTCCTAAACAATTTGGTGATTTTTAATGCGCTTTAATGAACGGTTCAGTATTTCCGTTTAATAGAAAATTTTGGAATAAAACGCTATGAAGTATTTATAACAATCTAAAAAATAAATCATTACGTGTTGTAGGATGCAACTACTGGCGCCATCTAGTATGTTATATGTAAATTAGTAACGATTCGGTTTTGGTCACGGGCGCGATGGCTTATTTTATGTATAATTTCGGTGTTTCTCTACCGATTTCTATGATTCTTTTTTTATTGAATAGGTAATAATGTTACCTTTTTTAAATTAGGGATGAATGAGAGGTTTACAAACGTAAGAGTAAACAAATATAATCAGAATGTTCCGAACTGCTAAGCTATCAGAAATTACACGTGTTATTGTGAGTCAACCGTAAAAGATAGACATAAACTGTTGAGTATTTTTTTTTTAGATAATTTTATGAAGAATATTTCCGTGATACATGATTTCCATGTAAGTTTAACCATTAAGGCTGCACACGCGACGGAAGTTTAAAAAATGTAGTAACTTCTCCCGTTTTCCCAAAATTTCCCAAAATTCCCCTTTACTACTCTGCTGGAAAGTATATAAAAACCTGCGCAGAAGTATGTAAAATAATTGTACCAAGTTTCGTTAAAATCCGTCGAGTAGTTTTTGTTTCCATAAGGAACATACAAACCGACAGACAGACAGACAGACAGACAGACAAAAATTTTACTGATTGCATTTTTGGCATCAGTATCGATCCCTAATCACCACCTGATAGTTATTTTGAAAATAAATTTCATGTACAGAATTGACCTCTCTACAGATTTATTGTAAGTATAGATGTTTATGTTCGTGAAAACCTCAAGTGGAGATTATTTGTATTAAATAAAGAAAAGAAAACTAGAAGCCACTTGATACTATAGCTCAATTAGCAGAGCAACAACGGGGGCGTAGGTCGTGGGGAAGAAATTTTTCTTTCCTTTATCCTTTATTAATTAGAAATACTCATTTTGTTTAATTCATTGCTTATTTTTCACCGATTTTTGTTATTGACTGACTTTTTTAATAGTTGTAATAATGTTTAAATTGAAAAGCTTTTACTTTAAAGCCTTCAGTTTTACGAGTGTTTTTGTTTTAAAAACATACATACATATACTCACGGCTATAAATCCCTAGATGGGGTAGCCAGAGCTAAGGAATCAGAAATTCCTCAGCCACTTTTGGAAAGTTAAGTGGGGAAAAGATGGTAAAATAAAGGTTGTTGGTGATGGGTCTCCAACCGCATCGCCCAAAAATCCCTTTAAAGCCCCAATACCGTTAGTAGCCTCTTACGTACACCCGCCGGAAGAATTGGGGTAGTGCTATTCTAAGCCGACACTACACAGCACACACTTTGTTTTAAATAGTAATGATTTTAATGACGTTTAGGCAGTAAACTCTAATATAAATATATTTATTTTCAGAAACGACTTAGTTGCCTGCGATCAGTTACCTAGAATAGATTTGCAGCTGTGGCAGGATGCTCAACATTTATAATTGAATTTAGTTTTATAAAGAAGTATTAACAAACAACATTTTTTATGTTAAAACAAAACGTGTTGTGTAATTTATACCCACTTGTAATTAGATGTGTAACAATAGACCTAAATTAAAATAAAACTCAATTAAATTATTGTATAGACTACTATGAGTTGTTACCAAACTAGTACCTTAATTTGTTAATATCCATCTCAGTTTACAGTTTTTTAGTTACGTATGTTTCGAAGAATGTTACAGTGTATATGAAGTAGGCATTCTGTCTAAATACATACATACATACATACATATGCTCACGGCTATATATCCCTAAACGGGGTAGCCAGAGCTTTGGAAATAAAATATTCCTCAGCCACTTTTGGAAGTTAAGTGGGGAAAAGATGGTAATTTTGGTGACGGGTCTCCAACCACATCGTCCAAAGTTACTTAAAAAGCCCCTATACCCTTAGTCGCCTCTTACGATCACCCACGGGTAAAAATTGGGTAGTGCTAATCTAAGCCGACACTACACAGCATCTACATACTAAATACACTGTCTAAATATGTAAATTTAAATCACAATACACATTGAGCCCAATTTTAATCTACTCATGGTTTTTACTTATCTACAAACAACATTAAAAATTAACACGGGTGAAAAAGATTGTTTTTTAAAAAAACTGTTGCGTGTTCTTACAACATTTTGTTCGTTTATAAACCAATAATGCCGTTTGCAACCCGTGATAGTATACAAAATGCCTGCGACATATACATAAATTGTAAAAAGCAATTCTATGTTTGATGAAATTTCGATAAATATTAAGTCCCATATCATTTATGTGCAAATTAAACAAAAAAAATGTTTAATAATGTTTTCGACTTACTCTTTCACTGAAGTGTAGGTTTAACAAGCTACTTCACATAAGTATTGTCTTTAAAATTACCTTTTTTTTCTGTTTATCTACCGAAGCATCAAATATTATGATAGCGAAGCCATAATTGCCTCAAGTAGTAATTATTTATATTATGAATAAAACTGATATGTATTGTATGTTAAGAAAATATGGATTTTTAAAATGTATAAATTTTCATACCGTAAGTTAAGTTTTTTAATAATTTGTCATAGTTTTGTAATGCTTTTCAAGGACAAAATATTTTGGAAAAAAATTGAAAGCGCCTTTGAATGGGAATGAGTTGAGATATTTTATAACAGTATCATAGAATTCAATGGCTTGTTTTAAATTTATTTTGGCTATGTATGTATGTAGTAAAAATTTAGCGCTTAACCGTTTTCAATTTGAAAATGTATTGTAGTGAATTCATATTTAAAACCATTTCTGAACATATTGAAACACATATTTCATTAATGTTTTTTACAGCAGCATAAAAAAATTGTAATTGCACAATAATTAGCTTTTTTACGGGATGTTTTTTTTAAAACTTGATTTAATTTACGTAAAATAATATTATTTTTATTTTAAATATCACCTATAAAAATTAAACATTTCCTAAAAAATGATTAATTTTGGTTACAAAAATAATTGTAAATAAATAAAAAACTGGAATGAGCACATAAATAAGGTGTTTAATGTAAATTAGAATAAATATCTCCAGAAGTAATATTGTCAAACAAATAAAAATCCAAACCTAATTATGATTAAGAACGAAATAGTTACATAAATGCGTCGTAAAATCAATTACATGTGAGACAAAATAAATTTAAGTACTATCATTTCAAAATTAGGAATGGTAATGAAAAGCCTGCATTATATAAAATATGTTTAAATAGTCAACATCTTTTGTAATAAAAAATCTTTTTTTTTAAATTGCAATTTAATTTGCATCTTACGTAAATACCTATATAAATAAGCTAGTTTTAAGTTAAAGTTTATAAATAAAGTTTTTTTTATTTAGCGACTTTATTGTTTTCGTTTTTCCATGGAATTACTATCTAAACAGGAGGGCATTCCTGTTTAGATAGTAATTCCATGAAATCCTAAAGTGTCTAGAACAAGGACGGCTAACGAGATAGCTGTGTCTCGTTTTAAGTAGGGTGACCATCTGTTGGTGTTTTAATGAGAGTTCCTCTAACGTCACAAGAACACTTATACTTACATACAAACATATTTTTAATTAATACATTATAAAAGAAGGGGTAGCCAGTCCTTGATAATAATAATTTCCTCAGCCACTTTTTGAAGTTTAGTAGAGAATAAATGGTAAGTAAATGATGGTGGTATTAAAAGGATGATAAAGTATCTAGTAAATAAATTCAAAAGCCTTAAACCAAAAGCCTAAGTTGCTTTTTATTATGCTCGGGTAGAAAAGTATTTGTGCTATGTTTAGCCGACACTAAATGACATCTTATTTCACTTATATAATTTATTTGAAATAGAAAGGTCACAATAATTTTCACCATATTTTGCTCTGCCAACAATTTTCTTAGTTAAATGATAAAAGCTCCGAAACACACGAAAAGATGATTAATTTTGGACACCTTATTTATATGATTTCCATGGGGATACCCGTTATAAATATGATCAAACCGATTACCAAACTTAATAAATTATTTATCTGTAAGTTGATAGACGACGATAATAATTAAAAAAAAATATTAAAAAGGAATAGTTAGTAACCTGCTTTTTATAAAATATTCCCTATAAATAAGTTTTAATTTGTTTTTCTATGAACTTAATCTCGACTGGCAACCACGAAAGCAGGACACACTCCTCTAGTTCGGGCTCTCGTTCTAGGACGTGTCTCTGCTTGACAATGTTCAAAAGATTATAGCTTTATTGCAAGGTGATAAATTCCATTATTGTGTACCATATTGTTGTAAGTGCGCTCTCCTGTTTAATTAGTACCTTCATGCGTTTTTCTAATTAAGGATAGAATATAGTGAATCTCCTGATATATAGTTTACAAGAGTAGGAGAACAATCACAATACAGGGTGTAATTGTAACGAACTGTTTTCAATGAAAATTATGATTAATTATCACGTATAGAGTCAGAATTCGTTGAAAAAAAACACACTTATTTTTTTCAAATTTTGTTAAAATTTGCACTAAGAAAGTAGTACTATAGACACCAACACGCTTAATGTGTGAGTGTGAGTGAAACGCGATGACAAGGCGGGCGAGTGTGGGTGATGCGTAAATACAACTCAGCTGACAGTGCGACCCGCCGCCGCCGCCGTCCGCTGACCCTTAACCGGCGGCCAAATCAAATCAAGGTTAGTAAAGTAATCAATCGAACTTAGCTTCTAATACCTTCTTATTTTTTACATGTTATTATTTGACGTGATAAATTTGAATAACACTACCCCATAGTTAATACTGCATTGGAATACGAGGCGACTAAGAGCAAAGAGGCACTGGGAGCGGCAGTATGTTCAGAGAAAAATTATACTTAAACATATCGCCGCGAAATTCAAAATCTGCGTGTATCATATCGGGCGGGCTTGTCGGCATGACATCAAAGGAACAGTATTAGTACTAAGTTAGTTGTTTGTAGCTCATTGTGTTTGTGTTGCTTATGATTGGAGGTCACTTCGATTTATCGCATTAATTTTCGGAGTGTGAGTTCAGTTTCAGTATCTTGTGTTGTGATAGTGTTGTGATTTAATAACCCACAGGAGCTAAGATTCATTCGAAGTGCATTTCGTGAAACACAAAATGATGCACATACTTTCACGAGTGCGGGCAAATGTACTTAAACGTGCTGAAGCGTGTTTGTTAGTTAACGGTGCACATTTTGAACAAGGTGCTGTGTAGTGTCGGCTGTGCTGTGTAGTGTCGGCTTAGAATACCACTACCCCATTTTTTCCGGTGGGTGTACGTAAGAGGCGACTAACGGTATTGGGGTTTTTAAGGGATTTTTGGGCGATGAGGTTGGAGACCCATCACCAACAACCTTTATTTTACCATCTTTTCCCCACTAAACTTTCCAAAAGTGGCTGAGAAATTTCTAATTCCTTAGCTCTGGCTACCCCATCTAGGGATTTATAACCGTGAGTATGTGTATGTTTGTATTTTACTGCCTGAAGTGAATTGATACCATTGAAATACACAATGGTATTATAACTATCTTTTTCATTCTATGGTAGTTGTGTTATGGTTACATTCAGTGTTTGTGTTTTATAATGTTAATTCTCAAAATGTTCTGCGTTTTGCGCAGATAAAGGTGATAGCCCGGATCTGCCACTGCCAATCAAAATGGGGTGAGTTATTTTTATTCATATTCTTTAGTTGAGTGTGATAGAGTACAGATACACCCGTTTAGAGCCCTTTAGCCCCGAGAGAGTTTAGTAAACACCAAGAACTCCTCCAATTTCGATGTCGGTTAGTGAATAAATAGGTATTTCTTGCGCACTTTATTTTATGCCACGTAAATGCATCGTTTCGAGGGTCTTTATTTGTTTTTAAATTTATTATCTTACGCTCATGAAGGACATACATTACATACATGCTCACGCCGTTAGTTCCCATTGGGGTAGGCAGAGACTATCGATCGCCACTTCGTACGATCTTCGTACATCAATCTTTTCATACATGCTCTTTTATTCTTCATACATTTTTATTTACTTGAAAATGTTTGAATTACACTGCCCTATATTTAATACTGGATTGAAATACGAGGCAACTACGACCACAGCGGCACTAGGCGCGGCGGTAAGTTCAAAGAAAAAGCAAACGGCCATGTTTAGGCCGCGAAATTCAAATTTGCATTGCTGTCATAATGCGGAGACATTATACGGGTAGGAGTGTGTGCGCTAGGCTAGTGTAGGTAACTACAGTTTTCCATCTGATGGAGAAAGTAAGTTTTTCTGCTAAAGCGGTTTTAACCTGTTTTTTTATTTCATATGGTGGATATTAAGCATTAAACTTTAATATACGAACTAATATTGAAGTAACAATCGCCGTCAAACTAACACGCTGTATAAATGTCACTTTTAGTAGAATTAGACAAAGTTTGAAAATACGGTTATTTTGTGCAATCATGGGGTAATCAGAGCTAAAGAATTAGAAAATTTTCAGCCACAGATACCTTAATACAAAATGATGGCGTGAGTATTCGTAGTAACATCTGTTTAAATATTTGTATATCGGTTTGAATAAACTGCAGCAGTTACCTTGAATACATAGCATAACATAACATAAACGTTCACGCCGAATATCCCCGAAGGGGTTGGCAGAGGTACTAATACTTCTGAACATCACGTGACTTTGTCACCTTGAATAATGCTCTTATAATCTTTCCGCCTGATTTGTGCCTCTCCAAAGTCTCTTAATTATTTGATCTGACAGTTGTTGCATATCAGTAATATTTTAGGGCTGGGTTATGATTGCTTAGTCTGGTTTTAGTGTCATGCGGACCGTCATTACCGATCGCTCCGATCGCGCACGAGTCGTCGCAGTACAATCATGGCGAGTCGTGAGTATCGAAATGTTGACACCAGTCGACTGATCTGCAACAGAACAGTTTATTTCTTGTCTTTGACAGAAGTTCGTCAAAACTTCTTTTCGACAAAAGTAGTTGAAGAACTTTGTTTCGTCATCCCCCAAATTGCCGTATATTGTGACGAATTCTCCCGCGATGGCTGTCTGCTCTATTAAAGGGTGAACATGTAGTCTTTTTCTTCGCTTAATTTTTATTTTTCTTGAGTAATAAAGGGCAATAACTAATAACAGCCGCCACATTGGATGCATTGCGCGCGTCTGTATACCGTGGCGGTCAGGACGATACTGAAATGGTATACGCGGACGATCAGTGCGGATCACCTACGCGCGGAGTGATCGGTACTGACGGTCCGCATGACACCGACAACTTTCCGATTCCGAGTGTCGATGGCGTGCAGTGGGCCAACATGGGCCATCGTGTACTGGGGTCTAAAACCAGCTTAAAGACTCCAGTACACGATGGCCCATGTTGGCCCACTGCACGCCATTGACACTGTGTACAGGGGGTAATGGCGTGGCGTGGCGGACAATTACCAGTCGTGGCGCGCAATCGGAAAGTTGTCGGTTTTTGGACACACTTCAAAGGAATCGTGGCCTGTAACATAGCATTAATAATAATAATAAAACATTTATTTCAGACTACAAGGTCCATAAAGGTTAGTAATACAAGAAAAAAAAAACTAAAATACAAAACTAAAAAACTAAAAATATCGTTAGTAGACTTAAAACCTATTTTTTATTTCTACTGTACAAAGTAATGGACCACTGCCCGAACAGTGGCGTGTCCCATTTCGCCGCAAATGTTCGCAGAAGGCTATTGTTGGACGAAAGTAGTCTATCCCTAGTGGAGGCCGCGCGTTTCCGCATGATGGCAAAAAAGTCATCAACATGGGCCTCCGCGAACATCAGCGACGCACTGCAGTGCCGGGGTTTTCGCAACATTATTCGTAGAGCATCGTTGTATTGAACGCGTAGTGCGCTGTACGCACTCCGCTTATATGAGAGCCACAGGCTGCAGGTGTAGAAAGACTGACAGAAAGCTCTGAACAGGGTCAACCTAGCAAACCTGCGGGCCACCATATTGCATCGTACAGACAGCGCCTTACGCTCTCTTTCAATATCAAGATTGTCTGAGAGTTTTACGTCAAGGAAGTGTCCCAAATACTTAAAACTATCCACCCTTATGAGCTCCCTACCACATAGCTTTATGGGGGGAACCGATTTCGGCAGTTTGTTTCCCGCACTAAATACCAGATAAACACTTTTGCTAACGTTATACTTAAGCCCACATTTAACAGCATAACTCTCACAAATATTAAGTAGCTTTTGCAATGCGCTCACTGAGGGGCTCAGTAGCGCCATATCATCAGCATAGCTGATGTTATTCATGGAAGTTCCATCAACCGAGCACCCGACTTTGGCACCACTGAGCTCCTCAATCAGCGCATTTACAAATATATTAAATAGCCTCGGAGAAGACAATCCGCCCTGCCGGACGCCGCATTTAAGGCGGTACTCAGGGCTCACACTGTCACCCCACCTCACATAATTTTTTTGGTGCAGGTACCAGAACCTGAATAGTGCCATATGTTCCGGATCAAGATTGGTCTCCCTTGACAGTTTGCTCCACAGTACATCATAATTTACGACATCAAATGCCTTACTGAGATCCAGGAAGCATCCGTATACTGGTGTCTTCCTATCGGTGTAGTACCTGACAGTCTGCTTGACGCACAGAATAGCACTCTCAGTGGATACCCCTTCCCTAAATCCGAATTGGGAATCACTGATTGACGATTTAGCGGCTAGCTGCTCGTCAAGCAGACTGTCTAGCACCTTAGCAATCACAGTAGCAAGCGAAATAGGTCTATAGTTACTACTGTCCACCACACTACCATTTCTGTTCTTAACAATTGGCACAACTACAGTCTTCATAAGTTCGTCAGGTAAATAGGAATGCCCTATACATAAATTAAACAACATACATAGTAATCTAGATATGTGTGGGCCAGCAAAACGAAGGTGCTCTATGCTGAGACCATCGTGGCCGGGAGATTTACCACGCTTTATACGCTTAATTGCTCGCTTGACGTCTGACGCCGTAAATCTCACGTATCTCTCACCGGCCACGGTGGTCCTCACCTCGTCACTAGAGACACTTAACGCCGTGGGTTCCATCTTAAAAAGCTCACAGAACATATTCGCAATGTTTTCCGAGCCCGAAGACTGACCAACCGTATCGGATACCGGTGGTTTCGGATTTAATTTAGCTGTAGCCTTCCAAAAACCAGAAAAATCTTTACACTGACATTTACTAGCGAGTATGTCCATTTTTATTTGCTGTTCATTGTTCTGGCACCAGCGAAGCTTAGATTTAAATTCTTTTCGAGTTCGACACATGCTCTCATACACTCTATCTGAGGCAGGCCTACCATATGCATTCCAATCTTGCAAACTCAACCTAGCCGCGGCGTGCATCGGTTTAATATGCCTATTCCACCCTATTATAGGCTTTCTCTTTACAACATTAGCAATATGACAAGAAATAGACGCCTTCGTTAATATATCAACAATGGTGGTATATAAATTATCTATCACTTTTGTGTGGACAGTATTTTTACATATGAGATCACAGCACTTACCCAATTCTTGAGGAAAATCGATATCGCGCAGTCTTTGGTTACACTGGGTTGTATACATACATACCTGTTCCTCCGTTCTTATACCCCAAGCTACTCTATTTACAAGTTTATCTCTAGTGTCCCTGACAAAACTGGGTAATAGTTCCAAGTTACAGTATAGCTTAATAGGCATATGGTCTGACCATCTAACGTTCTACATAATTTTAACATTACTTATCGTAGACAGTGTTGCGTCAGTGACAAGACAGTGGTCTAGCCATCGCGTACACCCATGCGCTTCACTAATGTAGGTATACGAGTCGGCAGGTAGGAGTTTCACGTCCGCACAGGTCCACTTCACATCATCACAAAAGTTCAACATTTCATTATAGAATAGTTCTCCTGGGTGTGCATTCAAATCACCAACAATGTACACCAGTTGACTACAGTTACTTTCACAAATCGCGTTAATCTCAGCAAGGCAGTCTGTAAATAGAGTCAGATTGTGTTTCGAATTCACTGGCATGTACACAGAAAATATTAAAATACTAATATCTCTGACAAGACACTTAATGGCACATAATCGATTATTATGACACTCGATGACCGAAACTACTTCGAAAGCACTTCGCCTCCAAAGAATGGCCACGCCCCCGTACGGACGACCCCTTAGAACACCTTCCTCTAAGTTGACAGCCGAAACACCAGTCGCCGTGAAATCCGGGTGCACCATAGATAAATTAGGTAGATCATGGTTTAGCATCCATGTTTCTTGGAGCGCTAATATATCGGTGTCGTCACATATTTCTCTGATACAACATTTCGACCTTTCAAATGATTTACAGTTCAGACTAACAATTCTAAGCTGATTTCTGTCGATTTTAGGGTTGACCGCCATTGTTAATATTTGTTGAGTTCAAAACACCATTCTCATTCTGCTTCACACGGTTAAAATCAAAATATTTATGAAAATATATTCCGTTTGGCCATAGGTAATCATTCGTAAATAAATAATATTTACGCTGAGGCACTAGCATTTTATAAGAGTCATAATTCTTATAACGCCTGGATGTTATTACCTTCTCCGGGTGTACAACTAATTTCGTTTTATCACGAATATAATTCAGCAATATCATTCCCCGTTGTTTCTTTGGACACATTGTAAACGAATATCGGTATTAACGAGTCCTCAGCCGCCTTAAACTTTGAGTTACGCTCAACAGTGGCCTTCTCTTGCCTTCCGATAAAGCGTAATCTATATCTCCTCTTATAATCCACTGTTTTCCAACCATTGTCATCACAATCAGCTGATTTTTCGCTCTCATCAATGCGCGCCGGCAAGTTGCCCTGGCCGTGCGCTTGCAGCCTGTTTTTTTGTGCGCTTTCTCGTTCCCACACACACATCCCCGTATTGCCCACTCACTCTCTCTACACGCACCGGCGGCGGCGGCGGCGCAGTCGTGCGGTCCTCATCGGCTGATTTCGATATGTCCGAAACCGCGGTGGTCCTCACGCTCGCGCATTGTTCGGCCGCTACTTTGTGACTCAGCCCCGGCGGCGGCGGCGGCGGCGGCGGAGGCGAGATGCTCCGAGCAGTCGTGATTCGTGCGTAAGAAGAGCGTGCGTCACTTGCAGACGTCACTAACGGCTCGTTAGTATGTGGTGAAGATGAGTTAAGACTACCCTCATTATTCGAGGAAAAATTCACAAATCCCATAGGTCCACTCATACATTCAATACTTGAATTCACGCAGTAAGCACCTCTTTTTGTATTGATATTAGGTGCATTTTCAGTTTTCTCATATTCCACATAGCTAATTCGCGGGCTCTTTTTTGTATCTGCCTGAGATTTTAACAAATCGATTTCCGATTTTAGCTTTTTAAAATCATCCTGCGTTACAAACTCCTTCGTAAGGAAATCCCTTTGTATCTCTTTAAGTTCACTTTGGACTTTAACTAGGTCTTTAAGCAACCTTGTCACATCAACGTGATCAAAACACACTGGCGGTAATTTGTGCAACTCCTTTGCCACAAAGACCGGTACCTTTTCAACATCTGTGTATTTTAATAGTGTCACAATGTCGTCTATATCCCTGGAGGCCTTCTTCTGACCCCTTCTTTGCACTTTTGGTACTGATATAGAGTCAAACAGCAGGTTCTTCGCCTCTTGAATCTCCTCATTAGAAAAAGCTGATACACAAATAGACGTCAAGCTCACTTCATCCATGACGTCGGCTTTATTTTGCACAAAGGCTAACACCTCGTTGATCACAATATTGCATTTATCACATTTTAAAACATTTGTTATTGTAGTCATTATGATCGAGTTCAATGACCACTCCCGTTGCGATGAGTCATTACGATCGCGACGTCGAACCGAAGCAACGCACCGAACGAGACTGACTGGAGCATTATCCAATTTCTTTTCGCAGGTGGCGTTAGAGGCGATTTTTGATGTGTGGCTATTAAGTGGTTGTTTGGAAATGTGGCTGGACACCCATCACCAATAATACTTATTTTTTACCAGCCTAACCCCGATTACCTTCCGTCATGGACTCAGCATCTGACTACGCTTTTTTGGGATTTATAGCCGTGAGTGTATGTATGAATAGAGTTTAATATTTTTCATCCTCCATTTATCGTCATGGGAGCATATATGTGTTCCTGTTGAGGGGTTCGAACATACTCTGAATATACTGCTTTCGTGGCAGTAGCCGAGGGCAATGGCAGTACTTAATTATGTATAAATAACTATACTAAGTAATTCAAATTCATAAAACCTACATCTCCGTTTATGAATTCAACTCATATTTATGTATTTAATTTTTAAACTTGTCTTAGTATGAGAGAGAGAAACAGGCGTTCATACATACACACATATACTCACGGCTATAGATCCCTCAAAGGGGTAGCCAAAGCTACGGAATTAGAAAATACCTCAGCCACTTTTGGAAGTTAAGCGGGGAAAAGATGGTAAAAGAAAGGTTTTTGGTAATTGGTCTCCTACCGCATTGCCCAAAATTCCATTAAAAAGCCCAAATACCCTTAGTCGCCTCTTACGTACACCCATGGGCAGACTCGGGGTAGTTCTATTCTAAGCCGACACTACACCACAACGTGGAAAGTTTGTAAAACAAAACACTATAAAAAAACAAAAGCGTACCTACTGCGTCACATTATTTAATAGCAAATCCAATAGCAGTAATAAAATTTAGTTTAAACATTAAACAAAATCATTTCAATGCATGTCAAGTTTAACGTTGATACTGAAAACATTGCATTAAAATAACAAATTTTTATTTAAAAAAAATGAAATTATGGAGTTTTTCATTTTACAAATTATTTATTTTGTTCACATTTGTTTTTGTAATAGTAGAAATGAAGAAAAGAAATAATGGAGATCAAGGAAAACAAAAAGATCCTGATTTAAATAAAGGCCAAAATACTAAAGGTAAGGAACAGAACTCTACAGGAGCGTCAACGCCGGCACAAACTACAGTTACGACTCCAAGAACCATAAAATTATTTATAGAATCAGATGATTTGATATATATCATGCAAGAATTTGGCAGACATTGTAAAACAGTACAAGGAAATACCACTACACCAGAAGTAAATAGTACTAGTGATGCCACTTCGACAACTACAGAGCATAGCGGTGGAGATGTCGAACCCGATAAGAGTCTTCTAAGAATTAACGATAAATTCTTTTTTAGAAATTATTTTCCAAGAGTATTAAGATCACATCACAACCAAGACTGGCACATAAATCCAGCACATCGATACACAATTTATGAATAAAATATATGACCATCATTAGTTTCGAATTTATTTACCAAATTAAGGGCGTCCCCGGAAAAATAGGTTGATATTGATTGTTTGGAAATTCTATAAAGTCTGATTTGATGATATTGATATGACATAAATAAAATATATGTTGGTGATTAGTTCATGGTGTTAAAATTTGATGTTTAACATTTTAAAAATTTGTTGAAAAATATGATGAAAAAAATTGAATTGGAACATGCTGTGTTTTCATAAAAACCGTATAGGCTCCACTGGCATAACATACATGTGAACTCATTATGTGTCTATATACGCGTAGCTTTAAGATCTGTAACTTTGATGTTTAACTTTTCATCTAAACATTATAGTTATTCAATAAAACTAAATAAACTAAATTTATCCTGCGCGCGCGTTTTTTCCGTCCCTGTCACTCTCAGTAAATTTGACGTATGAGTGAGCGCAATAGCTGCAAAATGCGGGGAGGCCCTTAAATAAAAATTAATCGCTTTATTAACACTATTATAGATAGTATAAATGTACCCTACGGTAACGATTCATTCTGTAATTTGCTGAATTTTTTTTAGTACCACGTTCCTCGTAAATTCTGTGTTTAAATATTCATGCAGTACCTACCTAAGGTTTTTTTGAAAGCCAGGTAAGCAGAGGTATGAAAAATAAAATTGAAGAAGCAACCATGCCAATGTTATTTAGCTGATATCTTGTATGATTGGAATGACATACAAGACCTACACAAACTACGTTCAATAAATGCCAATTAAATGAAGCAATGCAGAGATCCAACCACATCACCAAAAAATCCCTTGAAAGCCCCAATACCGTTAGTTGCCTCTTACGTATAACCCACTGGATAAAATAGGGTAGTGCTATTTTAAGCACACTACACAGCTATGACGAAATGTGAACAGCCCTTTAAAAATGAATTTTTACGAGAGGTTAAGCTGTTCAGTATAGATTTCTTGTTGGAATTGGTTGACATAACTGGCATAGTATTCACTTACAATAGTTCTAAAAGTCGAACAGATTCGGAAATCACTTACTTAACCTATCTTGCTTGGGATAACCCATTAACTTTATAGTTATTTATCTTACATATATATTCTTAAGGTCTTTGTACTGAAGCATCATTGAATCGCACGTCTACCATTCAGTTATTATCTTCTCATAAGTGTTTTGGCTGCGTCTGACTTGCATGAATATCGATCTAAAGCGCCTCAACTGCACTTAAAAAAACAGGTGTGTCAAGACGCTATGCCGAGTGGTTCCAGAGACATAAATTATATTGTGTCCTGCCTGAACATAGTAAATTCTTTAGAGAAACCGAATTGGGTAACTAGTAATTGAACAAAACTTTATCTCAAATTGATTTTTGAGTATAAAATTTTATTTATTTCTTTATTCTATTCCTAAGTTTGTTGTTTCAACATATAACTTATACAGTGTTTTGTGCTAACATTTTGGACATTTCAATGTAAATTTTCAAACCACTTCAACTAAATACCGTAAGGCTGAAATAACAATGTTTGCATAAATAAATGATAATAAAATGACTACGGAAACTGAAACTTTTAAAATAGTTTTCGTAAACAAAAAGGAATGTCGAAACTTCTTTTATACTATTTAGGTAAGTTAATTACTTATTTATTATTACTATATACTTGGGCTTGATAAATCGGATGGAAATAATTATAGTCCGGCAGCACTATTTCCGCACTATTTTTTGACATAATTTTCAACCGAATAGCTGCAGACATTACGGAGATATTTGAGGTTATCAAAACCTCAAGCCAAAATCCTCATCAGAAAACCTTAATAACTCCGGAATCAATGAACGGTTCCTTCTGGGAATTGGCATAACGTGAGCACTATTTATTTTTATTTAGCACTATTTTTTGAAACCTTAACCTAGACTCTAGGCCGCACCGTTTGTTTGCTGCAGAGATGAGGATTATGGCTTGAACCTCAAGCCATAATCCTCAATAAACTTTAGCTATAACTTTTTAACCATAAGAGCACTATTTATCTGGCCTATGGCACTATTTAGCACTACTCATGCAATATTTTTTAGCATTGATCAAAGTCAATTTCATGAAGTTTTAAAAATTGAGGATTATGGCTTGAGGGACACCTTTTATGAGATGATTCACCGTTTTGCTTTAGAAACTATTGTCCGAAACATCAAAGTGATTCGGTCTTTCAATCAACACGAGCAGATGAGTATATCTGTCAACCCGCATACGCAACATATAAAATATTCAAAAAAAAAATTAATATAAAAAAGACTCTTAAGTATAGAAAAAATAATCTGAAATATTTGTTTATCCGGATAATTTATTTCGTTGATATCAGATTGATTCTGATATCCAGATTTTCAGATGATAACCCCTACCACACATCCCATATATAATCCAAGTAAGAGGCTCTGGCCTACCCACATAGTAGGTTTGGCTATTGTCACTTCTCTGACCTGAAGCAGATTGGCGAACAGAGAAATGTCCACATTTCTTCGTTCTAAAGTTCTTAAGTCAAACTTATAATTTCATTGCCAGTTCCGGCTTAGAATGTCACTACCTCTTTCTACCCACGAATGTCGTAAGAGTTGACTAAGGGTCCATACCCTAACTTGAGTCCATACCCCATGGGTTTTAAAGTTATTATTGGGCGATACGGTTGGAGACCCATCACTAACGATACTTCATTTCTACCATCTTCTCCCCTATCAACATCCAAATGTGGCTGAGGAATTCCTAGCTCTGAAGCTCTAGCTACCCCTATTAGGAATTTCTGGCCGTGAGTATATGTTTGATTACTTCACTGAGCCAATGATTTTATAATTATGTGCCTCATTATTGTATTTATTTGAGTCAGTATTTGGTAGTAGATTTGTAGAAGAAACGGGGCTGCAAAAACGTAAGTGTTGATGGGAAAGTATTGCGTACTTAGGTCTGATAACCGTTAGGTCTCGGGTTTCTAGACTGGAAGCTATGAACAAAACAAGACAGCTCGTTGTGGGATTTTTTATAGGGACCCATGTCGAGCATTCAACGTCTATTGGCTGATAATAATATGAGAAAAATATAGTTTTTAGAGTGTTATTTTTTTGCAGTCCTAATAGTCCTGACACCAATTATGATTAGAAGCAAGTTATTGAAACTTGAGTTTGAGGTGTGCGATATGGTTGATATTCTAAAAGGCTTGTTATCATCTTGTTCTGATGTCGACTGTGGGAAAGCTGGCCGTAAAGCTGATGGAACTTGTGTTCAACCAATAGCATCCCGAATCATCGGATTCCGAAGAATGGTTGAGAAATTTGCTACATCTGTTGATATACATGCGGTGAAAAGTGTACAAGAGCTTTTGAAAAATTAATAATATGTCGAATACTTAAATTTGAAATTTAATTAATAAATTTTAAGAAATAACTTAACTTTTATTAAATCTAAACTAAAATTAAAACTAAATATGTATTAATGTTGCACTATAATATAATCCAAGTAAGCAATTTTAGGTATTGACGAACTCAGCGCAGTTGTGCCTCATAGCTCACGTGGTCAATTTTCAACAACGTTTTGAAAAATATAAATTACTGTTATAAACACAAATAACGGCAAAACAAACCGGAATAAAAAAAATGAGTACTAACCAGCAGTCTTCTTTTATAAAACTAAGCAAGTAGCCCCAAAAATCACCCATATTTAATTTTATAAAAATAATTATAAATACAACTTCCAAATGTGGCTGAGGACTCCTCAGTGAGGAGTTTCAAGATCTGAAGCTCTGGCTAACCTTTTTATGAGATTGTGGCCGTAAGTATATGTATGTATGTAAATAAAATTATTTTTTAGTTACATGTTATGAAAGGCATACTCGCTGCATGCAAGAATCTTTGCCATTGAAAGTGATGATTTATTTCTTTTTGATTATTTCGATTTAACATGTATTAAACCATCACCATATTGTGTACAATTATTATTTTTATATAAAAAACTGGAAAAAAAATTAACGGAAATTGTATATACAACATTCTTGCGAGAGATGTTTACAGAATAGTATTAGCAACACATCTAGTAAAAAAAAAGTTTTTGCTCTAAATATTTTTATAACCAAACCATGTGTTTTATCAACATTGTTACGACATACTATTGCGCACAAAAAGGCATAAAAATAATTTAATAACATACTTGTTTCGAAACAATCGATTTCACAAAATATCTCGAGAATGTTTTATTCATATTTATATATATTTTTAATCTGTTCAGGTATATCTTTAATAAATTTCTGTAAAATTGTAATAAACGTTAAATAAAGTATAATACAACAATAAATTTATAATTACTTTATCTATTTGAAAACGAGTGAGGTATCAAATAGGTATATGTGGTAGTATTTATTTTTGTGATTTAATTTTAGTTTTTTGTGTAGTGAAAAGAGGTGTGAAATGAATACAATCGTATTCTACAACTAAAGAAAAATAACTACTTTTTTGTATTTAAAACCGGACGACGCAGTGTGGGTAGGTCCACCATAAGGTGGACCGATGATTTGGTCAAGGTTGCGGGAAACCGATGGAGGAGGGCACCGCAGGTTAGGTCGTTGTGGAGATATCTTGGGGAGGCCTGTATCCAGCAGTGGACTCTATATGGAAATCTCTTTAAAACAATTAATAAATTACGTTGAAATCCATTTTTCAGCCACCTTAGTAACATCACGACGAGCATTCAAAAATATACAAGTTCGGTTTTCTTCACAAGATTTACGTCAACTTATAAAAGAACTTGATAAATCATGCCTCAACTCCGATCTAAGTGACAAGATAAAATCACAAGTAAAAGGAGCAAAATCTAGCATAAATAAACCAAATACACATACCAGAAGAAAATTGAGATCAAATTCAAATCCTATATTTAATCATGATAAGGAATTTGATTTATTCAGGTCAATAACTGAATCTGAAAGTGCTTTATTCAAATATATGGAAGACCATAACAAAGAATATGTTGAAAAATATTTAAATAATATAAGTGAAGATGAATTGACCGATAATTCTTAATGAAACGGTACGAAACAAAAACTTGAAATTAATAAATACATACATACATACATATAAGCACGGCTATTAATCACTAATCCTGAAGCTAATGTTATCTGGAGTCTTGCTAGTGTTCTTTATAGTGACTCCAGATAACATTAGCTCTTTTTGTACATAGCAAATATTAAACGCATATGTAACTTAAAATTTTGTGAAGGTAGTTAGTATTAATAATTTTATAGTACTGTATAATGACAAATAACACCTCAGTCTTCCCGTGACCATGATAACTGAAAAGTTTTCGAAACGTCGGGCTTTAAAAATAATGGAATAACACGCGATTAAAATATCCGAAAATCAATAGTTGTTTCAATTATAATGTGCAATCGTGAAAATCTTAGAAAATACTAAAATAAAGGTTGTTGGTGATGGGTCTCTAACCGCATCGCTCAATGTTCCCCCCAATACCATTAGTGGAAGAAATGGGGTAGCGCTATTCTAAGCTGGCACTACACAGCTAATAATAATATGACATCAATAAAAACAAGTTTAAATATATCACTTTGAGATTGTATTTAGCATATCCTTACATAGAGATTGTAGGATCGAAATAGGATGTGAAATCACTCAAAATATTGTGTTTTTTATATGTTACTATAAAAATTATAGTGATTAAGCTGTTGGTAAATTATAGTCTACCTCTATTATAATTTACATTGTGAAAAGTATGCACCTCATTGGAAAAGAACACAAAACCTTATGCAGAATGGTTTTACTTTTAGAGTTGAACCCAAACGAATAAGTATTTTTTATTAGTATGTCTGCTCCGTATGACGCGAATGCATTGTCCAGGCAAGAGGAAGAACTGAACATACATACATATTACATACATATTCTCACGCCGTTAGTTCCCATTGGGGTAGGCAGAGACTATCGATCGCCACTTTGTACGATCCTGGCAAACCACTCTGGCTTCGTTTACATCCATCAATCTGAACATAAGATAACAGAAAACCATGTACTGTTAAATAGTGAGCAGTATTATTTATTAATTATTATTATTAGGCTGTGTAGTGTCGGCTTAGTATAGCACTACCCCATTTCTTCCGGTGCGTGTACGTAAGAGGCGACTAACGGACTTGGGGCTTTTTAAGGGATTTTTGGGCGATGCGGTTGGAGACCCATCACCAACAACCTTTATTCTACCATCTTTTCCCCACTCAACTTCCAAAAGTGGCTGAGGAATTTATAATATCTCAGCTCTGGCTACCCCTTTTAGGGATTTATAGCCGTGAGTATATGTATGTATGTATGTATTATTTATAATAGTAGTCACCTTTTCAGGGTTATATGTTTATTATACGGCTTGAACTATGGGTTATGCGTATTTGTTATATAAGTCCATCAAATCAAATTAATCCTGCCATCTTTCAGCACTGGATCCCTTAGTTTTAGCACAACGTTATCTATGTCCTTATACATAGCAAGTGTTATGAAAAACCTACTATCTCCCAACACGTGTCATCAATATACTTACATTGGTGCCAACTTGATCTGGTGCACTATGTTCGTAATTTATACCTTACATTCGTTAATAATTGCAGCTACAGCAACCAGTCTTGAGCTTTTCATCTCGTTACCTTTTGAAAACTTACCCAAATTAAGTTTCCCTTCCTCATTTACTTCTTTAGCCAGTCATATCGTATTTTGGATATGTATTGTATTAAGTTATAGTCAAGGATAGATATGCAGGCCTTTCACGGAATGCCTGGTTTATTCTACGTGCAGTCAAATAGTTCTGGCTACCGAGGCTATAATTTCTGCTTTTGACTAAAGTAGTTTTAGTCAAAACTAGAAGTTTCTAACATTTCAGTCAAACGTTGAAAGTAATATAATCTGTTTTAGACTTTTTCTAGTATATCCTAATGGTGACTGGCAGACTCGGTCAAACTTTGTCGTCGAAGAACCCATCTACTCATCATCGTTTGTTTCAAGTATGTTTTTATTGTATTATTTTTAACCTTCATGCATTTTAATTTAGAGTTTTTAGACCAACATTAAAATGTAATAAAATTATTACACCTAATTAAACAAACTAAAACTTTCTCATATACATGATCGGTCAGACCCCGATTTCATGAAATTGAGTTTTGATGTCTGCCTGATCGAATTAGTTTGTCATGGGTTTGACAAAATTTCTTTAGGCGAAGGCCGTAAATCTTCATTTGTATGGGCTTAGACTAAAGCTTCAAGTCAGACCTGCGGGTTCACTAGTCAAATCTAAGAGTATCGGAACTATAAAGATTGTCTATCAATTAGTAAAACGCTTTTTATGTAAAATATTGATTTTATTGTTTAAATAATAGTATAAATTTTTTAATAATTAAAATTATGCTTATCATGTAAAGATGTAATTTTACAAATACTTGTTCTTTCCTTTAGCAGCTAACAAACAAATGTGTAAACTTGTTGAGGCTATTGTAACGTTGTCAGTTGTCATAAGATATCTTAATCAACATGGAGTTATTTACAGCGATTCTTAACTAGTACAAAAATACATTAATCCATCTTTACTTATTTATAATACAATTATAGTTTATACTAATCTAATATTAATAATAAATAACTATTAGTTTGCGCTAACTGTATATTACAACTTTGCATCACATACACGAACGATAGTAACAGAATCATTATGTACACCATTTTGGGCCTTGATAGCATTACCATTGGTCAATATTTCTATGCCACTGGAATTTCCTGTAAAAAAAAGATAAAAATTATAAAAAAAATGATGCAAATTAAACAAACATATTTTTTTTTCTATAAATATCCTTGTGCAAGGCTACACGAGTTTGCCCTTTCAAATCATGATATTTTAATATGGCAAAGCTATCCGATAAAAACAATACTGATATAAAATGTCTAATAAAAAAAGTGCTGCCATCTAGTTGAGTTCTTTAAATAGTTATATTAATGACATTGGGATTTTTGCGGTCCCATTTTTTAAATTTGTACTATAGCAATTATATATTTTTTGTAGTGCCTAATTTAAATTGAAAGGTCATCATAATTATTATTATTTATTGTTTATTTATACAAACATACAATTACATTACAAACATACTTAATTTTCTGGCTGATTTAACCATACGGATCGGTACTCTGATACAGCTCAGCCTCAGCTTTAGATCTGTAAAGCTGTCGAACGTAACAGATATAGGTATAATGTGAAAGGAATATTGGTTATCTTGTATTACTTACTTTGATGATTATCTTTTAAAGACGACCTTTGCCGTCTTTTTGAATGTCATTTCGAGAAAATGGATGCTTCTCTTGTATGCCTGCTGACTGTAACAAATAAGTTTGAAAAATATTTTATTATGTTTGTAAATAAGTAATAACAAATTTAAATTATTAAAACCCAGAGATACTGGCTGTAAGTACACAGTGATAGATGAATATATAATTGTAAGTAGCAGTTAGTAGAAGCAATATTTATTACACCAAAGGTATTAAATATCAATTGTCAAGTTAAAGTATCTCAGTTGGCCCAACTCAGAAATATAAAACATTTTATAATAATAAAATATAGTGACTGGCAAAATATTATAGTATTAAACGAACGGTGTTTAAAGAAACAGTAAAACGGCTGCGGTAAAAAACATATGTAGTTGAATCTGTCAGTTGCACTTTACTGAGTTCAGTTGACATCAATTTCAAGATAACAAAATACTTTGTTCTCTCGGCAGTAAATTTTACTTGCGACCTTTGATAAAATGAGTTAGTCAATCAATTTGTACCTCCCGCATAACGTCATAAATGTAGCAATTTCATCTTTGCATACCATTTAAACCATTTTTTTTAATTTATGCAACCGTGATATCTCAATGGGTAGAACACCGGTTATCGTGCAAACGACTAATGTTCAAATCCCGGGTCGGGCCTACACCAATTTTTCTTTTCTAAAGACATGTGTGTGGTTAATTTATCATGGTTGTTAACGGTGAGGGAAAACATCGTGAGGAAACCCACATGGCTGAGTTGTACTTAGTCATGCGACAGTGTTTTCGTACAAAACGGCGATAGTGATCACGTGAGTACACTGTCCATAAAAAACTTAGGTACTCTGAACATCACGTGACTTTGTACTACAAGTACCTCTGCAAATCCCTACGGGGATATTGGGCGTGAACGTTTATGTATGTTTATGTTTATACCATTTAAAATAGGTAAAATATGATAGTTTGGAAATATAAATTATTTAATTTCAATCGTGCATTCTGTCACACTTCTCTCTGTCTCAAAAACCATAGTCTTGGTTTATCAACATTCACCCTCATTCCCTTTCTTTCAAAGACGTACATGCTATATTCATCATCTCTTGCAACTCTTACATCGACGATGCAGGTAGCACTTGATCGTCAGCGTATAAGGGCATTTAATGATGAATCCACCCATTCTCAGTCCATAATCACTTTCACGCAGCAGTCATCCATAAACAAATTTAAGAGCAACGGAGAAGCTACATCTGTACCCTGTCAGACGTCCCGAGAGATTCCGTGCCAGTCCAATATGTCTGTGTATTCCCCGATTACTTTTACACATCTTCATAGAGTGATACCAATGCACGTATAAGTCGACTCGCCAAGCCAAAGTGGGACAACACCTGCCTTAAATACTTTCTTACGATCCTATCATACGCCTTCTCTAAATTTATGAAGGAGCAATACACCTTTTGGTTCATGGCTAAGAACTTTTTAGTGATCGTCCTTAAAAAGCAGATTTGATCCATACATCCCATTACCTTTCTAATTCCTGCTTGCACACCTTAATTTTTTTCATCAGTTTCATTTATCACTCTTTCAATCAATACCTTGTTTACAATTTGCTGACAATGCTAAGTACGCTGATTCCGCGGTAGTTTTTAGCCTCTTTGTGTGACCCTTTTCCTTTACATAAACCTCCTAGGTCTTGTTGTGAGTACTGCCACTTAACCAACATTTTTGGAAAAGGAAGTACAACCAAGAAACCACCAACCCTTTACCAGTCCTCAGCATTTCGATAATTATGATGTCATACTCTGTCGCTTTTCCTAGTCTCTTACTTTTCATTTCATTCATTCTTGCACACTAATCTCACTGTCACTAAAGCCACCCATTCCTTCATTACAATCAACATTACTGCCAATTGGCAAAGAAATTGATGCATCCTCTTTTCAAAAACTTCCTCAAAATAGTTCTTCCATACCCATTTCATGCTATTTCCATCCGTCGCCAATCTGCCCAGTTCAACTCTCACAACAGTAACTCTCGTGTTTTGGGAAACTCCCTTTTCATTCCAGATATTTTACCAGTACAATTTTTCGTTATTCGATAAATCATCGGAGAGCTTCCTCTCACAACGATCTTGCAAATCACGCTTTTTCTTTTATATTTTCTATTTCGCCTCATTCTTAACTCGCTTATGTTCATCTTTACTTTTTTTGCACTACATTTTCAGCTACTCTCGCATTCATTTCTTAACTAGCTTAGCTCTGACCGCTAGTAAATCTTACCTCGCGTTCTTCTTATCTCCAACTTCCACACCTTTATCCCACCAACTTGTTGGTGGTCTATTTGTCCTTTTACTCACTCAGTTTTATCGCACATTGAACAATTGTAGATTTGAGCACATCCCATTCTTCTTCAATATTCATTACATCCGTCATCTCCACGCAACTTAGTCTGTCATCCAATTTCTTATTATCAATTTATCTATATTTTTTTCATCTTCTTGCAATTTCTCCACTTTTTAATTATCTTCTCAAAATAGATGGATGATATTTTGGCCCTGTGACGCCAATGCATGGCCAGAACCCTCAATAAATACTATTATAAACATACGGCACAAAGACGTGGCCTCTTACGATGGCTCAGGGTCACTCAAAAAAAAAGGAGACGGTTATGTTAGGAGTTTCACTACGGATTCGAATGAGCAACGTGGAGATCCGTAAAAGAACCGGAGTAACATAGCCCAAAGATTTGTAATAATTCAAGTGGCAAATTGCATGCAGTACGGCCGAACCGGCTCAAAGTTTCTGGAGTAGTGGCGCCACGTACTATTGGCTGATGCTGTTGATGATGTTGAAACTTATTACCTGAGTATGACTTGTTCAATTCCAACTGCTTCCTTAAATCGTTTGAATTATTCGATGAATTTAAACAACATCTACAGAGCACCAGACGAAAGTAAATACGAAACCTGAAATAAAAAACGCAGGTTAAATTTTGAACACAGTAATTTCAACAGAAAAAGGAATGATTTGCTTGAATTGCTGCAATAAACTTTTATTTGCATTTATAAGGCATAAATTAATTGCTAAACAAAACTGAGGAGCAAAACTACATATTTATTGATTCTACACTAGGTTGTGGTTATAGTTATTTAAGCTACTGAAATCAATCAAACAGTACAGTTTCAAACAGTACAACCATATTCCTGAATCGTTTATACATATTTTAAATTTGTTACAAAGCTGCCATAATTGAGTTGAAAGTCTTTACCATTAAACAAACCTATCAAATGTCATTCATTGTTTTGCTATTAGAAGTTTGTTCTAATCTGCCTATAGTTCTACGTCAGAAAAATGATTATTTTTAGCTTTATGGAGACCAGTGTGTGGCTTGGGTAGATCCAGCTCCACGAGGTGATTCGAATCTTCAGGTACAGACCCAGTTCTGGTACTGAATCCTCTTAACCGGGCTGGACCGCTTATCGAATCCGGCTCGGTTAAGACATTCAGATCAGAATCAGACAACAAAAATAGCACGCTTGCTGCGCGGAGCGGACCATTGACTTGACGTACAAAATCAAGTCATTTGTATATTGATTCGATTTATGTACAGGACAGGTTGCTATTCGCTAACATACAAACATTCATATGTAATAAATTAAATACTATTTATAATATTTATATATACTATTATTCATAAGTTATTTATTAAACTATTTTAGTTATATAACATCTTAAAACAATATTTACACGCTTTTATTTTTAAATACGTTAAAATAAGAAATTTACATAAATTAAAACAATTTCGTATGTATAAACACCATTACTTATTTATGAAAAGATTGATAATCTATTAAACAAAATTGGCAAGCAATGTACACAAAAGGACAACTTTCTGTCCGTCTCTGTCTTCCGAGTTGTCTCGCTCTCACGTTTAGCAAGTAAAATGTAATGGTAATAATCGAACCGATCCTGAACCTGATGCCTGAGCCTATTGTCCGAAAACAATAGAACCGAGCCGGTGCGGAGCGGCCCGGTTAAGCGAACTCGCACCTGTTAAGAAAGAGTGTAGGCGAATCAGGCTCATGCAAAGATTCGAACCATTTGAAATATTTGAATCCACCGAGCCGGACGTACAGACGGCTATTATGGACTCCAGCCTTCAGACTGTCTTAATTTGACTAAAGCTTTAAATAACTTATTGTTCCTTAATTTTAATAAGCATGAACTAGGAGTTCTAAAATGCATGCATACGCCAATTATTACTACAGTATATGTTATAACATTTATGCTTTAATATATCATATAAGCTTTAACAACTATATTGTACGATGTTATAAATAAGAAGAACTTAGAATCGGGATACTGTCGTTGTAAACAGAACCCGGTAATGTTTTATTGTTCTCACAGATGCTGTTAACCTACTCCGAACAGCAACAAGTGTGTTCAAAAAATCTTTACACATTTCCTTCGTAAAGTTGCTAATTTTTGCAAAAATATATCGCATAGCACAATAATTCACAGATTCGATACTCTTTTTTTTGTTACAACTTACAGTTTTAATTAACCATGAGACTTGTTTTGTTTCGAACAACTTAAGATAAACATAAATAAAAGATGTTATTAAAGGAAAGAAAAATTTCGACACTGGCGGGGTTCGAACCCGCGACCTTCGGGTATACGCCCCCGTCGCTCTGCCAACTGAGCTACAGTGTCAGTTGGCATCCAGCGCGAAATTTCTCTATCCTTTGTTTCTTTTTTACACGTTCAAGTAGTGTCGAAATTTTTCTTTCCTTTAATAACATCTTTTATTTATGAGTAATAATCCCCACATGAGGAATTCATGTCAAAAAACATTAAATTAACTTAAGATAAAGTTTAAAAATTGGACACATTTGAAAAACACATTTTATATATGAACAAAATAAACCTATTTTCATTATATTATCTTAATAGTTTTTTTTTTTAATTTTGCATTATTACAGCGCGCACGATTTTTTCGTTTTTACTTTATGTGAATTTTACGTCAAAGTTACATAATAGACTCGTAGCTACAATAGATGCCAAACAAGGCGATATCTTTAACAAAGCGGATTTTTTTTTTCAATCTATATTTAAGATTAAATAAGCCTTCGTGCCTCCATAAATAGACTATTAAGTTGTCTACTCGTTGTACGTCCTGGGATATGAAACCTTAGTTATTTCTCACGTAGTATACAAATTTCTTCGCCAAGTAAACTGTCAAAGTACTCCTCCCGGTTCATACATTTGAAAATAAAGTAATGTATTACGAAGCACAACTTGGCTGCCAAACTTAGTTCTGCATTGCACTTTGCGGACGCGCTGTCCGTACAGTTTGGAACTCGCCATTGAGAGTTGGAATTAAGAATATAACTTTAAGTATACTGTTAAACAAAAGGCCGATGTATTCAAACCAAAAATCTTTCAGCCACAATGAACGAGCAATGTCTAACTATGCAGAAACTAGACGCCAAGGATAGCCGGTAACAAATTGCTGCACCAAAACAATATAGTGCAAAACATTCGCGTTTAAAAACTGCTTCTGTAAACTGTCCACAGGTTTATCCGGGCTCGTAAAAAATACACTCTATTTTTTCGGTGTAAATTTGGAGTGAATAAATAGCGTTGTATTTTCAAGATCACACTTTGTAGTGAGAGCTTAGAATAGTACTAAGCCATTTCTTCACTAGGTTGTCGTAAGAAGCGGCTTAGGGTTTAGGGCTTTTAAGTGATTGTTGGGCGATGTGTTTGAAGACCTATCACCATATATTTCTCACTTTAAGTAGCTGAGTAGTTTTTTGTTTCTGGGCTCTAGCTCCCTCTTTTATGAGGGGAGAGAATAAAGGTTAATGAAATGTATGTTTGTACATTAAATAATAGTTATGAGTTAGAGATATGTTTAATAACTGCTGCACTTAGCATTTTTATATTTTAAGGTTACACCATCATAAACCAACAGAGGCCCACTTATGGAAAGTGCTGTTTGTCAAAAAAACTTGTCACTAGGCCACGGTATTTCTCTATCTTTCATCCATAATTCTTCAAAATACCCCTGGAACTTATGACGTAAGGTGCCTCCATCCATCCATCGGCTTTCCACAAAGAGACACTATACGGTAAATGTTTCTTCTTAACATGAAACAATTGGTACTCAAACTATTTCAATATTCAGTACGAGTAATAGACTACCCGAGAATAGAATATTCTCGAACATCTGCACTGAGCAAGCTATATTCAACATGAAGTAATATGCAACTTGCACGCGTATATTGCTTCTTTATTGTGCTCAATTGAATTGTATGAGGTGGCCTTTTTGAATTGATGTTTCTGAAGATATCATTTTACTTTAGAAATCTGTATTGAACCTCTTGTATTATTCGTTTTATAGTATCTCGTTACAAATTGTATCCCTGTTATTATGATTAAATAAAAAATAAAATAATCATTTATTTCAAAATGAAAAGATAAATCTTTGTTTTTTTTAACGTCAAATTTCAACTTTACACTATTAAGTTTACTTCGGATTCGAAAGGTGTTTTGTTGAGAGAAGAACCCTCCAACTTAAGAAACTCATCAACACACATATTTTATACGGCCATTATAATTTTGGTGTTAGCCCGGACCTCATCCTGCACAGAACCCTAATGACACCAAGCTATTACATCATTAATGTAATCATTAACATTGTAATAGGCTTTCGAACTAAGATTTCTTTTAACTACTGCTTTGAATTTGGTTTCTGATAAATTTAAAATGTCCTCAGGTATCATCAATTCAAATTCGTAATTCATCTATTCAAATTCCTATTTCAATCAATAATGTGAGTCATCATGTTTCATTATCACATTCATTAATTCGTGCCGCAGAAACACCATCATCATTTTGTAACAAAGTATCTTCCTGGAAAGCATGCATCCCTGTTGTAAAAAGAATTCCCCGTGGAGCTAGAATCAGCGTGACAAAATCACTGGCATTTCTCATGAAAACCGAGGTTGATAAAAATGACCTTGAAAGCTGGCAAATTCTTTTTGCTTTTGCTTATTCTGTTCTGGCAGTCAATAAAGGCGAAAACTATAAAAGCATCTCATTGACAAACGAAATAAAAAATACAGTAGAATCCGTTTAATACGATCACGCTTAATACGATTTCTCGCATAATACGCCACTTTACGCCAGTCCCTGCAACTTGAAACATATTTTCCTACATTTCTTAACGCTTAATACGATCGTCTTCCCGTTTAATACGCCCCTGCCCGATACTAATTTCTTGACTTATCGCGCGTACGCTTTGATTATTTTGTAATAGTGCATCATTGGTTTGTTACAATACGACTACAATTAAGCAAAAGCTATTTGTCACTTCAATAAAAATGTGAAATATTGAAAGTTTTCGATAATAAGTCACAAACAACGAATCAAACTCAGTTAGCTACTGAGCTTCACTTACCTTTTTTACATGCATACATACATACATATACTCACGACTATAAATCCCTAGGGGGAGTAGCCAGAGCTAAGGAACTAGAAATTCCTCAGCCACCTTTGGAAAGTTAATTGGGGAAAAGATGGCAAAATAAAGGTTGTTGGTGATGGGTCTCCAACCGCATCGCCCAAAAATCCCTTAAAATCCCCAATACCGTTAGTCGCCTCTTACGTACACCCACCGGCAGAAATGGGGTAGGTTATTCTAAGCCGACACTACGCAGTACCATTTTTACTTTACGTACTATTTTAAAGAATTGAGAAGGAATTAAAGAAAGATTTAGATTGGGAGGTGTGCAGAGTAAAAATCAAATGGTGGGAAAGTTTTATAAATTAGAATCAGTATTGGTGGAATGGCTTCATCAAGCACGAGCTTCAAAACTGCCCATAAGTGGCCCCATAATATGCGAAAATGCGTCTATGGCATAAAAGCTAGATTTAAAACGCTATTTTGCTTCTTTGAAGTGAAGACTCAGTGCAAAAGTTTTATTATGTTGAAATTCTTTAATTGATAATGCATTAAAATCTACTATCAGACCAAAATAATTAATTATTTTAAATAATGTATTGAATGTAAAAAATGTAGTACGTTCATTTTATTTTCCCTATCCCGCATAATACGATTTCTCGCTTAAGACGCGTTTTTGGTGGAGTCCCTGGGAAATCGTCTTCAGCGGGTTATACTGTAATTGTAAAAATCCCTAATGTGATACAGTTATACAAAATTCTAAATTACTAAATAAAAATTATTCAGGTTCAACAATAAAAGAAGTGGAAACAAAGTTAGGCGACGGGGACATTAAGGGAGCTGCTAAACTTCTCTTTTCAAGCGATGCCATCGCCCAAGATGATTCGTTAACTTTGGATTCTTTGCGAACAAAGCGTCCAGCACCTTCAGAGTCATCCACTACGCCTGATCCTCCTCAAAGTAGAGATTGCACACCTGAGGTTACTTTGACGGAAGTACTAGATGCGCGGCTTTCTTTTAGAAATGGTTCTGCTGGTGGTCTCGACGGATTAACTCCGCAACATTTCAATTACTAAGCTTTTCCGTCGGGGAAGCTGGTAGAATTCTTCTTGGGGAAGTGACGCGTCTGGTAAATTTGTGCTTGGCTGGAAAGGTGTGTAAATCTATTTTAGAAAAATTAAACCCTCATATAGTATACACGATTATAAAATTTAGTTTATTTGTTCCAAAATTTACATATATACTGAGATGTTCAGGCATTTGGAGGCAAATCTCAGTACTTTCGGATCTTGATAGAATAATTAGAGAAACTATGACTAAAATTTTTAACATTCAAATTAATAACCGTTGCTGGATGCAGATGCCGGCCACGCTGCCTATTTGCCATGGCGGCATCGGCATCCGCAGCCTGTCAAGTATAGCCTTGTCTGCAGTTTTGAAAGTGGGCGATTTTTCCGAGATTCCGGGTCTCACAGAAGCCAAAAGGGCATGGTTAGATACAGTCGGGTCCAACGCCAACGTCCCACTCAATCTGTCATCTCAGAGGTCTTGGGATGACCCGCTCTGTCGTCAAGTTCAAGCAAATCTTTCAAATACAGCTCTTGACTTGGCGGAGCGTGCTCGCCTTTTGGCTTGTTGTGAGACAGAATCGGGACATCGGTTGAACGCGTTACCTTATGCCAATCTCGGAACTTTGCTCGACAGAGCCTCTTTTTCGTTATCCTTATGTTTAAGGTTGGGCCTTAAATTAAGTGAGCAACATCGCTGCCGCTGTGGTGCATTAGTGGAAGAACTAGGGCTCCATGGATTATCATGTCGTCGCAGCGCTGGCCGTATTTCACGCAAAACAGCCATTAACGATATTATCAAACGGGCCCTTGCCACCATCAATGCACCAGCGATCTTGGAACCATCTGGATTGTTGCGTGATGATGGCAAGAGACCGGATGGTATGTCGTTGTTTCCCTGGAAAAATGAGAGGACGCTTGTGTGGGATGCAACTTGTGTCGACACACTGGCGCCTTGCCATTTGCAACGGTCAGCTGTTCGGGCTGGAGCTGCTGCGACATACTCTGAGGGCCTAAAGAAGCGTAAATATGGCTTCCTGGACGACAGTCTTATTTTTATCCCTTTCGCCATGGAGACCCTCGGTCCATAGGGTTCAGATGCGCGTAGATTTTTAAGGAAATATCTGCACGCCTAGTCAAAGCTAAGTGGATCCTAGGGCTGGCACATACTTTGGTCAGAGAGTAAGTATTGCAATACAGAGGGGTAATGCAGCCAGCCTCTTGGGAACCCTACCCCCTAGCGGCAGCGATTTTGAAATCATTTTTTATATTGTTTAATTTAATTTCTGCTGTAAATATTCAAATAATTAGTCACGTTTAAGTTTAGTATTATATTTGTAGATATCTATCTATACTTATAATAAATCTGTAGAGAGGTCAATTCTGTACATGAAATATATTTTCAAAATAACTATCAGGTGGTGATTAGGGATCGATACTGATGCCAAAAATGCAATCAGTAAAATTTTTGTCTGTCTGTCTGTCTGTCCGTCTGTCTGTCTGTCTGTCTGTCTGTCTGTCTGTCTGTCGGTTTGTATGTTCCTTATGGATACAAAAACTACTCGACGGATTTTAACGAAACTTGGTACAATTGTTCTCCATGCTCCTGGGCAGGTTTTTGTATACTTTCCAGCAGAGTAGTAAAGGGAAATTTTGGGAAAACGGGAGAAATTACTACATTTTTTAAGCTTCCGTCGCGTGTGCAGCCTTAATGGTTAAACTTACATAGAAATCATGTATGACGGAAATATTCTTCATAAAATTATCTAAAAAAAATCTTAAACAGTTTATGTCTATCTTTTACGGTTGACTCACAATAACACGTGTAATTCCTGATAGCTTAGCAGTTCGGAACATTCTGATTATATTTGTTTACTCTTACGTTTGTAAACCTCTCATTCATCCCTAATTTAAAAAAGGTAACATTATTACCTATTCAATAAAAAAATAATTATAGAAATCGCTAGAGAAACACCGAAATTATACATAAAATAAGCCATCGCGCCCGTGACCAAAACCGAATCCTTACTAATTTACATATAATATACTAGATGGCGCCAGTAGTTGCATCCTACAACACGTAATGATTTTTTAGATTGTTATAAATACTTCATAGCGTTTTATTCCAAAATTTGCTATTAAACGGAAATACTGAACCGTTCATTAAAGCGCATTAAAAATCACCAAACTACACTGTTTAGGGAGTGCTATAAATTTAATAAATTGAAAACATTGCGCTGAATATCACAATGCTTGAGCAGTGACTAAAGAAAGAAACCTCAGATATTTAAAAAACAACGCTACCCGTGCGAAGCTGGGACGATCCACTAGTATTTAATAAAAAAGGATTTCACGATCTGCACAATAGCATCATTTTTGCGTTCCCATGAATCAAAATGTGTTTCATTAAGGCAAGGCCTCAGTGCAAGGCAAGGCATCAGTGGTAGAGCGGCCCTTCGTAAAGGTAAATTTTTTTGAATGAAACAATTTGTTTGAAGCTAAATGCAAAAGCATTTGATTGAACATTAGTTTTTCGAATATTTTACATAAAACTGGCAGAATTGATGTGAGTCTATAACCATCAGGACTATTTGGATTAGGATTTGTGTGATGCATGAAGCTTAAGTCTAAAGTCGTGAAGTATCTATCTTGTATCCTTATTTCCTTTTAATAATCTACCCTTTATAATATATCATCAAACATTTAAAAATAAGATTAAAAAAAAAAACCGGCCAACATAAAATCCATTGTGTTAGTAATCTTAAAACCTAGGTGTATTAGTACTTATATTCTACGAGGGATTTGGATATATTAATTAAACAGTCGATAAATGGACAATCCCCACTATCGGCTATCGCCCTCAGGACGCCGTTGCTGCTGCCGCGCACCCTACGCAATAGTGACGCAGCCTTCCAGCCGCAGCCGCAGAATAGTAGAGAAGCTGAGGCACTACAGTAGCGCGGCAACCCCAACAGCGCTCTAAAAACGTTGTTATATTGGATGCGCAAGACGTTGTACGATTTGTTGGTGTACTTCACCTACAGATATCCCGTGTAGATTGACGTACGGAAACCTTTAAAGAGCGTTATTTTGACTTCGACTGAACAACGCTTGTAGACATAACTGTAAGTGTATTATTAGAATCTACTAACTTGTTATTCATCCAGTAATAGATGAGTGGGTTAAACATAGAGTTAGCCATCGCCAGCCAATAAAAGGCGAGGTAGACGTGTTGCGCGACGGCGGCGGAGGTCAGCGCCTGGTGGTGGTAGGACAGCACGAAGTACGCGTGGTACGGCAGCCAGCAGAGAGCGAACACCAACACCACCAACACGAACATTCTCACCACCTACGAAATAATACAAAAGTATTTAGTTTTTCAAAACATTAGTTAAATTCTTGCGCGTTACACTTAAAGCTTATATAAGTAAATAATACGTGATAGCAGCCGTAATAGTCCAATAGCTAGAACGACCAAAACAGACAGGCGTGGTTTCAAATCCCGGGTCTGGCCTACATCAATTTGCCTTTTCAAAGATAAATGATTATTTAATTTATCATGGTTGTTACAGTGAGGGAAAACATCGTGATGAAACGCTAAGTATGTTGTATCAGTCATGTGACAGTGTATTCGTACCAAACAAAACGTGGGTACTCTGAACACCAGGAGACGATGTCGCGTGATGTTCAGAAGTATTAGTACCTCTGCGACCCGTTTGGATATGCCGTGGACGTTAAGTTGATAATAATACTTGAAAACGTTAGCCGTCTCATGCAATATGGTTCAATAATAAATATATAGGAAACAATTTTATGAATTCGATGTAACAGTTAATCAAATAAGCTTTCATGACCCCAGAGTCCAACATTAAGTGCTTTGTTAACCGACTTCAAAAAAAGGAGTGTTCTCAATTCGACCGTATATATTTTTTTATGTTTGTTCGCTGATTACTTCACCATTTATGAACCGATTTTGATTATTATTTTTTTATTCGAAAGAAGATACTCCCGGATTGGTACCATGATGAGGATATCAGGGTCTGATGATGGAATCCTGGAGAAATCGAGGGGAACCCTCAAATTTTACAGGCAAATGTACCGCGTTTTACATATTTTCTGAACTTATATTGGCATTTTCTTCTGAAAATCATATTGTTATGCTGCTGAGCTGATGATGGACGAACACCGACGAAAGAAAACCGACTTCATAGGTGGAAAAACAACCGAAAATAAACAATCTTGTACTAAAAAGTACGAAATAAGTGTTTTAATTGAATACGAGTACTGTGATTAATACCTTAGCAATTTCTTTATTCCACACGCGTCAGTTCAACCTACCTAAATATTACAATTCTCTTAAATTAATTTTTGAGTCGGTGCCAGTCAAACAAAAGTAAATTCACCCTACTATCTATTTCCGATTATTACAATCTAAACAATGTATACCTATCGCCTAACGTTTTAAATGGTAATACGTACAAAAATCAATTTACCCTACAACTACAAGGTACCCTACATTTTACATGTATGTAAAGTGCGAAATACACACTTCTGATTATCAATTATCATCGAGGCTAGCACCGGCTCACAAATTAATTTAAGAGAATTTTAAGATTTAGGTAGGTTGAACTGACGCGTGTGGAATAAAGAAATTGCTAAGGTATTAATCACAGTACTCATATTCAATTAAAACACTTATTTCGTACTTTTTAGTACTAGATTGTTTATTTTCGGTTGTTTTTCCACCTATGAAGTCGGTTTCCTTTTTGTTATTTTGTTTATAAATATAGACTGTGATGTTTGGCCTTGTTTTTGCATTAGTATAAACACATATGACATGTATAGTAATTAAAAAGATGTTCTTAATTATACTCTCGCTCTGTATTTCTATTGGGGTAGGCTTAGAGGCATACAAGCGAGACGTTTGAAAACGTGATTGAAAACATTCGTGCAAAAATTAGACACCGAAGTGAGAAAAAACATGTATGAAAAAAATATGACGTGGAAGCAAGACAGATCAACACTAACAGGAAGGAAATATGCTTTTAGGAAAAAACTTACCAATTAGTTTCGTTTTTAATCATACAGTCATATACATACATACATATACTCACGGCTGTAAATCCCTAGAAGGGGTAGCCAGAGCTAAGAAATTTCCTCAGCCACTTTTGGAAAGTTGAGTGGGGAGAAGATGGTAAAATGTTGATGGTAAAATGTTGATGAGATGGTAGATGGTAAAAGGTTGTTGGTGATGGGTCTCCAACCGCATCGCCCAAAAAGCCCCAATACCGTTAGTCGCCTCTTACGGACTCCCACCGGAAGAAATGGGGTAGTGCTATTCTAAGCCGACACTACACAGCACGTACGTACATTTTTAATCATATCCTAACTTATTTAGGAAAATCATAAAAAAACTATTTCATATTCAAAATTACTCAACATTTTTTTTCTAAAATGATTGTACAACATCCGTAATTTTTATATTTTATGTTAAACGCATGGAAGAATAAAAATAAAATAAAAAATATTAATTATTTATATGTGTATTATATAGATATTAAATATATCGTTGAGTTAGTGTAGCTAGTTTGGGGCTAACTTGGTCTGTGTATAATATGTCCCTATATAGAAATGTCGTTTTTTCTTTACAATAAATGTATAGGAACGATCTTTTTTTCCTGAATGATATAGCAAACGTCTAAAAATCTAATCCAAATGTTCGGAAATGACCGGACCAATAAATGTCGTACGTGAGTACTTCAAGGAAAGGTAAAGAAAAAATATAATTATTTGTTTCATATAAACTTGCTTCCGAATGGATCCATTAATTTCATAACACGTCGTTGAAAGTCTTTCATTAATTTGTTCTATATTTCCTTTACTAACCTATATTCACGGCTATCAATCCCAAAAACAAATAACCAGAGCTTAATAATTTAATATATTTCAGCCACATTTACAAGCTTTTCTAGGAAAACATAATTAAATAAATCTAGCTTGTTCTACATAACAGGACATTAATTATCTGTAGCCGTTAGTTCGGAGATATAAAAGGCCTATATCTGTAAACTATTGTCTGAATGATTATATATATAGGCATGCACCTGTCACGTGAGTGTACTGTCCAAGTAAAACATGGATACTCTGGAAGTGAAAGTACTTTTAAATCTGCCCTCCGTTGGGACATACGGTGTGTACGTTTATATAGTTTGAAAGACATTGAATTCTAAGATCATTTACGATTTGATAAAAAGTTACAGATTGTGTATTTATCATCTATACTTATAATAAATCTGTAGAGAGGTCAATTCTGTACATGAAATATATTTTCAAAATAACTATCAGGTGGTGATTAGGGATCGATACTGATGCCAAAAATGCAATCAGTAAAATTTTTGTCTGTCTGTCTGTCTGTCTGTCTGTCTGTCTGTCTGTCTGTCGGTTTGTATGTTCCTTATGGAAACAAAAACTACTCGACAGATTTTAACGAAACTTGGTATAATTATTCTCCATACTCCTGCGCAGGTTTTTGTATACTTTCCAGCAGAGTAGTAAAGGGGAATTTTGGGAAATTTTGGGAAAACGGGAGAAGTTACTACATTTTTTAAGCTTCCGTCGCGTGTGCAGCCTTAATGGTTAAACTTACATAGAAATCATGTATGACGGAAATATTCTTCATAAAATTATCTAAAAAAAAATCATCAACAGTTTATGTCTATCTTTTACGGTTGACTCACAATAACACGTGTAATTCCTGATAGCTTAGCAGTTCGGAACATTCTGATTATATTTGTTTTCTCTTACGTTTGTAAACCTCTCACTCATCCCTAATTTAAAAAAGGTAGCATTATTACCTATTCAATAAAAAAAGAATCATAGAAATCGGTAGAGAAACACCGAAATTATACATAAAATAAGCCATCGCGCCTGTGACCAAAACCGAATCGTTACTAATTTACATATAACATTCTAGACGGCGCCAGTAGTTGCATCCTACAACACGTAATGATTTATTTTTAGATTGTTATAAATACTTCATAGCGTTTTATTCCAAAATTTGCTACTAAACGGAAATACTGAACCGTTCATTAAAGCGCATTAAAAATCACCAAACTACACTGTTTAGGGAGTGCTATAAATTTAATAAATTGAAAACATTGCGCTGAATTTCACAATGCTTGAGCAGTGACTAAAGAAAGGAACCTCAGATATTTAAAAAACAACGCTACCCGTGCGAAGCTGGGACGATCCACTAGTAATTTAATATAACCAGTCTACTCTGCAAAGTTGCATATACTACTGCATTAATTATCACTTAACTGACATGATACCATACGTATATCTGAAATTCACGTGATTCCGACATAACCACAATTTAGCCCAGTAGTATCTGGGAGATTAGTTATCAGCGGTTTAGTTAAATTACAGTTGAATTAACTAAGTTGATTATAATATAGAATAGTAGGGTATAAACCAGAATAATACCAGAGTAACATATTAGCAATTTAGTGTCTGTTTTATTTGACGCTAACCCATTTCTTCCCTAGGGTATCGTGCGATGTTACTAGAGAAACAGTGTTTTTAGGTTATTGTTGGATGGTTAGATTTATTTGTCTATTTTTACTTATTACTCAACATAACATAACATAAACGTTCACGCCGAATATCCCCGAAGGGGTTGGCAGAGGTACTAATACTTCTGAACATCAAGTGAATTTGTCACCTGGTGTTCAGAGTACCCACGTTTTACATGGACAGTGTACTCACGTGATAGGGGGCAGGCCTATCGCCGTTTTGTACGAATACACTGTCACATGACTAAGTACAACTCAGCCATGTGGGTTTCCTCACGATGTTTTCCCTCACCGTTAAAAACCATGATAAACTAATAAATAATAATAAACTCAAGTGACTAAGAAAGTGAGTGATAAGGAAAAATACCGAGGTCACTGCGGAAACCCACATGTATTATTCTGATTTCCGATCGAAATGCATGGCATAAAGTATGAATAAATGAAAAAGTATTTACAGCTGATAAACAATTTCGACAGCTACAATTTCGCATCATTCACACGAGTGAATTATTTCTCAGTCACTCAGAAATTTATCTTGATGGGTTTTTAGATCATTAACCACGCAGTCAATGAACTTTTTGAGATTTCATCCGAAGTTTTATTTATGTAGTTCCTCTACATTAAGTTTAATCACGTTCGTTTTATGTTGCTTGAGATCGTTTTTGTTTATTAAAATTATATTTTTGGACAGCAAATTTTAACTTCCAAGTTAGTTGTGTTTATACAGAATATCAGAAATTCACTTTAATACAAGCTTCCTTGAGCTATTGATGTTCTCCAAAAGATTTATGAGTAAGTTTATACATGAGGTTCATTGAAAATTGCTAATAGTTTTAGTATTCTTTTAAACGTTGTTGTAATATATTTTCGTTATAAATAGCGATATATCAGTTCGAAAGAGTGCTATTTCAGAAGGAATGGGTTTGAATAATATGTCTGTTCCCCATTGATAATAATAATTATATTTTTTTATATGGCGTAGGGATGTGACGACCCCACCGCCCACTGTTGGAATGGCAGGATGATATATTCATCAGCTTGCCATTCCAGTGGTGCAAATAGTCAGCGCTTGAGTTTGCAGGTGTTGACCGTGTCTACAAACTAGTCTCAGCGGAAAATAGGGTAACAACGGTCTCCCCAGGGCAAATGAGTGAAACCCCGGGTGAATCTTCGCTCATCGTAAAATGGAAGAAAATAGAAACGATGAGCGAATAGGGCCGCTCCCCGGAGGCTATCGCTGGGGCGCGTCCGGAGCTGGGTCTGGACGTGGCAGCATGCGGTCCCCCAGCCGCCGCAGACCGGCCCGACCACCTGGTTGGTCTGCGCAATCACCTCAGCCACCAGATGGCTTGGCACCGATTGCTGGGACTGAGGCAACTCAGTCCCAGCAATCGGTGCCCGCCGCTGGTGGAACAAGGCGCCGCATGGCATGGACGGTCGATATGAATGCCATGCGGGCCTATCTGTGGGCCTCGGGTTCAAGAACTGGACGGACGGGTTATCGGGCAGCAATGTACCGCGAATATCTGCGGCTGGAGCCCAATTTGACCTTCACAGAACAAAACCTGGCGGACCGAGTTCGGAACTCGAACAATTGCAACCCGAGGCTGTTCCTCCGCTGGACGAAGAGCCACCCATGCAGGTTCTCCCCCCAGTCCCTGAACAGGAAGTACGGAGAGCCATTTACTAACCTGCCGGATTTGGGTATTGCGGAAAGCGATTGGGGATAGTCTCCCTGGATTTGGATTTGGTGAGAAGCGCACTCGAACAGACGATCCTGAAATATCGCCAAGTGCCTTTCGAAAGGAGGCCGAGGCTGCCCCGAGTTCCTCTCAGCATCAAGGTTCGGGATTTCGTTGAGGCCGTCAATAAAATGCTGCCCTCATTTTTAGAGAGCAGCATGGACCTTTGGGATACTAATTCAATTCTCTTTGGCGCCGCAATGACAGTTTGTCAATTTGTCGGCGTCATGATGCCGCCCACAAGAGCTGGTGGCTCCCGCCAGGCTGGCAGTACTAATTCCAGGACTAAAACTAGGCCAGCCTGGATGAGGCGGATTGAAAGCCGTATCGCAAAGGCCAGAGTCCTCATCGGCAAACTGACCAGCTTCAGATCAGGCAACAATAGGCCGAGGGTAGTGCGCTTCGTCAGGGAGGCATTCCCCGGTGAGAATGTCTTTGATAACTCACCGGAGTTTGCCTGTAGACTGGTGGAGCGCATCGATGATCTGAAGCAGAAGATAGCTGCTTGGGGTAAGCGTATAAGGCGATATTCTGAAAGGGTAAAGTGGTACCAACTTCGTGAGTGACCAGAAAAAGCAGAAGTAGTCGCCTTTTGGTGTGGGCTTTGGTCGCTTCCTGTCGATCACGAAGACGGCCAATGGTTCGAGGCGGTCAAGGGAGCGTGCGAACCCATAGCGCCTATGAACCCCGTCAACATATCCGAGGAGGATGTGATGGCTGCTCCCAAACTTCTTGACTGCTGGGGTCACTTATTTAGCTCCAAAGAGCGATGCTCCCGCAGATCCATCACAATATCGCCCCATAACTTGTCTTGTCTCAATTTACAAGACCTTGACATCCTTTCTGAGCTCCAAGATGACTCAACACATTGTTGATAACATTGTGATCTCTGGAGCTCAGAACGGATGTAGGGGCGGTAGTCGCGGGAGCAAGGAGCTGCTACGCATTAATGTGGTCGTACACCAACTGGTCAAACGCAACCGTCAGAACTTCTCCGCTGGCTGGATAGACTACAGGAAGGCATTCGATTCGGTACCTCATGCAAGGCGCATGAGGGCCCTTGAGCTGTAAAAAATTGATAGTTCAGTTCGACACTTCCCCGGGCTGTATATAAGGTGCTGGAGAACGATCCTGAGTTTAGACGGTCAGCGGATGACGGACGCGGATGACCAAATTGATATAAGGCGAGGGATTTTCCAGGGCAATCGCCTGAGTCCACTTGGTTTTGCTTGGCCCTGAATCCTCTTTATACACTGTTGGAGGATTCAGGGGACGGGCTTTTAGTTTCAGAGAGGCGGAGCACGGATGCCTCATCTCCTTTATATGGATGACCTGAAGCTTTACGCCCCCACAGCTGACAGATTAGCGAAGCAGCTGACAATCACTAATGATTTCAGTAGTTCCGTCAAGATGGAGCTCGGGGTTGAGAAACGTGCGGTCATCCATGTCGAGAAGGGGCATGTAAAGTAAAGTTTATTAAGTAATTAAGCCTAATACAAATCAGCTAACATACAATATATGAAAAATACATTGTGAAATTGGACATATGGACGATGCCTATAATAGACGTTAACTGTGCTATAGGCTTCAAACACTGCATTAAATCAGTGCCAGCTTACAAATGTTTCTTCAACAATGCTCTTGGCTCACAATAATCTTTTTAATTTAAAATAAACTATGCCAATAAATAAAACAAAAAGTAAAGAGAACAATTTTGAAGAAATCTACTCTTACAAATATGGAAAAAAAAAAAAACAATGAACTCATGCGCTCTGATGGTGACTATGTCGGCACCAATCATTTGAGGGCAATCTCCGAGGCTGAAACATACCGATATCTGGGCATGTCATAGACCATTGGTGTGAAGGTGGCAGACGTAAAAACACCTCTTCAAATTTTTTATTTATTTTTCGGCCATGGGAGAGGTGAGAGTCAAAAAGACATAAGCAATATAATTATTTATTTATTTATTCGGGTAACAATGGATCCATTTGTATTAGTGACACTTAGGGGCTATAATAGTATTGAAAATTTAAATAAAATCAGATTTACAATTACACTAATTCAAAAATTAAAATAAACAACCATTTAAATAAAATTATAATTAAAATAAATTACAATGTAAATCAAAATTAAATTAAATCTTACATTCAAACAAATATGTATTTAGTTGCGATCAATTTGCCCCATATTCCCCCCAACCAATATATTGGAGAGATGGCGAATGATTGGCGAGTCTTACCTTCATGCGGTGGTTTTCAGAATGGAGTTAGAGCTGGCCTGAACTCTATCGAGCAATGATGCTGCCTTTTTGCGCATTATCGCGTAAAAGTCGTTAGTGCGCGCCGCGGCAAACATACCAGATGCGCTGCAGAAGCGAGGCAGCTCCAACAACATTCTGAATCCATTGTTGTACTAAACGCGTAGAGCGTTGACCGCCTTTTGTGTAAAGCTGGCCCACAGGCTGCACTTGTAGAAGACTTGACAATAAGATTCAAACAATGTTATTTTAATAGACTGACTACAACGCGCAAACCTGCGTACCAGCATATTACACCTGACTGCCATCGCCCTTCGTTCCCTCGCTATGTCTGCATGGTCCTTATGGTCGGCGGTAATAAAGTGTCCCAAATATTTAAATTGGTACACTCGTTTAAGCTCAACACCATTTAATTGAAAAGTTGGAACATGATCAGGAATATTTCCACCGACAGCCTTGAACACCATGTACTCGCACTTCTTGTGATTATACGCCAAACGTGCTTCAAAGCGTACTCTTCACACATATAAAACAGCTCAGCAAACAGGTCAGAGCACTGACCGATGGTGTCAGCAACACCATATCATCAGCGTAACTGATGTTATTTATAGTAACATCATCCACGCGACATCCGATGCGTTTGCTGCTGAGCCCAACGATCAGGTCATTTAACAAATCGTTAAACAAATAAAAAAAAGACTTTATTAACATAAGTGATTACAGCTACATACACGCTTTTACTAGTTCGCTGCACTAGGCAATGCCTGTATCGCAATTTGGTAGACGTAAGTCCACCTTGCCTTACCCCATACCCTAGCCTGAAAGACTCTGAAAGTTTACTGTCTCACCTAACCCGGTTATCTTGATTTCCATACCAAAACTGAAAAATCCATAACAGTTCCGCCGGCACATCCCTCCCCCGCAGCTTGTCCCAAAGCACATCGTAGGACACAGTGTCGAACGCTCGCGATAAAGTCAAAAGTCAAAAAGTTTATTCTTCAAAATTAAGTTAAAAACTATCATTTTTTGAACGTCAAATGTTTTTAAATTTATCATTAGTCCGTTGCTTCGGAAGGTGTTCGTAAAGAGAAGAAGCAACAAAGAAACTCTTTACATTCACATTTTTTCATTTTTTCAAAACATGGTTTGTACAATTTCAGTTTATTAACATGTTTTTACTTTATAAAAGATTTTCTATGCGACAAAACCAAACGCTTGTTTGACATAATAAAAATATATTGTCCATCACAAAAAACCAATCACATAACTTGAGAAGAAAAATCCTCACCAGACAATTATTCCTGGGAATAACGAGGGAAGATTTATAGCTTTACGGACACGGTCATGTGCGCGTTGGGTGCTTGTCGTTTAAAAAATCTTGAACACTGTAGTAAGATTTCTTTAAAAGCATTGCTTTAATTGCCTTTTTAAAAGATGCCACAGGCAATTCCAACATGTCAGAATGAAGTTTGTTGAACATTTGGAGGGATAGTCCCATAAAGGAGTTACTTACTTTATTAAGTCTCCACTTCGGTACGTTAAGTTTGTCCTTATTTCGAGTGTTAACAGTATGCCTATCACTAACTTTACTAAATTGACATATATTCTTTTTAGCATACATTAAATTCTCAAATATGTATTGGCAAGGGACAGTTAAAATGCCAATATCTTTAAATTTTTCGCGCAACGAATACCTCGACCTCAACATGTAAATAGATCGGATAGCTCGCTTTTGTAAGACGAAAACTATAGGTCTAGGAAACACGCGTATACAGGCGTCCTACGCTGCGTGTAATATTGTAATGTGTGCTTCAGGCAGAGTATAGCACTCTCAGTTGGAAGACCCCGGCGGAACCCAAACTGTGTATCATGAAGGTGAAGATATTCATCAAGAAGGGAGTCTAGTAGTCAGTCAAGCACCTTCGCCAGGTGGTGGAAAATGAAAAAAATATATGTGTTGTTGCTGTTTTAAGGTTGATAATTATATTCGTTTGGTCTGGTGGGGATGACAACCTGATGCATTTAAATGAATTCATCTCTATAAATATTCAATATCAGTGCCGACGTACATTTTTTTTCAATACTTATTTTAATTTGCGATTTTTTATATCAACCATGTAACTATTGGTAGAAACTTTATAGGTCTAGAACGTTTTTGTATTTTTCTGTTGATTTAAATATTGTGTACCGTTTGTTTCTCAAATAAATAAATAATTGTACTGAAAACATCTTGAAGACATGATAATAGTATATTTGAACCAATCAGAAAAATCAAATTCACAAAACTTGAAGCAAAAATGAATGATGTTTTATTTAAAACATTCAAAAAGACACATGAATTTGACGTAGTCCGTGTTCGAGTGGATCACTTTAATGAATACAAACTGACCTTTCTCTTAGCCCTGACAACTTGCATCTGATGGTGCGTGCACTCTCCTACGGCGCGAGCTCGCAGCGCCGAACTCATCCGAGCGTACGCCCACACCATCACGCCGGTGGGCACCAAGTACGTTACGCCCACGAATATTAGGTTGTAGCTGGGAAAAAAAAAACAATATAGAACAATTCCCCCAATTTCAGTTCCAAGTGGGCGTAAATATTATGTCTGTTTTTTTTATTATGATAAACCTGAAAACCAAACAAATTGTATATAAAAAGACAGCAAATAGTTATTTTCTTAAAACTTTAGGAATAAACACTTCCTTCGTTTCAGAGAAGCGCATGGGTTTCATGACTCAATTGGCCCTACATAAATGTGTCTTAAACTAATATCAAGTGAACTTTTGAGTAACGGTGTGCCTGTAAGGCAAGAAATTTTTAAGAGTGTAAAAGATACAAAGGATAGAGGAATTTCGCACTGGCAGCCATTGACACGGTATTTCAATTGGCAGAGCGACGGGGGCGTATACCCGAGGTCGCGGGTTTGGTTCCCGCCTGTGTCGAAGTTTTTCTTTCCTTTATTTACATATATACATACATACATATACTCACGGCTATAATTCCCTAGAAGGGGTAGCCAGAGCTAAGGTATTATAAATTCCTCAGCCACTTTTGGAAGTTGAGGGGGGAAAAGATCGTATAATAAAGGTTTTTGTTGATGGGTCTCCAACCGCATCGCCCAAAAATCCAATAAAAAAGCCCCAATACCCTTAGTAGCCTCTTACGACACCCGTGGGTAGAATAGAGTTGCGAAATTCTAAGCCGGCACTACACGGCATAACGGTTTCCTTTATTTATTGTTAAGAAATTCGTATTGACTAGTCTTAGACTGCTATGTACGGTAATAACCTGGCAAGCCTGATCCTTGCACATCAGTAATCATGATATTAATTAAAAATATAATAAATCTAAACATAAACATAAACGTTCACGCCGAATATCCCCGAAGGGGTTGGCAGAGGTACTTATACTTCTGAACATCACGTGACTTTGTCACCTGGTGCTCAGAGTACCCACATTTTGCATGGACAGTGTACTCACGTGATAGGGGGCAGGCTTATTGCCGATTTTGTACGAATACACTGTCACATGACTAAGTACAACTCAGCCATGTGGGTTTCCTCACGATGTTTTCCCTCACCGTTAACAACCATGATAAATTAACCACACATATGTCTTTAGAAAAGACAAATTGGTGTAGGCCCGACCCAGGATTTGAACACTAGTCGTTTGCACGATAACCCACTGGGCTATCACGGTTGCTTAATAAATCTAGTTTAAAGAAAAGTAGATTCACTACAATCCGGCTTCCAGTCAACTCTAGTACTGTTGATTCGCGTGTCAATTAAAAGCCTTAACTTGGTAGTCAGTTTGAACAGATGAAATGTTGCAAATTCAATTACACCAGCTTCTCAATGTCCGTTTGAGTTGTATGCAAGTGTGAGTCACGTCGCAATGCGAAATTAGAATGACATTGAGATGACCTGATAGAGTTTAAAATTTAATATCATATAAATCGTGTAATGTTACTAGGAAAAACTCTGAGGGAAAATGACTTTTTAAGTTTAATAAAATGGGTTAGTTATTTATTTTCGTATTATATTTAAGGGCCTCCCCGCATTTTGCAGCTATTGCGCTCACTCTTATGTCAAATTTACTGAGAGTGACAGGGACGGAAAAAACGCGCGCGCAGGAAATATGTAGTTTATTTAGTTTTATTGAAATATAAATATATATTGAAAAGTTAGACATCAAAGTTACAGATCTTAAAGCTACGCGTATATAGACACATAATGAGCTTACATGTATGTTATGCCAGTAGAGCCTATACGGTTTTTATGAAATAAAAATTAATATTTGAAACAATCGTTTGTATTTAGCCTTAAGTCCTTATCAAAAATGACAGTGATTTATTCATTTTTTGTTAAGACATTCAAATTTTCATAAAATGCAGCGGACGTCAAAAAAGCGTCATTATATAATTCTGAATTGCATTTTTAATGCGTTTGATAAATAAAACTCTGCCTATTTCGGCAAGAAATGGGTATTTTGTCAATCACGATTTCTCTCCTTTTGTCTGTTTATAAGGATAGTTATATTATTATTTTTACATTTCGATATTTTTAGTTTGTAGATAACATTAAGTGAATAGCATAAGACTAATAAACTGCTCAAAGTTATTTGGATTAATGGAAAAGTTTGCTCCTACTGTACAACTTTTACTGTGACCCAATGTTGTTTGATTATTTCTGAGTCACGTCTTTCTCGCTATTCGGCTGTCACGTTTTAATAGAGGTTACCTATGTAGCCTTAAAAAACATGGTTCAACCATTTTCTACCAAAGATACTAAATAAAATACAAAAGGAAAAATTACGAATAAGACATAGAGTAGAAAGAAACCTACATGGTTGAGTTGTGGTTAATCATGAACAGTGAATTTCACGCAAAACGGTTACAAGCGTACTCTTTACCCAGTGAAGGCATTCTGGACCTCTCTTGTTATACCTTTACTCATTTTTACACTCATAGGGATTTAAAACCGCAACCTCCATCGCCAGAAGCTAGTTACTTATATACTAGACAACAAATGTCATAATTTTTTGCGTAGCACCCATGGCAAGCCAAGTGCATCACCATCTTTAATGAAATATCTCAGATGAAATCACAGACTATATAGAGATACTACGTGATGAAATAATACATTCTACAACTCACATGTAATCTGTTCGCGATGTGGGGTAGCTGCCGTCAGGCCACTTTATGAAGCAAATCTCTCGTTCTCCATTTATATACCTGAAACCAAAAAACAAGGTTCTTCACTTTATTCTTCAAAGTTGTTACTCAGATTCACTTGTGTTGTTTTGGGAATTGGAATTATGAACATAGATATTTCCGTTTAACATACGAAACAAATTTGCGTTTCTTTGTTACCAGCTAGTATTTTATTACTTTATTTTCAGAAAGTGTAGCTTTACTTAGAACACATTTCCATTTTCCAGGAATAATTTATTGCGAGTGGTTGAAAATGAATATGAATCAGATGAATTTCCAATACAAAGAACAGACAGAATGTTAAGTATATCTGTTAAACGATATCTGTTTTGTACTATCTCTTTAATTTTAAACATCGGTTAACAAATTGCAAAAAGACTTGGGTGAGGGAAACAAGCCAACTACTGCTTTAATACACCGATCACACTATTATGTACATAATATAAGTAAACCATGACACGACAAAACATGAGTTGCTTAACAATTTTGATCTTAATCGTACAAATATATTTTTTTTAGTGTGGCTGCCAGCAAACACTACTAAAACGTGTAAAAGAAATAAAGGATAGAAGAATTTCGCGCTGGCAGCCATTGACACGGTAGCTCAATTGGCAAGAGCGACGGGGGCGTATACCCGAGGTCGCGGGTTCGAATCCCGCCTGTGTCGAGATTTTTCTTTCCTTTATTTATTCTTTATTTATTAGTAATAAACCCCACATGAGGTTTTCATGAACAAAAAGATTTAAATTATGTGATAGTTAGGCGTTTTCAACATTTGCATTCTATCTGAAAAGATAGACAAGTGGCCTTCCGAATTAGTAAAAAAATCGGAGGTAGGAAACGCAAACACTACTAAAACGTGTAAAAGAAATAAAGGATAGAAGAATTTCGCGCTGGCAGCCATTGACACGGTAGCTCAATTGGCAAGAGCGACGGGGGCGTATACCCGAGGTCGCGGGTTCGAATCCCGCCTGTGTCGAGATTTTTCTTTCCTTTATTTATTCTTTATTTATTAGTAATAAACCCCACATGAGGTTTTCAGGAACAAAAAGATTTAAATTATGTGATAGTTAGGCGTTTTCAACATTTGCATTCTATCTGAAAAGATAGACAAGTGGCCTTCCGAATTAGTGAAAAAATCGGAGGTACCGTGTCAATGGCTGCCAGCAAACACTACTAAAACGTGTAAAAGAAATAAAGGATAGAAGAATTTCGCCCTGGCAGCCATTGACACGGTAGCTCAATTGGCAAGAGCGACGGGGGCGTATACCCGAAGTCGCGGGTTCGAATCCCGCCTGTGTCGAGATTTTTCTTTCCTTTATTTATTCTTTATTTATACATAATAATATAAAATAACAATTAATATTACTTTGTAATGATTTTATTTCATTTTATTATACCTTCTACCGCCCTCTGTAAATATTAGTAACAAAAAAAAATTGAGCTTTTAACAAATTGACTGATATAAGGAAGATATTTTAGGTAGGATAGGTAACTTCCTAAGGCTCGTGATTAGTGGACCTGAATTCGATAAGTCGATTCAACAGATAAACATTCGTCAACTCTCTTGAAAATTTAATAACATAACATAAACGTTCACGCTGAATACCCCTGAAGGGGTTGGCAGAGGTACTAATACTTCTGAACATCACGTGACTTTGTCATCTTGTGTTCAAAGTACCCACGTTTTGCATGGACAGTGTACTCACGTGATAGGGGGCAGGCCTATCGCTGTTTTGTACAAATACACTGTCACATGACTAAGTACAACTCAGTCATGTGGGTTTCCTCACGATGTTTTCCCTCACCGTTAACAACCATGATAAATTAACCACATATATGTCTTTAGAAAAGACAAATTTGTGTAGGCCCTTGCACGTTACTAAACAAAACACTAGTCGCTTGCACGTTAACCGGTGTTCTACCCATTGAGCTATCACGTCGTGCTTCCAAAATTCCCAAGTGTTGTTTAATCTAAATGACTTAATATTCTTATTTGTAGCATCGGCCTCTTCCTCAGAAAGCTCACCAATTGATATCATCATACTGTCGATGACTTTTCATCCATGTAACAGTGCTGTATGAACAGAAGCTGGCATATAGTACCATGGATACTCTTGTACAAGAAACCGAGCAGTTTCTAAGGCAAACTTATTAAGTTCTATTTTAATGCCAGTGATTTAGGTACAAATGGCTGCATTCCATCATTAGATATTTCGCTGCCACTGCTGCGAGGCTTGTCACTAATTAAGCTCAGGTTTTGCCTCAGCATTATCACAATCTGGCATAATTTGTAAAAAAAAACGACAGTTAAGCGAGCTGTAAGAACCTGTAACGAACGAAAAGCAGCAAGTGACAGTGTTAGCAGCCGCAGATATCCGCAGCAAGTGACAACTGTTTATAAAAGTAAATAGTCTATACTTTAATTAGGCATATAAATCATCAGTAGCTGTGAGTAAATGCATAGTTAAAACTTAAGTTAAATACATTTACGCCTAATTTAGATTTCAAACGTACGTGTTACGTAGCATACAAATAAGTTATGGAATAGGTAATAAAATTGTGTCAAAATGCATAAATATTAAAAACATACCTTCATCTTTAATAACTATAATTTTTGTGTCACTATCTGCAATAGATATTGAAATATAATCAAAAACGTTCACACTAATTTTCGCTGCAAAATAAATCAAATTGCTGCGAACGACTTAAGTGTTCACTTTCGATGACAATTTAAAGATGAAAGAATAGAATGGCGGGTAAAATAATTTTATTTTATCATTATTTGGTAACTAGTGAGTATGATGATAGAGCGGAACCAGCGACACACGCCGGATACACCAGAGAGCTGTACGTGCCGGAAAATAATTGTGCAATAAACCACCGGCAACGCGACTAATAGTGGACAAGTCAGGAAAACTCCTCACTACCATGAAACAGCAACTGCAGAGATGGCATGAGCATTTTGAAGAGGTATTCCAGACATTGAAAACTGATACTGAAGCTGACGACGATGGCGAGACAGATATCGATGTCGTAGACATCAAAGTCGATCCGCCGAGCAAGGCTGAAATTGTCCGAGCCATTAAGAAGCTAAAAAGTGGAAAAGCTTCTGGTAAAGATGGAATCCCGGTAGAAGTATTTAAAACCAATGAAGACGTGATGACTGAGAAATTGTTTCCTCCTGATGAAAGCTATATGGGAAACAGGCCAAGTTCCTGATAGTTGGAAAGAGGGGATTGTTATCACACTGCCAAAGAAAGGTTACTTGTCTCAGTGCTCCAATTGGCGAGGAATTAACTTACCTACCAGTGTGCTCCAAGATTTTGTGTAAAGTACTGTAAGAAAGAATGACGAGCGCAGTTGACTGCACGCTGAGGCATGAGCAGAGTGGATTCAGAGCGGGGTGATCTTACACAGACCAGATTAACGTACTGCGGATGAGCCTGGAACAGTTCAATGAAATGCAGAACGAACTCTATACCCTGTTTGTGGACTTCGAAAAAGGTATACCAGTCAAGGTTATAGATATAATTAAATGCTTTTATGAGGGTTCCTCTTGTCGAGTGATGCATCAAGGCCGACTAACTGACCCGATCAAAGTCACCACCGGAGTGAAACAGGGCTGCTTTTTATCGCCACTGCTGTTCTTACTAGTCTTAGATGATCTGATGCGAAGAGTAACCAATAAGGAAGGGAGAGGACTGTCGTGGTTGCATGGTAAGACCCTCGAGGACATAGACTTTGCAGACGACCTCTGTCTACTCGCCACATCCCGTAACCACCTACAATCCAAGACCGATGACCTCGCAGACGAAGCTGCAAAAGAAGAGCTGCGCATCAACTGCAGCTAAACCAAGGAAACGCGCCTAAACACCCACGACGAAGCGCCAATTTATGTCAATGGTGAGGTTTCCGAATAAGTGCAGCGATTTACCTACCTTGGGAGCGTCGTGGACCCCAGAGGGGGAGCGGAAGCGGATATAGAGGCGCGCATCAACAAAGCAAGAGCCGCGTACGCTCAACTAAAACCGGTGAGGACATCTTCCATAATAACACGGCGTACGAAGATCAGAGTAAAGTCAGTCCTCCTGTGCGGATGCGAGACATGGCTCAATAAAAATTAAGTAACCAGCAAATCTTCGTGAACAAATGTTTACGACGCATTCTGGGAATCTTCTTGCCGCGAACCATAACTAACGTAAGGCTCTGGGAGTTGACTGACCAAAAACCCATCAACAAGGAGATCCTTACGAGGAAATGGCGCTGGATTGGACATGTACTGAGAAGACCAGACACTCATCTATCCAAACAAGGGTTAAAGTGACAAGCGTATGACAAAATAAGGCCGGGTCGCCCCCTTACCACCTAGAGGCGCTCGATTGAAAAAGAGGCTGCATTAACTGAACTCAGCTGGAAGAACCTGGAAGGTGCCGCACAAAATCGAGAAAAGTGGAGATCTCTTTTTCGGGCCCTATGTCCCTGATGAGAGATAACAGGCCTACACGATGATGATGATGATAAAGTGGGTATATCTCATTGTCAATATTTTGGACTGTGTGTGTGAATATGTCCCTGATGAGAGATAACAGGCCTACACGATGATGATGATGATAAAGTGGGTATATCTCATTGTCAATATTTTGGACTTATAACTTACACGGCGGGACCTGTGTGCTATGCTTTGCATCTGAGAGCGGACTCTTTTGCACAAAGCAATTAACGTAGAAGTACATTTAAGTCATCTTTAAGGTTTAGTTTCACACAATACTCCAATAAATCAATGGTATGGGAAGTAAAAACAAATCCACTCTAACAGTTCACTATTCTAATCATCTGTAACTGTCTATCTATCTATATAAAAGAAAGTCGTGTTAAGTGTTAGTTACACTATTTATTTGTGAGTTACCAATGGCTGCACCGATTTGGCTGAAATTTTATGAGAATGTAACTTTGAACCAGGAAACGAACATAGAGTACTTTTTGTAATATTATAAAGAGGTAAAAATTGTTCGTATGTTTGTTTGTTGGTAATAAATAAATTGGCTCCGCAACAGTTCAACTTTCAACATTTGCGAAGTTACAACTATCAAAAGTAACGTAGGCAACATATAATCACGATAAATATCATCGGGATACAAATACTTAACCACAGCCGAGTAAATCCAATGGAGAAATATTTAGGGTTAAATGAAACATATAAAGTCAGCCTCTAAGTAACTACTCGACCACGGGAGTCGTCGCAATATTTGCAAACTTTGCGGCTGATGATACAAGTTACACTTGATCTTTAGCTTAAAAAAATCATTCGTATCTGACAAATATAAATAAATTTGTCACACTTGTCTCACATTTATCGTTTAAAATATACATTATGCACTAGTGATAAAATGTATCGTATTAGGTACAAGGGTTAGTCAATAGAAATGAAGCAAGGAATTAACTTAACAAACAAAATCTCACAAACGTTACATGGCTGATGTGTTCAAGCCAATAACATCATTAGTTTTCGTTATTGATAATCCTAAAGAGTTCATTTGCCTTAGGGTTGTTTTCGTGAAACGTGATTTGTGTTACTGTCGGGTTGATAAAAACTAATGACCAATAATGTAGGTGATCTTGTTTTAAATTTTATTATTTATGTAATAAAGATAAAAATATACTGTGATAGCTCAATGGGTAAAACACCGGTTATCGTGCAAACGACTAGTGTTCAAATCCCGAGTCGGGCCTACACCAATTCGTCTTTTCTTAAGACATATGTGTGGTTAATTTATCATGGTTGTTAACGGTGAGGGAAAACATCGTGAGGAAACCCACATGGCTGAGTTGTACTTAGTCATGTGACAGTGTATTCGTACAAATCGGCGATAGGCCTGCCCCCTATCACGTGAGTACACTGTCCATGCAAAACGTGGGTACTCTGAACACAAGGTGACAAAGTCACATGATCTTCAGAAGTATTAGTACCTCTGCCAACCCCTTCGGGGATATTCGGCGTGAACGTTTATGTTTATGTTATGTTATTAAATTTTTAAGAGAAATGACGAATGTTTATCTGTTGAATCGACTAATCGAATTCAGGTCCACTAATCACGAGCCTTAGGAAGTTGAAGAAAGCTCAAACTTTTTTGTTACTAATATTTACAGAGGGTGGTAGAAGGTATAATAAAATGAACTAAAATCATTACAAAGTTATATTAATTGTTATTTTATATTATTATGTATGTAAAATAAACATAACTGAGTAAACTGAACTAACTGGGTACTCTGAACACCAGGTGACAAAGTCACGTGATTTTCAGAAATATTAGTGAAAGAGTGGTCTCCCTTAACACAGGTTTTATAACTTAAAAGGGGAGTCCGATATACCATTGTTAACGTTATCTTCTATACTTATAATAAATCTGTAGAGAGGTCAATTCTGTACATTAAATATATTTTAAAAATAACTATCAGGGGGTGTCTGTCGGTTTGTATGTTCCTTATGGAAACAAAAACTACTCGACGGATTTTAACGAAACTTGGTAGAAACATTCTTCATACTCCTGGGCAGGTTATAGTGTACTTTTCAGCAGAGTAGTGAAAGGGAATTTTGGGAAAATTTGGGAAAACGGGGGAAGTTACTCCATTTTTTAAGCTTCCGTCGCGTGTGCAGCCTTAGCGGTTATAGTTACATAGAAATCATATATGACGGAAAAATTTAACATAAAATTTTCTAAAAAATATCCCTCTGCAGCATATGTCTATCTTTTATGGATGACTCATAATAACACGTGTAATTCCTGATAGCTTAGCAGTTCGGAGCATTCTGATTATATTTGTTTACTCTTACGTTTATAGTTCTCTCATTCATCACTCATTTAAAAAAGTTAACATTATTGCCTATTCAATAAAAAAAGAATCATAGAAATCGGTATAGAATGACCGAACTTATACATGAAATAAGCTATCGCGCCCTGTCATCGCACGTGAATGCTACAAGGATATTTTTTTTTAGTAATGGTTGCGCCTACAAAAGATAGCCGGGAGTATACATATACTCCCTGTATGTACGCAAAGTTTGTAACTCTGATTGTTTGTTTGCATGGTTTTATTTTCGGAGATACTGAACCGTTCATTAAAGCGCTTTCACAATCACAAAGCTACACTATTCAGGAATGCTATAAATTGCACTAAATTTCACAAAGGTTGAGCAGTGATTGAAGAAACCTCAGATATTTTTAAAACTACGCTACCCGTGCGAAGCTGGGCCCGATCCACTAGTGCTTAATAAAATTTATTGATTTATTTGTACCTCTGTCAACCCCTTCGGAAGATACTGTCAAATTAGAAACAAAAGTCAGCCGTGTGGTTTCCGCAAGTTGTTTTTACTCAACGTAAACAAATAAAACACACATATGTTATAAGAAACTTTGAAATATTTGTAGTTTCAAAACTTTGTCTATGTCTACAAAAAATAAACAACACATGAATAAAAAAAAATGTCTTTATGATGTTTTGAGTTAAGAAGGCTCCTTCATATAGAAAATAAATAAATATACAAAAACAATATTTTGCCGTTGCCGTGTAGTGCCGGCTTAGAATGTCGCTACAACATCTACCCACGGGTGTCGTAAAAGGCGACTAAGGGTATTGGGGCTTTTTATTGGATTTTTGGGCGATGCGGTTGGAGACCCATCACCAAAAACCTTTATTTTTACCATCTTTTCCCCACACAACTTCCAAAAGTGGCTGAGGAATTTATAATTCCTTAGCTCTGGCTACCCTTTCTAGGGAAATATAGCCGTAAGTATATGTATGTATGTATGTAATATTTTTGTATATTAATATACGCGGGTAGGCCACTTCTTTATGATCGAACTCCTCTGGAACGGCTCGACCGATTTCAATCATATTTGGCACAGTGATCAAGTGGATATTAGAAGTCAATAGAAAAAAATGAAACAACTATTGATTTTCGGATATTTTAATCGCGTGTTAGTACATTATTTTTTTTAAAGCCCGACGTTTCGAAAACTTTTCAGTTATCATGGTAACGGGAAGAGGTGTTATTTGTCATTATACAGTACTATAAAATTACTAATACTAACTACCTTCACAAAATTTTAAGTTACATTTGCGTTTAATATTTGCTAGTACAAAAAGAGCTAATGTTATCTAGAGTCTTGCTAGTGTTCTTCCCTTGCTTAGTTGTGCTTATGATCGGGTTCCAAGCAGGTGGTAATTGCCAACCAAAAGAATCAATAGAAAAAAGTTAATGGTTTCTTATTTAGAGCGCGGCGTAAAGCTTAAGACCGAATGAACAGATAGTAAGAAGACTGAAATTTAGCTAACTCAATTTGAATAAAAATGTAAACCGAACGATGCACATTCATAACATCCATTTTGCATCTTTCACAGCTGCCATTCAGCATAATGCGGGCTATGAACACTATGCAATCTGCTCTACAGTAGAGGCCTGGCCCATACCGACGTTTATTAATTTTCGGGTGGAACAACACTAACGATAATTACGGATGAATAAAGTAAAGAAAACCCATGGGGGTGTATTACCGGAGGTCGTGGGTTCGATCCCCGATGGTTTCGAAGTTTTTCTTTCCTCTATTTATTAGTAATAATCCCCACATCAAGTGGTCATGAACAAAACATTGTAATTATGATAATCATGGAATTAAGACTGTACTTGATTGATGGAGCAGGGTCCCCATAATATTTATCAAATCTTCGTTTTGTTTCCGTTATAGTTGATATATAAATTAATGTTTAATCAAGACACAGATTCGCTTTTCCCTATCTTTAAAAAAAAGTATTTAATTGTTTTTCTTTAATTGCTATCAAAATTTAAATAACCGGCGGTTGTGGCTGAAAATTTTTATTTAGTTCTTCAATAGCTTGTTATTGGCCTATTTCTGCCTATGTCAAGAGCTTGTTATTGGCTTATTTCTGCCTATGTTATTATTTTATATTGTAAATTTAGCTGTAAGCCCCCCAAAGATAATAAAATAAAATATTTAATAAAATAGATTTGTGAACGAGGAGGTTCCTCGCAATTTGCGATAATCTTATTTCACAAAAGCTTTTTATTAGACTTATTTCTCCGCCCTCGTACACTACAAAATATTTACTACCAAAGCACAACTTTATCGCACTATAAAATAGTTTTGACAGGACATCAGTAAATGTCATCTACGTTTACTTAAACGCTTGTTAAGTTCGGTACTTTGCTAAAGTTTGCCGTTTTCCTTATTGCGACGGCGTTGATAAGTGTTCGGTAAAACAGAAATGTTGTTCACACTTAGTGCAGGCGAAATGGGGATAATATTCATATTTTAAGGCTTCCGTTGTGTGCGCTGCAGTTAAAGTTAAACGGTTTAAGTTACCCAAGAAGTATGTACAAAATAATTATTCCTCTTTAAATGATCTACAAAAATGTCCCAGACAGTATATGTATATCTTTTAAAATTGACTCACTATAACCATTTTTATGGTAATCAAATTTGGTCGAAATTAATGCATTATTGCCCATTATTTGCCATAATGTTTTATCAACATAATATTAATCGTTATCCAAATAAATGATTTGTTGATTAAGAGTAATTAATTGTGAACAAAATTGTCTTTGACATCCCTTCATTCTAATAAACATCTTAGAAGATAAAATAATTTTAAAATTACTCCGCAACAAAGTTGACACGCGTGCATGAAGCGGACGAACAGACTGACTTAAAATAAATGCTCAGCCGCAACTACTATACTTATAAACTTAAAATTGATAAGGTGAAAAAAATTGTGAGGACAATATGAAAAACATCTATCTCATCGCATGACAGAGACCCCGAACGGGTCAGTTAACTATTTCAGTTTGACGACGTGAAAGTCTACACTTTTGACAGTACGAAGTCTGTCGGGTCAGCTAGTGAATAATAAAGATGTTAATGTTTTACCATAAATATAACAAGCAAAATCTTTGAATTCGAGCATATCACGTTATGCTGTCACGTTATGCTCTTTCACATTCCACTTTTAAGAGCAAAAAATTGTTTCAAGCAACGTAAAAGCATTTCAGTTGCAGAAATATCTTGAATGGCACCAAATATTCACACAAAAGAAGTCAGCAACTTTGAGACTCTCAAACGGATGCAACTTTGTATAATTCTATTCACTGCTGGCTTCGGCACGATTTCTATTAGGAAAGTGATTACTTTTCTTGCGATAAGTATTCATATATGAACATTATGATTTTTCAATGCGTTTATAATTTAAACCTAAAAACTCAAAGTATAGGAAAATGTTTATTGTACATCAAAATTCAAACATTTTACAGAAATCATATTCTTGAATAGTCTTCTTAAATAAAAAAATAATCTTAATAACATTAGTAGAGATTATTATTTGTTTACAGTTTAATATTTATTTATATATTTACAAACATGCATATACTTAAGGCCATAAATTCCTACACGGGGTAGCCAGAGCTTTGGAATGAGAATTTCCTAAGCCACTTATGGAAGTTGAGTAAGTAAAAGATGATAATAAACATTTTTAGGCGACGACGAGTGTCCAACCACATGGACATAAATCGCTGAAAAAACCCCTATACTCTTAGATGCATCTCACTATCACCCACGAGTAGAAATGGGGTAGTGCTATTCTAAGCCGATACTTACAGTTATTTTTTTTTAATTGAAATTTAACAACCCAGTAACACATACTTCTGACCGCAAGCAATTGTATAATAAATAAATCATCTCTTATCTGCATGTAATTACACGATTCCTGTAAAATATCTTTACATTCTGTCGAGTTAGTTTTGAATTACATCCTTTGAGTGGTAAGAATTCAATGGAACTTCATGTTATCATTACAGAGATTGCAGGAAAAATATATTCTTTAGACTTTTTTTGTTTTAAACTTCACTTTACCGCCCAACACATTGATAACAAAAAGTTTTGACACGCAATCGATTGAAACTTTTACAAAACAACTCGTTTTTATTTTGTTGAATTCACAAAGACAAATTGGTGTAGTAATAAAAAGTTAAAAATAATAATTTCGAAAGCATTGCTACAATATAGTTATTTTTTTTCTAGCCTATGTGAGATATTAATTTAATTGGGTTTTATTATTTTGAAAATCAATATAAATGCTAATAGCAATACAAAATGCAGTTTGAAAGTATGTCTCGGAAAAGGGCAATCTACATTTTACATTGGTAAGTTATAGAAAGTGTAATAAGAGGAAATGTGCTTCAATATAGGAAGATAAAAAGAAAGGAAAAGGGACGGCACAAAACTAAGTAGGTATTATCCAGTGTACATTAAGGATATATTATGTCGTTAGCATTGTACCGGGGTTTTATAATAAATACATAGTTTTTTTATGTTCGTTAAAAAATCATCATAGTGCTACTATAAAAACATACATACATATACTCACGGCTATAAATCCCTTAACGGGGTAGCCAGAGCTTTGGAATGAGAAATTTCTCAGCCACTTTTGGAAGTTGATGGGGAAAAGATGGTAATTATAAATGTTTTTGGTGACGGGTCTCTAACCACATCGCCCAAAAATCACTTAAAAAGCCCCTATGCCCTAAGTCGCCTCTTACGATCATCCACGGGTAGAAATGGGATAGTGTTATTCTAAGCCGACACTACACGGCAACCTACATTTTATAAAAACATAATTTTAGTAAGTAAAGAAAATGTTATACTTTATTTTTTTTTCATTTATTTGTAACACATAAAGCATTTCTAGGTTTTACCGTATAATCTAAATGAAACTAAAAAGGGATGGTGGGTACTCACGGAAATGAGGGTCAAGGAAATATAAACAATGTCTTCTAAACTAAAAAAACAACGAAGCAGAAAATTAGGTAATCTATATTTTTTTCATATGAACACATTTTGATTTTTCGCAGTAAGAATCCAAGGCAACGCTTCCAGAGCCATAAAAGCCTTTCAGTTGCAAAAATAAATCGACCGGAAACGAATATTCTTACAAAAGATGTCAGCGAATTTCACGCTTTTATATAGATGCAATTTTCTTTAATACTATTCAATGCTAGTATTGGCACGATTCGTATTTGCAATGCTACTTTTTGAACTTTAGAAAAGGAACCTTACTTAAAAAAAAGATCAGATCGCTATAGCTATTTCCGATTGCTAGAAATATTTTGTATTTTAAACTCCGATCATGTACCTATAGCATGTTCACATGAAGGTACTAACTAAACAGGAGAGTGCACTCACAAAAAAATGGTACACAATAATGCAATTTATTACAAGTATTAAAGTTTATAATGTCAAGCACGTCCTAGAAACGAGAGCCCGAACTAAAGGATTTATAGGGAATATTTTGTAAATAGCAGGTTACTAACTATTCCTTACTACTCAATACTAGTATTGGCACGATTCGTATTTGCAATGCTACTTTTTGAACTTTAGAAAAGGAACCTTACTTAAAAAAAAGATCAGATCGCTATAGCTATTTCCGATAGCTAGAAATATTTTGTATTTTAAACTCCGATCATGTACCTATAGCATGTTCACATGAAGGTACTAACTAAACAGGAGAGTGCACTCACAAAAAAATGGTACACAATAATGCAATTTATTACAAGTATTAAAGTTTATAATGTCATGCACGTCCTAGAAACGAGAGCCCGAACTAAAGGATTTGTAGGGAATATTTTGTAAATAGCAGGTTACTAGCTATTCCTTTTTCATAAATTGTTTTAATTATTATCATCGTCTATCAACTCAGAGATAAATAATTTATTAAGTTTGGTATTCGGTAAAATCATATTTATAACGGGTATCCTCATGGAAACCAGTAAATAAGGTGTCCAAAATTAATCATCTTTTCGTGTGTTTCGGGGCTTTTATCATTTAACTAAGAAAATAGTTTGCAGAGCAAAATATGGTGAAAATTATTGTGACCTTCCTATTCCAAATAAATAATATAAATGAAATAATATGCCGTGTAGTGTCGGCTTAACATAGCACAAATATTTTTCTACCGCGCATCGTAAAAAGCAACTTAGGCTTTTGGTTTGTGGCTTTTGAAGTTATTTACTAGATACTTTCTCATCCTTTTAATACCACCATCCTTAACTTACCATTGTTTCTCTACTTAACTTTAAAAAGTGGCTGAGGAAATTTTAATTCTCAAACACTGGCTACCCCACCCCTTCTTTTACAACCTAATAATTAAGAATATGAATGTATGTAAATATAAGTGTTTTTGTAACTTTTAGGGGAACTTTCATTAAAACAGCAACAGATGGTCACCCTACTTAAAACGAGACACATCTCTAGTGAGCCATCCTTATTCAGGACACTTTAGGACGCCAGTGCACATTTCTGTTTAGGTAGTATTTTCATACATGTTCATGTGGTGCTGGCTGAAAATCAGTGTTGTGAGTAGAAGGTTAACAGCATATGCTGAGTTAGTACCAATTCGCTATAGTCGTTCTTTTGTATTTTATGCTGTTGCGTTGTACATGACTAGGTTTGTATTTTTTTTCATTCTTTTTTGTAAATGATTAATTGCTAATAAATCTATACATATAATAAATCTGTAAAAAAGTTATTTTTGTACATTAAAGAAATTGAAAAAAAAAATAGCCGGCGTGTGAACAGATAAGTAACAGAACCCATTTCCATCATTTTTTCAATTTTTGTCTGTTTGTCTGTTTATATGTTTGTTTGTGCGCACATCAAGTAAAATCTACGAATTCAATACTGAAAATATTTATATACAAAAATTATACGTAACTTGAGGTATAACTTAGTTTTTGTTTCATCGAAATCGGTTCACTCTATCAAAAGATTATGATTAATTTTGTGAGTTCAAGAAGAAAAATATTACGTTACGCAATTCAGTATAGTACTTGCAACGACATCTTAAGTCTAAATATAGAACTAATGTTGATAGTTGGAATCAAAAATCCGATAGATGGCGTTGTGCAAATGACCCAAAAAGCATATCAAATTAAAGCTGATGAAATGAGGATTCCGAATATATACTTATCATAACACTTTTATGTTAATATTAATACACAAGATGCATTTACAATGCCGAGGGCAGAGATGGCGGCGGCGGCGGCTGCGTTCCGTCGTTGTGTCAGTCGGTCGGCACGACAGTGGCGGCGAGTGGCGGCGCGCGGCGGCGACGGCGGTGGTGGGGGTGGACTCATGTTGAGGTGCGCGACCCGAATGGGCAGACACATGAGGGCAGACAACGTTGAACGTTTTCAAGTTTACAATTGATTTTTAAAATTTAATTTATGTGATTCATTTTTAATAATAATTTTGTACAAAGAAACCTTGAATAGGTAAAAAATAGGTAGTTAAGTTTCGGTTGTTTGTGTGTTTGAGGCGAAAATGCTCCTCAAGTACATAATTTGCGTGAATGAAATTTGGCAGAATGCAAGATAATGATCCAAATAATTACAATTTTACATCCCGGAAAAAAATGATCATAAAATATTCACGGCTGATTGAACTAAGAGTACCGGAAAAAACGCCTATAATTTTGTAATAGCCTATAAATTTAACAGTACGAAGTCTGTCGGGTCAGCTAGTAAAGAATAAATAAAGGAAAGAAAAATTTCGAAACAGCCGGGTGTCGAAATTTTTCTTTCCTTTATTTATTCTTTATTTATTAGTAATAATCCACACATGAGGTTTTCATGAACAAAAAGATTTAAATTTATTTATTGTTTTTATGTAATTATTTTTTTCATGTGCATACAATGACGAAAAAACGTCTTTGGAAAGTCATTTATGAATATATTATTGAATGTAGACGAAACTCGAGACGTTTTCTAGGATTGTACAAGGCGGCGATTGATATTCTCTGTTTATTACAAGAGAACTAATAGCAAAATTATAATACATGTGTGCGTGTATGTGTGTGTATGTGCATGTAAATATCTTATATAGAAGATAAATGGTTGCTTTTGCCAGTAGAACATTTTTGTTACCGTTTAAAAATGTATTGTCGTACATAAATAGTAAACTAATTAGCCTTCTGCCACATAGAAACCAGATAGCTAAACCAGTATTGAAGTACCATATAAATAAACCTGATTCACCTACCTCCATCACTCGCTTAATTACTTAGCTTTTTCTTTTATACAACTTTGCCGTGTAGCGTCGGCTTAGAATAGCACTACCCCATTTCTACCCGTGGGTGATCGTAAGAGGTGACTAACGGTATTGGGGCTTTTGAGGGATTTTTGGGCGATGCGGTTGGGGACCCATCACCAAAAACCTTTATTTCACCATCTTTTCCCCACGCAACTTCCAAGGGTGGCTGAGAAATTTATGATTCCTTGGCTCGGGCTACCCCTTCTAGGGAGTTGCAGCCGTGAGTATATGTATGTATGTATGTTTGTCGTGTAGTGCCGGCTTAGAATGTGACTAACCCTTTCTTCCCAGGGGTGTCGTAAATGGACACTACATTTTTTTGAGTGGTTTTTGGGCAATGCGGTTGGAGACCCATCACCAACAATACTTTATTTCTGCCATCTAGCCCTCTATCAACTTCCAAATGTGGCTGAGGGGCTATTAGTTCTGAAGCTCTGGCTACCCCTATTTGGGATTTATGGCTGTGAGTAATTTTCAATTTCAATTTATTTATTTGCATACATGTACACATTTATTACAGGTGGAAAGATGTAATATTCATACAGGGAAGTACATGCATCCTGAAAGGATGTAGCATAAACATTAAAACTTATATCTAAATAAAATAAACTTCTTAACAATAAAAAGAAAACAGTAATAAGCCTTTTATCTCAATTTGAACAGTGTTAAAATGTATCATTTAAAAATTCGTTTATGGAGTAATAACATTTATTAATCAGAAAGTTCTTTAATTTTGTACAAAAGTGCTTTATATTTTCTTGGTTTTTTATATCGATCGGTAATTTATTAAAGATTAATATGGACATGTAGTATGGGCTTTTTTTATAAATTTCCAATATTGGCTCTGGCAAAACAAGTTTATCTTTACGTCGGGCACTTGTGTTGTATTTATAGAGGGTAGGGTGTTTTTTTACATAGGTGGCAATTTCTAAAATGTATAGGCAAGGGACAATCAGGATGCTTTCTTGTTTAAAATGTGGTTTACAGCTATCAGTTTGATCTATATTGACTATAATTCTAAGGCATTTTTTCTGCAGTATAAATAGGTCTACAGCGTCTACACTGTTTCCCCATAGTATAGTGCCGTAGCTAAGCCATGCGTGTGCATAGGCGTAGTAGGCGGCCAGCGCGCAATCTTTTTGTGTGTTTCTTTTTAATATACATAGAGCATAAATAAATTGTGATAGTTTTGTTTTTATATTCGCTATGTGGGATTTCCAGTTTAAATTCGTATCTATAGTAATACCTAGTAGTTTAAATTCAGAAACTTCTTCTATTTTAAGACTTGATTTAGTTTGGGAAAGATCTAGAGGTAGTTTTTGATGTGGTTTAAATTGTATTAATTTGGTCTTTTTAGTATTTATTTGGAGTTTATGTTCATATAACCAATTTTGTAGACATTTAAAAGATTCTTGTATGTAGCTGTGGATGTCATGTAGCTGTGGATGTCATATGTATGTATGATTAGTAAATGCTATACTGCCGTGTAGTGTCGTGTAGAGTAGTAAAAATTGGTTTAATAGTGTAGAATAACACTATTAAACCAATTTTTACCCGTGGGTGATCGTAAGAGGCGACTGAGGGTATAGGGGCTTTTTAAGTGATTTTTGGGCGATGCGGTTGGAGATCCGTCACCAAAAACATTTATTCTTACCATCTTTTCCCCAATCAACTTCCAAAAGTGGCTGAGCAATTTCTCATTCCGAAGCTCTGGCTACCCCTTTAAGGGATATTTAGCCGAGAGAATAATGTCTGTATGTATACTGCATAATTTTCCAAATGAGAATTGTTACAAACTTTCCTAATCGCTTTTTAATGGTTTGACTATGAATTACTTCACGCCAAAGGCTGTTCTATATAATGATAGCTAAGAAGTTATTAGCTTATTTCACACTAAATTTAACCCAGACCTAAATAATTGTTCAAAATAGAATTGCACGAAACGAAACGAAACGAAACAATAGCAAAGATACTAGCTTAAAATAATATGATGTGGTTGCAGCTCAAATGTCTTGTAAAGAAAAATATATTTTCAGTCAATTTTAGTCCATATTTAGTGTTATTGTTTTAGTATAGTTCTATCTATGTAAGTAAAAAACAAACAAAAGAAAGGTTAGAATGTATATATACATAAGATCCAGTCAACCCCGTACAGCATGAAGGGTGAAGAACCTAGTATGAAGGGAGGAGTCACACCTCTCTACAATCATTTTTAGAATACAGTTTGAACTTCTACGAACTCTTCGCAGTAGAGATGCAACTTTTTCACGCATGATTGTAAAAAAGTCATCAACCCCAGCATCAGCAAACATGCCCGAGGCGCTGCAGTACGTCGGAAGACGAAGTAAAGTTGACCTCAAGTAAAGTTATGCTCATAGAATTGAAAACTGTTTTAAGGTTACCAACTAATAACACTTCCATCGTATTTTGTTTTAAATAATTTAATCTCTAACTAAAAATATCTTTTTAAACATACATACATACATATAAATAAATAAATAACTAAATAAATATATATACTTACGCCCGTAAATCCCAAAAAGGGGTAGCCAGAGCTTCAGAGCTTGAAACTCCTCAGCCCCATTTGAAAATGAATAGGGCAGAAGATGGCAAAAATAAAGTATCGTTGGTGATGGGTCTCCAACCGCATCGCCCAAAAACCATTTAACCTTAGTCGCCTCTTATGACACCCTCGGGTAGAAAGGGGTAGTGACATTCTAAGCCGGCAGTACACGGCAAAAGTTCAAAGTTAATCAAAATCCAAAAGTCTGGCTTCCCTTGCTTTGACATTTATGTCCATAGATGCAATAAGTAGATATAGTGAAATAATGTATATTTATATGCTTTTTATTGGATTTTTGGGCGATGCGGTTGGAGACCCATCACCAAAAACCTTTATTTTTATCATCTTTTCCCCACTCAACTTCCAAAAGTGGCTGAGGAATTTATTATTCCTGAGCTCTGGCTACCCCTTCTGGGGAAATATAGCCGTGAGTATATGTATGTATATATATACGTTAGATTACAATATGATAACCGTTATGGCTCAGTTGGATAACCTGTTGCCATGAATAAATAAATAAATATTGGCCTGACCCGAGATTTGAACGTTCAGCAAGGTTTTTATATACATACATATTCTCACGCCGTTAGTTCCCATTGGGGTAGGTAGAGACTATCGATCGCCACTTTGTACGATCCTGGCAAACCTCTCTAGCTTCATTCACATCCATCAATCTTTTCATACATGATCTTTTATTCTTCGTACTTCGGACACCTGCCTTTTTGAGCACATTTTCTATTTGATCCAAATGTGTCCTCCAAGGTCGAGGTTTTTATATAATGATTCAAAAATACAATACAATAACTAAAACCAAACTTAAAAGAAGTATATCATTTACGTTTTCTTAAAGTACTCGAATGTACAGAGGATAAACTTTCTAAGACGAAGGCAAGCTGACTGATCTGCATAATAAGTTTGTGACGTTATCAACCTTGTTTGCCATACACGTTATGTAAACTACGCTGAAAAGGTTAGGTTCTTAGCTTCAAAAAGTCAAGTGAGTTGAACTGTAATTTACTTTTACTTTAAAATGGTTTCACGAGATACACTATACCATCTAACAAGTATAAAATTTAAAGCAGCTGAGCTTTTTAACAGTATTTTTTACTATAAATGTATTTAATAGAATCACATAAGATACTAATTTAAATTTGGATATAAGAGTTCTTTAAACATCCTTGATTTTATGCAGTTTCATACTTTTTTAAATAACCTTCAAAATTACTTTTTCGCAAATAAGGTGCAAAAAATAATAACAACAAATTTACCGACGCGTTCATCAGTGAATAGTAAGGACGCCAACCAAACTGGTAGTGGCGTCGCGACTAAACCATAAATTTAATAACTTCCTTGAAACGTTTCCGCCAACACTGTTTGGTATGACGCCATGCAGAAACTGATTAGCAAACGTGCTGCATCCGGATTATCTCCAACGGTTCAGTAAATTAGTATAGCTAATCTATATACGATACAATATAATGTCTACGATGAGTAGGACTACGGTTTATTAGAATTGACTACGCTATAGTTGTAGTATTTTTCTTAAAATGAAACATTTTGTTATAAAAAGTAAACGTTCGTTAACAAGCGCCCTAGACTACACCTTTAACACTTATAAAAGAATGATAAATTTATTTATTTCAATATTTAATTCAAATGGTTCATAAATCACTGTAAGATTGAGTTGTGTGAAAGTGATTATGCCGACATCTGCATTGATGATGTGAGTAAATGTGTAAATGTATGCAAGTCACTAAAATGCGAAGTAACTGAAAAAGATACAGTATAGTAGTTGAACATTCATAAATACGTTTGTGGGTAGTACAAGTACACGGGCAGTATACAACTTTCACTATAGTAATAAATAAATCGCAGTAAGGGACTAAGTCTAGATATCATAACTATATTCTATTAAATATATTGCTGTGTAGTGCCGGCTTTGCCGTGTAGTGCCGGCTTAGAATGTCGCTACCCCTTTCTACCCACGGGTGTTGTAAGAGGCGACTAAGGGTATTGGGGCTTTTTATTGGATTTTTGGGCGATGCGGTTGGAGACCCATCAGCAAAAACCTTTATTTTACCGCCTTTTCCCCACTCAACTTCCAAAAGTGGCTGAGGAATTTATAATTCCTTGGCTCTGGCTACCCCTTCTAGGGAATTATAGTCGTGAGTATATGTGTATGTATGTATGTATTAAATATAATATTAAAAGATTTGTAGTCAGGTTCTAGAACTATGTAATTTGGAAGGTGGTTGTATATTTTACAGCACATAGGGAGAGGACTTGTATAATGAATATTTAATCTTGAAGGCGGTACTATTAATTTATCCCTTCCGGATCTCAATGGGAATCTTCAATTATAGTCGGATTGTTTTTTAAAGAATTGTGAATGCTTTCTTACTAATTTACAGCTTTCCAAAATATACAGTAACCAAAGAATTAATATTAATAAATAAAGTAAAAATAGGGGAAAGAATTTTTTTTTGACACAGGCGGGAATCAAACCGGCGACCTCGGGTATACGCCCCCGTCGCTCTGCCAATTCAGCTACCGTGTCAATGGCTGCAATTAGTAATAATCGCCACATGAGGTTTTCATGAACAAACACATTCAAATTAAAGAGTTAATATTTTAAGATTATAAAAAATGCGGTCTACAGTTGTTTGAAATTTTTATGCTGGCCGAAATTCGTATGCACCGTTTTTGCAATATAAATATGTCTTGTGCATCTGTACTATAACCCCACAAGACGACGCCATAACTTAGCCTTGAATTAACATAAGGATAGTAAAGTGACAAATCAGTTCTCAAGTCAGTTGTCTTTTTTATTTCCGCTAGCCTGTACGCAACACAAGTAAATTTATAATCTCGTGTTAACCCGGAATCAATTTTTAAGTTTTTGTGCTTAAAATCAATATTTAGTGCAGTGCGTTTTGGTGTGGCCTTAATTCCATTATTTTTGTTTGGACTATTATGTTTGAACATCCAGGTGATCAGTGTGTCTAGTGTATGTTGTATCTTGAGTTCCGCCTCAGTGTTATTAGTGTATGACGTGATAAATGATACGTGATCCGCAAACATAACACATGTATCTTTTATTGTATCGGGTAAGTTATTAATGCATATAAGAAATAGTAATTATCCGATTACACACCCCTAGGGAATCGAGTTACTTAAGGGGCGCTCAGCTGATTTTATAAATTGTATTGACCTAGCGTTATGGTCAAAATGTTCTATATCTACGTATTTTTTACGGTTAGTTAGGTAAGATTGGAACCATTTACGTGCCAGTCCTCTATTTCCTATTAAGTGTAAATGTGAATACTTTGAAAAGATCGATACTTGTAATGAAGAATAAATTTTATAATTTTTGAGTATCTAGTTACTTTTGGCATGCCCCTCGTACATTGTATAGAATGCAGAGTTGCCTAACTGTGAGTACGTCCCACTCTATGTATAAATCTCTTGTAGGGTAATAACGTGGTTTTTGTAAATTAACATTCAAAACCGCCCTCTAGGCCCTAAGACATATAAGGTAAGATTTGGCAGCACCACCCCAGGACGTTATACAATACGTTAAAAGTGATTGGCACAGGGCTAGATAAATAGATTTAAGGAGATCATGGTCAGCAGCAGTAATATATCTATAAATATTAGTCTTCGGACTCGCTTTGTGAGGTACTCTATATGAAAGATAAACTTCAGTCTGTGGTCAAGGATAATTCCCAAATATTTAACCGTCTCAACTTTTTTTAGGCATATGCAGGAGCAATCATTTGAGTTTAAAGGATGTGGACAATTGACTGGTACATAAAATAAATTGGGCAAAACCATGGCTCTATTTGATATTGCGAAGGTAATGTAGTTGGTTTTGGAAGTGTTAAGGTATAAGCGGTTATTACACAACCATGATTTCACGCGGTCAAAACCTTCCCTTGCACTGTAAAAGATCTCTTTACGGGCATTGCCCACGAAAAACAGAACTGTGTCGATTTCTGTGATAATATTTCCACTTGATATGGACAGATCACACAGCTCGTTTATGTAAACGAGGAATAATATAAGGCCCAGTAGACTACCTTGAGGTACACCATAATGTTTACCCTGTTTGGAGCCGACTAAACCATCAATTTTGGCGCATTGGGTACGTTCAGTCAAGTAATTTGTAAATAATTTAAGCTGTAAGTCACGTATACCCAATTTTTCCATCTTATCAATTAGAAGACGAAACCAGGTAGTGTCAAAAGCCTTTGTTACATCTATGAATATACTGTTTATGTCATATCACTTACTTTTTCTTGTAGGTGTCGGAATACAGCAAGCTGGGCAAAGCAAGCAGCGCTCCGGCGAACCAAACCGTGAAGAGTGCGGTTCTTGCAACTCGACCGCTCAGCCTATGTTGGAGAGGCTTCACTATTGCTACGTATCTGGAAAGGGAAATAATCAAATAAGCTTCTTTTATCAGCGAACACCCATTTCGTTTTGCTTTAATTGCAAAAACAAAAATTTATTTGTTTAAGGAATTTTTTTGGCTATGTAGTATTCACTTAGAATTGTAGTAACCCATTTCTTCAATGTCTTCTGCGGTCTAGATTTCAGCTACCTGGTTCATTAAATAGATGGTTTTTCCGTAAAAACTTCGCTAGGCTGTGTGAAAGATGATGATGGATACCCATCGGCCCATACGTGTAATAAAATGCTTTAGGTTCTTAGGTTTTTAAAGTTACTGTTGGGAGATGATCCTGATGAAGATTCGCCAAGCGTCTTTTAGTTTTCTATGATTTTGCTTCACAACTTCCATATTTGTATAAGAAATAACTGATTCTTAAGCTGCCTGACTACTTTTTTATGGAATTACAGCCTTGTAGTGTATATAAAAAATACTAAGTGTATTTACAATTGATAAAGGTTTTTATCATGTTTCTTTCTAATAATTTCGACACCAACGAGAATCGAACTTACGACTTCCGGGTATACGGCCCCGTGTCGCTCTGCCGATTGAGCTATCACGATTTAAAATATTTCAAAAAATTACATTATCAATCAGACTGTAGAATAACTACACTTCGTTAGTTTGCGTGTGGTGTATCTTCAAGCCTGTCCCCTCTCACGTAAGTACATAGTTCAATTAAAACAAGGGTTTTTTAAACACCAAATGACAATAATGTCACGAGGCGTACAGAAAAAAATGTATCTCTGCCACCCTTTCGGGACTGTACTGCGTGAACGTTTGAGTCTTCAGTAGGAAATATAATGAATCTAATCATAGTTGAATGTTGTAGCAAAACTACGTCACAAACATAAAGGTAATAGATTTTATTACTCAAAAGAATATAATTTTATATCATAAAACTACATTGTGTTCATAGTTAGCAATGGTATAAATGTTTCCTAGCTAAGAAAAGTAGTCATTTATATTCATTGTATTGCGTAGCATAAAAGCTGAGTACGCTTTTCTATGTCAATTTCTTTTCTAAATGATGATTCATACTTTGTAATTTTCCAAGCAGTTTCACAAAAGAATAATTCACGTAGAATCATTTGGAGTGAATAGATTTTTCTTAATCATAATTTATGTCATTTATTTATTTACCGCTCTTAAATCTTTGACGAGCATTTTATAAAAATGCGATGAAAATAAAACCATATATATATATATATATATATATATATATCCATCTCACGTAATTAATTTTATCGAAATAACGTGCAAAGTGATCGCTTTTATTAAATAGATACATACATATACTCACGGTTATAAATCCCTAGAAAGGGTAGCGAGAGCTAAAGAATTAGAAATTCCTCAGCCATTTTCGGAAAATTGAGTGAGGAAAAGATGGTAAAGTAAAGGTTGTTGGCCACCGTTGGGATTTGCCCAAAAATCCCTTAAAAGCCCCAATACCGTTAGTCACCTCTTGCGTTCACCCATCGGTAGAAACAGGGTAGTGCTATTCTAAGCTGACACTACACGGCGTATTAATTAGATTTTTTTTATTATTATTCTTTTATGATATTCACCTATTATAATATACATTTCTATAAATAAAATACGCTAAAACATAATAGGGTGATAAGACCATTGTCAATAGACTACTTAATAGGACATCTCAAAATAATACTAACGATGATAATAGCTTTAAGAAAGGCGACAGCTTAACGTACCATATATATATATATATATATATATATATGTGCAATGTTGTTAATAAGAAAATATGTGCTTGTAAATGTAATGGTACAAAGCACATATTTTCTTATTTTTCCAACAACTACTACTAGATTCCAGACTAAGCATGTGAAACACCCGATAGGTGCACTTGCAAAGTCACTCTAGCATATACAAATACTTTTGAACAAAAACCAAGAATATGAATGTACGGATGTATTTCATATTCTTTACAATCGTAAAATACACAAGCGATAGAATAATGGAAATAACAAACGAAGCACCAGAAAGAAAATGAAACTTCAAAAGACCAACAAATTTTCAACAACATTGCACATGAAAGCCACGAAACTTTGTATGGTCTGCATATTTCCAGCAAGACTGAGCTGGATTTCATTCTCCGAAACTACAACACTTGTTACTTGGCGTTAAAGTTTTTATAAGGAATTATTCAGCAGTCAATCAAAGCGCACAATTGCTGTCAGTTTCAATGTGGCTGCCTTTGTATTAGAAAATATGTGTCTGTGAGATGGAATACAAAAGGTTTTAGGGTTTAAACCAAGGTTAAGTTAATAACAAAATAAAAATGTAAAGTGACGATAATTATAATAACAAAAATATATACAAAAATACCAAATTATATGCAAACAACATAAAAAGCTTGTATTTTATTAGCACCCGTTTTCACGAGTTTTTAAAACTTAATTATTTATTATACACACGCACATATGATCAAAACTGTAAATTACTAGACGGGGTAGCCAGAGCTTCAGAGTGATAAATTCCTCAACCTCTTGTGGAAGTTGTGTGGGGATAAGATTGTAAAAAAAACATTAATATCTTTTAGCCGCCTCTTACGAACACCCACGGGAAGAGATGGGATAGTGTTATCTCAAGCCGACACTACACAGCTATTTATTATATACTATTAATAATTATTATTTACCATCTACTTTTAATCTAAATAACTCAATTTTCAGACTCTCGAATAATGAATATACGAGTATGCCAAAACATATTCTAACTCAAAAGAACGTTCACGGATTCGCTGACAAAAGAAATAAATTAACTCCTTAGATATAAAAGTCGATTAATCTCAATTTCAAAAGATATAATTTTCTTTACTGTATTGGTTCATTGTGGGTATCTTCTGCTTTGTAGACTGTTTCGATGTTGTTGTTATGACTTGAATACACTATAAGCAACTTATTACTTTATGGTTCAATACTTCTGTTTGCAATTTTATAACATAAACGTTCACGCCGAATATCCCCGAAGGGGTTGGCAGAGGTACTAATACTTCTGAACATCATGAGACTTTGTCGCCTGGTGTACAGAGTACCCACGTTTTGCATGGATAGTGTACTCACGTGATACGGGGCAGGCCTATCGCCGTTTTGTACGAATACACTGTCACATGACTAAGTACAACTCAGCCATGTGGGTTTCCTCACGATGTTTTCCCTCACCGTTAACAACCATGATAAATTAACCACACATATGTCTTTAAAAAAGACAAATTGGTGTAGGCCCAACCCAGGATTTGAACACTAGTCGTTTGCACGATAACCGAGTGTTCTACCCACTGGGCTATCACAGTTGCACGGTTTGCAATTTTCTAATAAATATTTGTCTTCAATGAAACCCCCTTTTTACTCGTAAAACAAAACTATATCGCATATAAACGAATTAATAAACATTATCATCACCAGTAAATTGCTCCCACTACAGTACAACGACTGGTTTTTACAACGACTGGTGCTGAGCTGCCCTCATCCATCGACTCTCCGTAACGTCATTGGTCGACCTTGTGAGAGACTTACCCACACAGCCTCAACGGCAGTCGGTTGTGCGTGCAATGTGACCCTTCAGTTTTGCAACTCTGTGTGCTGTTGTCAGTTACCCCGGTTCTCTTACGGAACTCCTAGTGGCGGTGTAAATTTCGTAGTGGATTTCCTAAAACAGTGCCTGCTCTGCACTGAGCGATAAGCAAATTGACAGTACGAAGTCTGTCGCGTCAGCTAATTATTTATAAAGTTACAAAACTATATAAAAGTTGAAAAAGTATAAAAGCTATATCGTTTTATTTCAAATCGATTTACTATATAAGTAAACTTCTGAGTAGTCTTTTTAATGAGTTTATAACAACTATGATAGCTCAGTAAATTTTTATTACTTTTTTGTGCAGGCGATGAGGGTTTATATCCCGAGTTGGGCTTACACCAATGTGTCTTTTCTAAAGTAATATATTATGTGTGGTTAACTTATCATGGTTGTTAACGGTGAAAGGGAAAACATCGTGAGGAAAACCACAAAGCCAAAGTAGTACTTTGGTTATAAAAACGTAAGTTTTTCAAATGATAATTAACGCGGATGTCACGGGAGGAATACTAGTTTACAATAAAATATGATGTCTGTAAAGTGAAAACCGTCCGTCTAAAATAGGCTACCGAATGATACATTTTAACTGATATATTACAAATTTTACATAATTTATATTTCATAGTACATTACATACCTATCTACAGTAATAGCAACCAAGGTGAAGACCCCGGCAGCCACGGTGAGGTTGGCAGTGAAGTTGCTGGCAGTACATGTGGTGGAACCGAACGGCCAGTCAGCTGTGACCAGGAACACGAAGTTAGGAGCCCCGTTCAGCATCGCCATCAACAGGTCTGCGACCGCCAGGTTCACCAGAAAACAGTTGGTCACTGTTCTCATCCTGCGGTGAGCTGTGAAACAATATCTCGATCAAATGTAATCTTATAATCAATGTGTCTTATAAACGTGGGCTACGTTGCAGTTTTAAAGTTGGCCTTAAATAGGTCTAAAGGGTTCATCACTATCAACCAATAGACATCTATTGTTGGATGAAGACCTTGCTTAAAGATCTCCTCATCAGGAACAGATCCAGCCCGTAAAAAAGGTTGTGGGCATAGGCACCCAAAAATCTTTTGGCCATAGAGATTAGTATCGTCATATCAGCTTTAGCCTCAATAGACAATGCAATTGTGAGGTCGTTGGTCAATTTGGGTTGTGAGCATGCCCATCTTGACGTCCGTTACAGTAAGAGCAACTTCTTTCCTACTCTGTAAGATCTGGTAACTTTTATTCTACCTTTACGGAACTAACCTAAATCAGAAAGGCATTTTATTAATATTGAAATTATGTTACAAATATATCAATGCTAAATTGTATTTTAATAAAAAAAGACTGTCAACAACTAATGTTGATTATTTCCGCACGGGAACGTCACTGGTGAGTATATAAACTTTTGGAGCATGCACAACATTGTTTTACAACTTTTATGAATGTGACAAGGAACTTTTAGTTGTTCACAGTTTAAATTATCAAACGGAATTCAGTTTTTGATATAAACCACGTATATAAATCCTTGGCAATAACCCAATTCAACATTCACAATGTTTTTAGTGGATCTATAAGGTATAATCAAGGGTCATTCCCTGATTAGCGATAACTTTTGAAAAATTTGAATTTTATATTTAAGTACGAACTTACCAAAATAACATTACTGAATTGACCAACATTGTAATTTAATCAAAAATAATACCGTTAGTCGCCTCTTACGTTTACCCAGCGGAAGAAATGGGGTAGTGCTATTCTTAGCCGACACTACACAGCACAAACCTAAATATATCCGCAATATGATTTCCCTTAAGTTTAACTTTAGCTTACCCAAAACAATCCATATGACCAAAGTGTTCCCAAGGACGGCAAACAACAGCATAACAGCAAACACCACGAACCAGGCTAATTGACCCCACCAGGGAGGGCTATACGGCCTCTCACCTAAGCCCATGCAGTTGCCGAGAGTAATTCTGGAACAGAAAGAATCCACTTAGATACATTCACTAAAGTATAGTAAAAAATACTGAAAGATGAATACGTGATAACGTCAGACAGAAGACAGTTAAAGGAAAGGATAACAATTTATGATCTGTCAAAAAACTCACTGCGCCCATTATCAAAGTTTTTTAAAATTGTTTTAAATCTATGCCATCTATGCATATCATCTATGCCCATTATCATGCTATGTATGCATGTTTGTGGTTGCCTGTGGTTTTCGCTTGCGGGTGTGTGTGTGGTGCATTGTCTGCTTTTCGATTTCTTGTAAGTGGAAGGGCGGGCGGTGCACAGTGCATGTTGCATGAAGACTGCAGGTATTATTTAGCGGAATTAAGCGAAGAAATTTATTAATATTAGTATTGTTTTAAATACATTAATAAATTAAATAAAATTATAAATTGGATGACATAATTGGGAGAATTACTAGTATTATAAAATATTTTTTTCTGTACATGAAAGCCATTTGAATTCAATTGTAATAGACAAGGGATTTCACAACAGATATCAAACGAACTAATAATCCAAAACGATAGCATGTTTCATTGTGTTGTTTGAGTGCATTGGAGCTTAACTAGCGGATTTAGTTTAAACGTTCATTATTTATCTATCTTTATTAATTTGATTGAAATGGACTGCACGTTTATGTTATTGATCGCTTAGTGGTTTTGTGTAACCAATCCTAAAATACGCTCTTCCAAATAAGTTTTTCGCGCCCTTCTGTGCTTGTAATATTTTCTAAACCTTTAAGAATTTTGGTACCTATATAAAATAGATACATACATATACTCATGCCATTAGTTTTCATTTGGGTAGGCAGAGACTATCGATCGCTACTTTGTACAATCCTAACAAACCTTACATCTATCAATCTTCTCATACATGCTCTTTTATTCTTCATACATCAAAAAAGTAAGTACTCAATTCGATTGTATATATTTTTTGTATGTATGTTACGCGATTACTCCGTTAATAGTAGATAGATATGCTGCCAAGGTTGTCTCCTTTAATTTTTATCGGGCTCGGTTTCGTGGTTAAAAAAATATTTTAAAATAAATTTTACATACATACATACAAACATATACTCACGCCATGAATTCCCATTGGGGTAGGCAGAGACTATCGATCGCCACTTCGTACGATACTGACAAACCTCTCTAGCTTCGTTTACATCAATCAATCTTTTCATACATGCTCTTTTATTCTTCATACTTCGGACGCCAGCCTTTTTAGCACACTCTCAATTTGGTCTAAGTGTGTTCTCCGTGGTCGTCCTCTACTAACATTACCATCCACACTTGCTCTATAGATCCCTTTTACCAATTTTCTATCATCCATCCTCTCTATGTGCCCAAACCATCTCAACTTCCTTTTTCTATCTTTCTTACAATATCATCTTTCACGCCACACTTTTCACGAATAACACTATTTCTCACTCGGTCACCCAATCTAACATTACAAATTTTTCTCAGCTCTACTGCATTCACTCTGCTCTCATGCTTCTTCTGCCATACCCAACATTCGCTTCCATACATAAGCGTAGGAACAAGAACAGCATCATGCACAGCCATTCGGGCCTTTTCAGACACCGATTGACTGATCATTAGGCTATTCATTGCTCCATTTACCGCATTACCCTTTTTCACTCTTCTTTCAATGTCTTCATCACATTTTCCATCCCTTGTTAACAAACTTCCCAGATATACAAACTCCTTCACCTGTTCCACATCCTTTCCATCAATCGCAATCACGCATTCTGTCACATCTTCCTGTCTCTCAAAAACCATCGTTTTGGTCTTATCCACATTCACCCTCATTCCCTTTCTTACAAAAGACTCACATGCAATATTCATCATCTCTTGCAATTCTTCTGCCGATGATGCAAGTATCACTTGATCGTCAGCATACAAGAGGCATTTAATGATGAATCCACCCATTCTTAGTCCATAATCACTTTCACGCAACTCTGTCAAACAGTCATCCATGAACAAATTGAAGAGCCACGGAGAAGCTACACATCCCTGTCGGACACCCCTAGAGATTCAGAACCAGTCAGTGTTTTCCCCGTTTACTCTTACACATGCACTAGAATCCTCATAGAGTGATACCAATGCACGTATAAGTTGACTCCCCAAACCGAACTTGAATAACACCTCGCATAAACACTTTCTTACCACCCTATCATACGCCTTCTCTAAATCAATGAAGGAGCAATACACCTTTTGGTTCATTGACGCTCCTTAGAGAGAAGATTTAATCCATACATCCCATTCCTTTCCTAAATCCCGCATCCCATATTTTATAGATATTTTCTCATCAGTTTCATTCATCAGTCTTTCAATCAGTACCTTAGCATACAATTTACCAACAATGCTGAGTAAGCTGATGCCGCGGTAGTTTTTAGCCTCTTGGTGTGACCCCTTTCCTTTATATAGAGGCACAATCACCGCCTTGCACCAGTCTCGTGGAACTTTGCCACTCGACCAGCATTTTTGGAAAAGGAAGTACAACCAAGAAGCCACCAACCCTTTACCAGCCCTCAGCATTTCGATAGTAATCCTATCATACCCTGCCGCCTTCCCTACTTTCATACTTTTCATTGCTTTCATTATTTCTTACATACTAATCTCACTGTCACTGAAATCACCCATCTCTTCGTTCCAATCAACATTACTGTCGATTGGCGAAGAAATGGATGCATCCTCTTTTTAAACAGTCCCTCAAAATAATGCTTACATACCCGTTTCATGCTACTTTCATCCGTCGCCAATTCACCCTGTTCATCTCTTATTACACTCACTCTCGTGTTTTGGGAAACTCCCTTTTCTTTCCGGATATACTTCCAGAATAACTTTTGGTTATTCCGGAAATTATCAGAAAGTTTCCTCTCACACCACTCTTGCAAATCCCGCTTTTTCTTCTCTATTTTCTTCTTCACCTCATTCTTAACTCTCTTATATTCATCTTCACTTTTCTGCACTACATCGTCAGTTACACTCGCATTCATCCGTTTACTAGCTTTAATCGCTAGTAAATCTAACCACGCTTTCTTTTTATCTCCAACCGCCACTTTCACAACTTTATCCCACCAATTTGTTGGTGGTCTATTTGACCTTTTACACACTCCACAAACTTCCGTCGCACATTCAACCATCGTCGATTTGAGCACATCCCATACTTCTTCTATTTCCATTTCATCCTTCATCGCCACGCAACTTAGTCTATCATCCAATTTCCTGACGTATTCATCTCTGATATTTTCATCTTCTTGCAGTTTTTCCACTTTTACTCTCGCAAAATCCGTTGTTGACACTTTAGGCCTGTGACGCCAACGCGTACACAGACCCCTTAATCGTGATATAACGAGAAAGTGATCTGTGCTAACGTTCGTGCCCCTATAGACCCTGGTGTCAACAACCTTTGCTCTCAGACTTTCATCAACTATCACAAAATCAATCATACTTCTCTCGCTTCTACTCTGTAATTAAACAACGTGTTTGTGACACAAAGATTCCTCTCCAAACATACCTCAATCAATTTCCAACCATTCTCATTCATCTTTTGATCGCCAAACTTTCCTAAAACTCTTTCGCAACCGTTGCGTGACACACCAACCCAGCCATTAAAATCTCCTAACATTATAAGTCTCTCATTCTGATCACACCCATTCACAACATCGTCTAACAGATTCCAAAACTCCTCCCTCTCGGATAGGGATTTAGACATGTCCGGAGCATAAACGCAAATTATGTGCATCCGGACTAGTCCTAATTTCACCTTAATTCACAGGAGCCTTGGACTCACACATTCGTAATCTTTCATACACTGAGCCATCCTTTCAGATATCAGAAGTCCCACTCCTTGGCTAGCTCGGTCATTGTCAGCGACTCCAGACCAGATTGCTGTGATGTTGCCAAGTTGTGAAACTTCCTTTCCCTTACGCTTCGTCTCATTTAAACATAGAAAATCCAGTTTTCTTTCATTCATAATCATACATACTTCATCTAATTTTTCAAACATTCCTCCACATACATTCATCGTACTGAAGCGGGTCTCTTTAGCCCACTTTTCGCCCCGTGAGAAACCATGGCGTGATGAGTGGCGAGCTACATCGCCGCCGCCGTGTTTATTAGAATTCGAACACATATTGGACCCACGAGAAGCAAGGGAAGTAAACTGTCCATCTAGCCAGAGCCCCGCTTGACTAGGTAAGGTTATTTAGTACCCGGAGTGCACCAAGCTCCGGGACGGCGGCACGCTAGCGACCAGGCTCACCCCTGGCCACGCATCCCTCGGCGCGGCAGACCTTGGATTGGTGAAAGGGCGAAGATGGAAAAGCCCTAGTCCCTTAGTCGACTTCTACGACACCCACGGGAAGAGATAGGGTAGTGCTATTCTAAGCCGACACTACACAAAATAAATTTTAAAAATATTAAATATAAAAAAAAACAAAATTTATACGTAAAGGGATAGTGCTGTTTATCAAATTATGTATGAAAAATTGGTTTACCGTCAAATCGCTAAAGGCGTTCCTTTTATTGTTAAAAAATATATTATTGAAATTAATATTATATATCCCGGTCCTGGCTACTACTACGGTAGTAGTCGTTAGTCTGCCAGCCCGCAATTGGCCAGCGTGATGGACTAAGGCCAAATCGCCCTATATTGGGTGGGCTCGAGCCCCTTGGTGGGGACATAATAATATATATGGGCTGTGAGAGATGAGAAATATTACATATATTGTTGAATAACCGAGCAACGCAGACGCTGAGCAGCGCACGCCCGACTTTTTCAGCAGATTAACAGCAGCATTTTACTATGTCCTTCTAATACAGATTTACTTATGCAAGTGATGTTTTGGGCCAACACAGTGATCATGATCATCGAACTGGGTCGAATGGCGCTCGTAAGAGATAAATACTTTGGGTATCTATTTATTTAAGGATCATCAACAGTGGTTCGCCTTACATTCAAAAAAAGGTAAGCTAATTTAACAATAAATGTTCCAGGTAAGGTGACTATCCACTTATAGCAATTTAATAACGTTAGATATCTACGGTTAAAATACAAGAACTCGTTAACAGATTAAAGGGTAATAAAACATAAACATAACATAAACGTTCACGCCGTTTATCCCCGAAGGGGTTGGCAGAGGTACAATACAATACAATACAATAATAAGGGTCCTCTATACGAAAAAATTTTACTAAAAACAATTATTTACTATTCTACTCTATAGGGAAGAAAAAAATTGACGTGAACTTTTCTGCAAAGAAATTTCCATAATATCGTTCCAACTTATTTCCTTGGGGACTAGTTCCTTTACAGTTATAAATATTACGTAGTTTTAACGATGACCTCGATACATACATCGTTATAAGGATGTAGAATAAATCTCAGTGGAATGAAGTTTTCAACATACAGGTAATATACCTTTGCCTGAAGCTGAAAAACCCTAACATCTATTGAGATAACCAAAGAATAAAGTCGATTTCCCGCCTCTTTTGAGAACCTGATTCCGTTTATGTCAACACCATGATCGACCGCCAGGGTCACCAATATGCCCACACAAACACTCTCTTGTTGTAGTAAAGCTTGAAAGTGTTATTAGTTGTTGAAAGTGGAAAAATTTGGTGAGTATTTGAATTTATTGTCTTTTTGCTATATACGAATAGGTAATAATTGAGAAAAATAAATGTGTTGGACAAATTTCACATGCTATCCTTGGTATATCTCTTCATTAACCGTAATCATTCAAGTCCGAGTTCGACTTGCTCTCCACCTTGGTCGTATGTAATTGTGACGCTTAAAGTGTTAAATAGACGCAGTGCTAAAAATGTTTAATTCTAGGTGAACATAAAATTAATAAATAAATATAATGGACATATATTATACACAGATAAAGCAACTTGGAACGTAGTAACATATTAACGTACGAACGTAGTATTATGGGATACAATTCAATGATATATTTAATATTATATAATACACATATGAACAACATCCAAGACTAAGAAACTACATTTATGATTTAAATCTTTTTGTTCATGAAAACCTCATGTGGGGATTATTACTAATAAATAAAGAATAAATAAAGGAAAGAAAAATTTCGACACAGGCGGGAATCGAACCCGCGACCTCGGGTATACGCCCCGACGCTCTGCCAACTGAGCCACCGTGTCAATTGGCCGCCAGTGCGAAATTCTTCTATCCTTTATTTCTTTTACACGTTTAAGTAGTGTTTGCGTTTCCTACCTCCGAATTTTAACTAATTCGGAAGGCCACTTGTCTACCTTTTCAGATAGAATGCAAATGTTGAAAACGCCTAACTATCACATAATTTAAATCTTTTTGTTCATGAAAACCTCATGTGGGGATTATTACTAATAAATAAATATCGCGGGTTCGATTCCCGCCTGTGTCGAAATTTTTCTTTCCTTTATTTATTCTTTATTTATTAGTAATAATCCCCACATTAGGTTTTCATGAACAAAAAGATTTAAATTATGTGTCGAAATTTTTCTTTCCTTTATTTATTCTTTATTTATTACATTTATGATCATCACATAGTCACCTACCACTCGGCCACAGACGGTCGCCATAATAAAATAATGTCTTGCACATCATAATATCACTATTAAAACCAGTCAGTTTTATATCTTTGCTTTGCAATATTTAGTAAGGATAGATTGGACATTTTTGATAAATCGTTAAATACCAATCATAAAGTAAGTAAAGTAATAAAAATAAATAAAATGATTAATAATTTATTTCAAAGTAAAAAAATATATATTTGTTTTTTGAACGTCAAATTGCAACTTAATTCTAAGTTTACTTCGGATTCGGAAGGTGTTTTGTTTAGAAAAGAACCCGTAAGAAACATATCAACAAACATCTTTTTTACGTCTATTAAAATTTCGATGTAAGTCTGGAAGCATCCTGCACAGAGCCCTGGCCCCTATTTCACCACTCTGACAAGTCAGACAATTGTTAAGAAAAACTATGATTGCACTGATTTCATTTATCATGTATGCGACACTTGTTTTGCTTTTTCGAAAATTTTCCATAAACGCAAATTCAGTTAAGTCAAAGGAGAAATTTATTCGTTCTCTATACATTCTCCTATATGCAAATTCATCTAAATCACTATTACTGCCACTACTATGAGCGCCATTTTGTAACTAAACGACAATGGGCTATTTGACAGGTTTTTAAAATCCATTTTATATGATGTAGTAGAGTTTCAGGAACCCAGTAAAAGTTATATTTTTTAAATCTAGTGCACATTTGCTGAAAAATATCAAATTAAAAATTGAATATTCAAATAGCGCGTCAAAACACTATTTTGACAATATGGCGCTGCAAACGGGTCAGTGACGTCATTTGCCTGTATTTGGTCTGTGGCAACAAACGAGCCACGAGGTTTCTTTACAGGCATGTGACGTCATCATAAACTTGACCATTCAAGAGCGTTTTGTGTCACGTGACAAACGTTTAAAAATTTGCATTTTAATTAATGGATTTTTAAAGAAATCAATTATTATTTTCAACTTACGTTAATAAATAAACAATTTTAAACTCTTAATTTATACTGATGACAGCAATTGACACTTTATTTCTCGCATTGTCAAATAGCCCATTGTAACGCTAGCCTCACACAGCCTCGATCTCATGTCAATAATTTCCGACAAATCTACAAATACGTTGAGTTGGAAAACTATCCTTGTTTCACAACATAATTGTCATTAGATTAAGTTATTGACAACTGTAACAAAATGCCTGTCATGTGTAGAAGTATTTCTATACAAAATATTTTTCAAACTTATCAGTTGTCACTTATCACTGACATTTTTCAACCGACATATGTCACTGACAATTTTCGTAATGGTGAAATAGGGGCCTGATGACACCAAGCATTTTTATCATTAATGTAATCATAAACATTATAATACGCTTTCGAAATAAGATTTCTCTCAACAAATAAAATAATAAAATATTACCGAATATTACGAAAACAACTTTTTAATGCTTCAAGTCATAAAACAGGAATAAGTAACTTGGTCGGCTGTTATGGAAAAACAATTTAAACTTTTGTCCTTTGATCTGTCCAATAATGGATAAACAATATGTTAAACGGTTTATAATTAAAAAGTAATAGTATACCTATTATGTTTGCTTATTATAACTTTTTGATATTGATAATAATTTGATATGAAATATTGATGACAACCGTGATAGCTCAGTGGGTAGAACACCGCTTATCGTGCAGACGATGAGGGTTTGAATCACGGGTCGGGCCTACACCTATTTGTCTTTTTTTAAGTCATATGTGTGGTTAATTTATCATAGTTGTTAACGGTGAGGGAAAACATCGTGAGGAAACTGTGAAAATAGTAAACGAGATGTTGATATCTTAATAATTTTATTGTGTCAATAATTTTAAAATGTGACAACTCATGACATTGTACAGCTAATAGCCTAGCATTCCAGTACTATATTTCAACACACCCCTCTTAATCGAAAGCCCAAAATTGAAGATTACAAAATAAAAATAAATAACAAAACTAGGCTATCAAAAAAACAAAACATAAAAATTAAGTTACGTGAAGTACGTTAGAAACACATCTTTTAAACTTAACGTGACTTAATGGCTTTGTTAACATATCAGCCCAATTTTCTTCAGTAGGGGTATATATAAACTGTACAATGTTATCCATAATTTTCTCACGAATAAAATGGTAGCGTGTATCTATATGCTTGGTTCTAGAGTGGTACACTGGATTAGAAGCCAACTTCATCGCAGATTGACTATCACTATTCAATATAACGCATTGTGATGGTGACTCACCGGTAACCTCGCACAGAAAACGCCTCAAATAACATGCATTCTTAGTTGCCGCTGTCATTGACATATACTCAGCCTCCGCCGAAGACAAGGCCACTGTAGGTTGCTTTTTACATTCCCAAGATACGGGACCGTCAGCCAACTCTATAAAAAATCCTGTATAGGATCTACGAGTGACAGTACAATTAGCCCAATCCACGTCCGTATATCCATAAAGATACTTGCCGGTTTTCCTGTAAGTTATACAATAATCAATTGTACTTTTCAAGTACTGTAGGACCCGTTTAGCTGCTTGCCAATGACATTTATCATATTTAGAGTTGAATTGACTCAGATAGCTGCAAGCATATGAGATGTCAGGGCGAGTATTCACTGCCAGGAACATCAGGGAACCAACTAATTCCCGAAAGGGATACGAGCACTCCACATTACTAGAAGAATCTGCCGTAGTAAGACTAACATTACATAATGGAGTACTCACGGACTTGCAGTCTTCAAGACCATACATTTTCAACAACTTTTCTATATAACATTTTTGGTTTATGCGGATTGTGGAATTATCTACATTTACATTAATTCCTAGGTAATATTTTAAACAACCTAGGTCTTTTAAATTAAAATAATTTTCAAGATTTGTTTTGACAGTGTCAAAAATCAAATCATTTTTATAAAAGACAATAATGTCATCTACACATACAGCCAAAACAACCAATTCAGTGCCAAAAAGCGTCCTATACACACATGGTTCGGAAGGAGTTTTCGAAAACCCTAATTTGAATAGAGTCTGATCCAACTTAATATTCCAAGCTCGTGCTGCCTGTTTGAGTCCATAGAGGGACTTCTGTAGTAGACATACCTTTCTATCACCAGATTCTGAGAAACCCTGAGGTTGTTCCATGTAAACCTCTTCGTCGAGTTCTCCATTTAGAAAGGCAGTATCCACATCCATGTGGCGCATCTTAAGTCCCATCTCAACTGCTACAGCAAATAATGTCCGTAAAGAGGACATCCTGACTACTAGAGAGAAAGTTTCGTAGTAGTCTACACCGGCTACTTGCGTGAAACCTTTGGCTACAAGTCTTGCCTTGTATTTCACAATATTACCTTGAGAATCCCTTTTTATTTTATAAACCCATTTACATGGAATAGCCTTTTGACCTGATCTCTTTACGAGTTTCCACGTATTAAATTTTTGCAAAGAGTTATATTCATTCACCATTGCTTCTCGCCATTTATCAGCATCTTTAGAATTAACTGCCTCTGAGTAAGTACGAGGCTCATCAGGTTCTAATGAAGAACTCAAAGCTGTGAAAAAAATTAGGTGGCTTTCTAACTCTACTAGGGTACCTCTGCTCATGTTCAACTATCACAGTTTCTGCTGATAACGTGTGAAAATAGTAAACGAGATGTTGATATTTTAATAATTTTATTGTGTCAATAATTTTAAAATGTGACAACTCATGACATTGTACAGCTAATAGCCTAGCAGGCCAGTACTATATTTCAACAGAAACCCACATGGCTAAGATGTACTTTGTCATGTGACAGTGTGTTCGTACAAAACGGAAATAAGCCTACCCTCTATCACGTGAGTATACTGTCCCAGCAAAACGTGGGTACTCCAAACACCAGGTGACCATGTCACGTGATGTTCAGATGTATCAGTACCTCTGCCAACCGCCTCGGTAATATAACCGTTAACAACTATGATAAATTAACCACACATATGACTTAAAAAAAGACAAATAGGTGTAGGCCCGACCCGTGATTCAAACCCTCATCATCTGCACGATAAGCGGTGTTCTACCCACTGAGCTATCACGGTTGTCATCAATATTTCATATCAAATTATTATCAATATCAAAAAGTTATAATAAGCAAACATAATAGGTATACTATTACTTTTTAATTATAAACCGTTTAACATATTGTTTATCCATTATTGTACAGATCAAAGGACAAAAGTTTAATTGGTTTTCCATAAACGCCGACCAAGTTACTTATTCCTGTTTTATGACATGAAGCATTAAGGGCCTCCCCGCATTTTGCAGCTATTGCGCTCACTCTTACGTCAAATTTACTGAGAGTGACAGGGGCGGAAAAAACGCGCGCGCAGGATAAATGTAGTTTATTTAGTTTTATTGAATAACTATAATCTTTAAATGAAAAGTTAAACATCAAAGTAACAGATCTTAAAGCTACGCGTATATAGACACATAATGAGTTCACATGTATGTTATGCCAGTGGAGCCTATACGGTTTTTATGAAAACAAAGCATGTTCCAATTCAATATTTTTCATCATATTTTTCAACAAATTATTAAAATGTTAAACATCAAATTTTAACACCATGAACTAATCACCAACATATATTTTATTCATGTCATATCAATATCATCAAATCAGACTTTATAGAATTTCCAAACAATCAATATCAACCTATTTTTCCGGGGGTGACGCAAGGGGTGACCCTGGTGGTCGATCGTGGTTTTGACATACACGGAATCAGGTTCTCAAAAGAGGCGGGAAATTGATTTTATTCTTTGGTTATCTCAATAGAAGTTAGGGTTTTTCAGCTTCAGGCAAATGTATATTACCTGTATGTTGAAAACTGCATTCCACTGAAATTAATTCTACTTAACTATTTTATTTGTTTTAGATGGTTTGGACACATAGAGAGGATGGATGATAGTAAACTGGTTAAAGAGATCTATAGAGCTGAAGTGGAAGGTAATGTTAGCAGAGGACGTCCACTCAAGACTCAAGACTCAAACTTTGACGCCAAATATCCCCGAAGGGGTTGGCAGAGGTACTGATACTTTTGAAAGACGAGTACTCACGTTTTTCTGGGACAGTGTGCTCACGTGATAGGAAAGTCCACGTAGGACACATTCAGACCAGATAAAGAGTGTACTTAAAAACGTCCGAAGTATGAAGAATAAAAGAACATGTATGAAAAGATAAACTCATGTAAATGAACCTAGAGAGATTTGCCGGGATCGTACAAAGAGGCGAACGATAGTCACTGCCTACCCCAATAGGAACTGATTGTGTGAACCCAATTCATATGTGAGTGCGCAGATTTAAATTGGTAGAAAACATATATTATTGAAGACATACACTTACTCATGGCATAAATCCCTAAAAGGCGTAGCCAGATATTTGGAATAAAAATTTCCATAGCAACTCTTGGAAGTAGAATGGGTAAAAGATGCTAATAATAAACAATTGTTGGTGATGGGTCTCCAACCACATCGCCCAAAAATAAATAAAAAATAAAATCACACCTTGTTAATGTAGTTCGATTAGTCTTCTCATGATTAATTCTTGGCTATGTTTACATACATACATACATACATATTCTCACGCCGTTAGTTCCCATTGGGGTAGGCAGAGACTATCGATCGCCACTTTGTACGATCCTGGCAAACCTCTCTGGCTTCGTTTGCATCCATCAATCTTTTCATACATGCTCTTTTATTTTTCATACTGCGGACACCTGCCTTTTTGAGCACATTTTCTATTTGAACCAAATGTGTCCTCCTGGCTATGTTTATTTATAATTTTTTCTTGCATATAGTTTTAGAAAAGTATTTTTTTCTCACGAACCGATGTGTGCTATAAATGGATAAACTTGTATATAAACACGTTTTATTTATGTTTTTTAAATGTATTTCTGTACAGTTAACAACAATTATAGTGCGCGTATGTCAATCTGTATAGTATATGAAATCGTGATAAATTTATGAATATAATTACAACGAACATTAACTTCTCGGCTGAGGAATATCTTATTCTGAAGTTCTTGCTTGGCTACTACTGTTTGGAATCTATAGCAGTGATTTAGGTAGATATGTAGTTTTTCATACAGTTATAAAAATTACGTCAGTCTAAAACAGATACTAGTCAGTTATGTTCGTTCAGATGTCATTAATAAATCAGTTACTTCCGCAGAATTTCATCGAAACTGTTACCCTATGTTTGAACTATTTCTCACTATGAAAACCGACGCCAACGTTAGTAATACGTAAGCCAAGTGTTAGTTTGGTGAATATCGATTGGAATCATAGACACGCCAGTAAATACTGGTTGTAGTAAAAGAAGAATGGAAGGTGATTGAATTTTGCGGATATAAGCTTTTTTGTGTGGCGTGTTAGGTGGTATTGGCTGACACAATTGAAACGATGAAATGCAAAATGAGAATATTCATTGTTGCAAAATATATTCTACCTGCTGCCCGAAGAGCTGATTGGTAAATGAAAAATATTTATAGTTCTAGTAGTACGTGACGTAGAATCACTTTATCGTAGAGCCATCTAGTAACACTTTTGGCGAATATCTAATGTAAATGAAAATTATACGAAATGTATGAAATCTTTAATTTGACTTTTTGTGGTTAACTATAGGTTTTAAATAACCTTTACTCATTTCTTTCTGCAGATATCTAAAGAGACGGTTTTGGTGCTTTTAAAGTGAATATCTTAAAGCATCCATTACTTTGGGATAATTTCTTTATTCAAAACTAAGAGTTCATAGAATAGATTTTAATACCATAGTTAAACACCATACCATACTTAATGCACCATAGTTAAGTATGGAAAACCAGTTAGTACAAAACCTGGGCAGTCAATTAACTTATTTTACTAATCAATCAAGGAAAGAGAAATTTCGACACCAGCAGGACTTGGACCCGCGACATCCGACCAGGGTGTCGCGGGTTCAAGTCCTGCCGTGGTGTCGAAATTTATGTTTCCTTGATTTATTTGTAAAATAATACCCATATGAGGTTTTATGCACAACAATGTCTAATTATATCAATTAAGTTCCATGATTTGAACAAATCGACAAAGTGATTGAGGAAGTTTCACTAACTTGCTGGAGGAAAGGATAATTTTTAATACATTCCACTAATTATCCCTCATAAGATTGTGAACGAAAAAGTATTTGAATGTGGGATTGAGTTTAATGATAAATGTGTAGAAGTGTGTATATACCGTTCACCTCATCGAACGGCAATAAATATTTTCTTCCAAAAACTGGAACTATCGCTACATAGGTAAATTGGTTATTAACAATCACAAAGAATTAATTATCGTGGGAGATTTTAATATAAATATTATGAATAAAAGTTGTAAAGACACAATCGAATTCATTAATATTCTGCATAATTTTAACTTAAAGTTAAAGATCGATAAACCTACTCGTCTAAACTCATGCTTAGATATTTTTGCATCCAATATTGAGGGAACAAAGGGTGAAATTTTCGAATTAAATATTTCGGACCACAACACTGCCCAGATACTTACGCTACCAATACATGAAAATAAGTAAGTCAGTATAAATTAAACAACTTATAAATTTAAAAGAGTTTTTTTTACCAAGAAAATATAACAAAATTTAAAGAATTAAACAGTTAATGTCATGGGACGAAGTCTTATTAAAAAAAATGTCAACGAAGCTTTCGTTGTTTTTCATGAAACAATATCGTTATTTTTTGCTTATGTTTCCCAGTAATAAAAATCCCTGTTAAATATCTAAAACCTAAGTGAAACTGGATAACAAAGGGTTTAAAATTGTCATGCAGAACAGAGTCAAGGATGAGACAGGCATACTACAAGACAAAGTCAACTAGTATTAAAAATATATTACAAAGATATAGTAAATGCCTACGGAAAACAATAACCGAAGCGTTACGTCTTAATAGCATTAAACATATAAACAACTCTTAAAACAAATGTAAAGCTGTATGGGATATTCTTAGTAAACTTACAAATAAAAAGCCTTCTACTAGGAAAAATATTGAATTAATTATAATGAATGAAAAATATATTAATAATCCGGCAGATATTGCAAATGAATTCAGTAAATGTTATCTCAAAATAACAAATACAAAAAAAAACAATAAAAAATAATAAACTTAATATAGTTTCACATAATCATGAATCTATGTATTTATACCCTTGCGATGAACCAGAGACCATAAAATTAATAACATCTTTAAAAAGAACCAATGCTGTTGGTTATGATGATTTACTCACCAGTATTCTCAAAGAATGTAGGTATGAGTTGTCGAAGATACTGTCTCATTTAATAAATTTATCATTTGTAAGTGGTACCTTTCCTGATAAGTTAAAAATCTCACTTGTAAAACCACTTTATAAAAAAGGCGAAAAAATGTGTATGACGTCTTATCGGCCCATGTTACTCATAAGTACATACATACATACATATACTCACGGCTATAATTCCCTAGAAGGGGTAGCCAGAGCTAAGGAACTTGAATATGTTTATAACTTTTGTTTATTTAACTATTTTTAACTAATATTCTCATAGATATATTTACTTACGCATAAATTAATATTCTGTTTAAGCCTCAGAATGCATAGTTTGTAAATAATAGTAAATATCTCAATTGTTTGTAATTGTTTGTCAATAGCATGGCTACTAGATATATACCATATCACAAATTTGACATCATTACTAATGTTTTTGTGGCGTAGCTGTATACCGATTGGTTAAAACTAAACTAACGGATGACCCGGTTCAAATCCCGGGTGATTAAAGTCTATTTGAGACTTTTTTGTTTTTGTGTTAGGTTACAATAATAGGATGCACTAATCCTTCTTTTTCACATTCAACTATGCGAATATGTATGAATAAAGATAATTGTAAGTATATTGTATGAATTTTGCGTATTCATTTGGTAGGTTTGAGAATATGTTTATAGCTTTTGTTTTTTTAACTATTTTTAACTAATATTCTCATAGATATATTATGATTTACTTACGCATAAATTAATATTCTGTTTAAGCCTCAGAATGCATAGTTTGTAAATAATATTACATATCTCAATGTTAGTGACGCTATCTGTTGACCGATTATTGCAATCTCTCACACATCACCAACAGTCAGTGTAGGGGGCAGCACCGGCTCGCCAAACTGCTATCCATACTTACTCAAGATATTTTCATTTTTGAACCTAGAAACTTGGTTACAAAATGGTTTGTTTCATGTTTCTTATGAACAATTAAAAAGGTTTTTTGGAACTCATCCCCTAAGAGTTTGAAATATATTATACAGATTTTTGATCTATAAATACAATGTATCTAGAAATTTGAATCTTGATGCGATTGACTGATATAACAACTACAAAAAGGAATGTATGAAATTCATCCATCAATCAATCATGAGAATATACTAACGGCTATAAATCCAAAAAAAGAGTAGCCACAGCTCCAGAGATAGTAATACTTTATCCACTTTTGGAAGTTGAATGGGGTCCTTCCAACCGTCCAACTGCATCGCCCAATAATCACTTAAAAAGTCTCAATGTTCTTTATATCTATTACAATGCCCACGGGAATATAAATACAAAAAAACAGAAGTTAGTGTAGTTAGATAGTGTTTTGGTATTTTGGATGTAAACTGGATGCAAAAAATGTAGCCCACGCGGACGTAGTCGCGGGCAAAAAGCTAGTAACTGATAATATAGATCAACAAAAGCCAGCAGTGGTTTACAGTTTTTGACATGACTAAAGCCTTTGATTTCGCTGATCATAAGAATTTGCTAACATGATGTGAAAGATATGGCATTCGAGGACCTGCTTGGGAATGGTTATAATCCTATATTACAAAGATGCGTGACAATTGAAGGAAAAACAATGACAATGAAATAATATCTTATCGTTCTACTTTCGATGTTAATAAGTGTGGAGTGCCACAGGGAAGTGTACTTGGCCCTTTGCTGTTTTTGTTATACATAAATCATCTCCCAAAAACAACAGAAAACAACTGTATACTTTTTGCTGATGATATTTCCATTATTATAATAGAAAGAAACGACACCGAGAAAGAGGTAAATAATACAGTCGACAAAGTTGTTTCGTGGCTCGAGTCAAACAATCTTAAAATCAGACTCTCAAAGACAACATTTATTCAATTTTTATATTACAAAAATGTACCACAAATATTGAATATCTCGAGTCGCAACAAATACATAAGTGAATCCACAGAACATAACATTCTAAGGTGTAATTCTAGATAGACACTGTAACTGGAAAGCTCACGTGGACTATCTTTGCAAAAGAGTAAATAAATTTGTTTACCCACTGTATCGTATGGGCAAAATAGTTGTAACAAATACAGCATTAACTGCATATCATGGGTACGTTAGTTCCATTTGGGAAGTTTGTTTACTAGGGATGGAAAGTGTGGTGAAGATAACGAGAGAAGAGTGAAAAAGGGTAATGCGGTAAGTGGAGCACAGGATAGTCTAATGTCTAGTCAGTCGGTGTCTGAAAAGGCCCGAATGGCTGTGCATGATGCTGTCCTCGTTCCTACGCTTATGTATGGCAGTGAATTTTGGGTGTGGCAGAAGAAGCATGAAAGTAGAGTGAATGCAGTAGAAATGAGATCCCTCAGAAAAGTTTGTAATGTAAGGTTATGTGATCGTGTGAGGAGTGATGTGATTCGTGAAAGGTGTGGTCTAAAAGATAATATTGTAAGAAAGATAGAAAAAGGAATGTTGAGATGGTTTGGGCACATAGAGAAAATGGATGACAGTAAATTGGTGAAAGAGATATATAGAGCCAATGTGGAAGGTAATGTTAGTAGAGGACGACCTCGGAGGACACATTTGGATCAAATAGTAAATGTGCTCAAAAAGGCAGGTGTCCGCAGTATGAAGAATAAAAGAGCATGTATGAAAAGATTGATGGATTTAAACGAAGCCAGACAGGTTTGCCAGGATCGTACAAAGTGGCGATCGATAGTCTCTGCCTACCCCAATGGGAACTAACGGCGTGAGAATATGTATGTATGTATGTATAAAATTAATTTAATTTGTATAACGAATTAGTCTTCTGTGATGTTGTACAATATAAGTAAATAAAATAATAAATAAAAAATGTATGTTAGTTCCATATTAAGGTATGGGGTTGTAATATGGGGTAACTCCACAAATGTCGATAGGGTTTTTATTGCACAAAAAAAAATGTATACGTGAAAAAAATGTATACGTGCAATTTGCGGAAAAAGACCTTATGAGTCCTGTAGACCACTTTTCAAAAAGCTAAATATACTAACTATGGCCTGCATATATATTTATGAGAGTTGTTCATTTGTTAGGAAATATCCAGATGAATGTAAAAAAGCATGTGACTTATGTAATGTCAACATTCGCGATACAGAACGATTAGCAGAACCATTCATCAGAACCAGCCTGTGTAAAAAAAATGCTATTCAATGTGCATTTCAATTTATAATAAGGTCCCCCCAACACATTAAATATATGAACAATAATTTATTTCTTAAAAATTTGAAACGTTTTCCGTAAACGAATATTTTAATTTTAAAGATGTTTTATAAGAATATATTATTATAATTTACTAATTTAATTACTTGACATTGATATAAATTTGACTCTTTATTATTAATTTATTTTGGTTTTAAGTTGGAATTGTTTGTTATTAATATTATTTAGTTAATTAATTTTTCTTGAGTTGGTTATTTTTTTTTTTATTTTAGTTTCTTTAACATTGGTATGATATTTTATAAGATAAATTGATTAGCTATAGATTTTATTAATGTGTGTGTTTAATTTTGAAAATCATAATTAATTTTAAATTTGTATGTCAAGTGTCTTGACGGAACATGTACTATAATTACCTTAAAGATCTAATTCCATGTGGCATGCAAATAAATAATATTTCGTTTCATTTCGAGCCTACCCTGGCCGGTTGGCACTATTCTGTTATTGACTCACAATTATAAAGTCAAGTCACAAGCAATTCAAGTTGTTAATAACCTCTTCACAAATAATTCAAGAGGACTAAATCAATGGAAACGGTTACTGAATTAAACAGATCCATCTCTACGAGCCCTTACGGGAACTAGAAGATAACCACGAGCTCTTTTCAATTTTGCATTCATTCAATAATAAACACCTACGGCCTTTCATTTGACATATATATATATATATACTCATGGCTATAAATTCCTTAAAGGGGTAGCCACGGCTTCAGAATAAGACATTGCTCAGTAACTTTTGGAACTTGAGTGGGAACAAGAAATAGACAACAATTTTTTTGTGTATTCAAGTGAAGTTATTTTGTATATAGACATTTCATAAGGTGAATGGCATTATCTTTTATCAACTTTTTTTTATGAATCTATTTGCAGATTTATTGCCACTAAAACTGAGATTAAAAATATAATTGGAGCGAAACTCCATTTACCCCTGACTTTTGCATTTCGTTGTGATCGTACTCCTCCCGAACGGCTCAACTCAGAACCCTGAAATTTTGGTGGTCGAGGACCATGTCTAGATGGTTTATGTCAATTTTGATAAAAATCGGATGTACCACGGAGGAATAATCACCACTAAAAAATTACAATGTTAGTCTATGGAAAAATTACGTATACAATGCCAGAGCGAGAAAATAGAATTTTTTCATATTCGATCTTCCCAAAGTCACGTCCGTTTGCGCTCCGACACTTGGTGATTTTTCGAACTTTTGAGCGCTAATACTCGAATTCTACAACATTTCTCCCAAAATTTTTTTGAACGAAAAATTTCTTGAACATACTCTTTTTCAAAGAAAATAGGTATTTAGCTATTTAGATATGTTTTTTTCAACAATAATAATTGTTAACAATTTAAGTTTTCAAAAATCAGGACTCAAACTCCTTTGCAGTTTTGTGTAGAATCAATAACGCGTTTAGGTAAACCAACAAGTATATTCAAAGAATCATAACAAATTGAATAGCAACGCGTGTTGAGATATTTGTAGAATTAATCGTTCAACGATAATTAATATCTAAGCATCAGGCAATTGCTCGCTTCGCTCCTTTTATTGGCATCCGACGGTCCCATGCCAACCTAGTTATGATTTGGCAACAAAATCTGACTGTCTATTTTGATGACGTATTAAAGAAAGTAACGCATTAAATTATTCTTTTTTCATATGGTTAAACAAATCAATCTGAAACTCTCATTCTTCTCTTCATAAATAACCGGAGGGATGTCGATTAAACTTCTACTTTATAAGATTTCATGTAATTTTTCTGATTTAATGGGGTTCAAAATAGTCATAAGTCTGGATATTGCACTTACACATGCACTGTCAAATATTGCACTACGACTTAGCTACTTGGTTTTTGTTAAAAAAAAAAACAACACCAATGACTATAAAATACTAAATAATATGTTAAAAATAAAAAATATAATCATAAAAATATTTAGATACTATTATAATGTAATAGAATTAAAACTTACTTGAGCTTTATATCGTCCATGATCCTGGCAGGTAGCACGTCTAGTAGCTGTGTGATGTTGAGTTTATCAAACTGGTCATTAGTTAAGAGTTCTCGAGTGCAATTCACGAATTTCATTATATCCACCTCCGACTCCATATTGCAATCACCTTCACACATCACACACACATTAACACATTTCTTAAACACATATTTGTGACACTTTTTCATAAAGTTTTAACGCTTCGTCTTCATGTATTTGCCGCCTATTAATTTTGAGTTGATTCAAGATCTGAAGAAGTTCAGATATCTTTCTTGGCCCTGAAAGTTGAAAACAATTCAAGTTTTAGTATTAGATTTAATACAAAATGGCAAAATCTTTAGCTATTTGAATAATTAAACTTTTAGCGGTGGTGGTTTAACTTTTGAATGGAAGTTATCTTTGGCAAAGGCTATAAAATATCCAGCGAAAAGTTTTATTTTAATTAGTTTAGATATTGTCCCTAACATTTTGACATAAATAAAAAGCCAGCGTTATCTCGGATAATGTTAAACTTTCTTAATTTTATTCAATTAAAAGAAATAAGAAAACGCTCTGAAACATGATAAGATGTTAAGACAGATGTGTAGATTTTTATGGTTTCGTATCAAAAGGCTAACCGGGACCCTATTACTAAGACTTCGCGATCTGTCTGTCAGTAACCACGCTGTATCTAATAAACCATGATAGTTAGAAAGTTTAAATTTTCATAGAATATGTCTTTCTGTTGCTGCTATAACATATATATAATAAATAATTATTTGAAGGGGCCTCTGATAATCCATCAATTTTAACTAAAGTTAAATTCTTTTTCCTGTCCTTGGCTATGATTAATTCCAAACCTGTGCTGTGTAAATGACCTTTTGGATTATTAGAGTTTCTTATGACTTTTATTTAGCATACAGTAAATTTACATTCTCGAAACTCATAATGAAAAAAAACTTATTTGAAAAACTTAAACTATTTTAGCTTTAACGGAGTAGACCGACATGCAGATACAACAGACGTCATCTGCAAATCTTCAATCTCCTAAAGATGTCCCCAACGCCCAACAAAGGTTGCTTGCCTTCAGCCGAAAGTTGATTTAGTGAACTTGAATAAAAAGTTGTTTTTTTGTGATGTGTATAGTATTATGCATAGACCTATAATTCACGTATCATTTGATAGTATCGATAATAAAGTGTTCAATAATACGTAGAATAGAAAACTCTTTATTGCACATCTTTAAACATAATCGCACTAACTTGCTGCGCGACAGCGCGCTCTCCCGAGCTATCATGTCCCTGAATCAGGTTGCGGAGCAAGTTGATATATTTTCGTGTTCGGCAATGGAATATAAACATGTATGCCTTAAAGTTTTATGTTATAAATAGATTTAAGTTTTAGTTGTTATCAGTAGATTATAGTATAATTTTTGTTATTTAGTTATTATTTCGTGTGTGTATTAATGTGAAACATAATCGAATTAGGTATATACCTGTAATGTTTATGTTTTTGTAAATAAATAAATAAATAAATAATATTTACAGACAACAAAATTTTACAATGAAGTAAAAAGGCCGATTTTAGCACTAAAAACGATCTCTTCCAGACAACCTTTGGAAGGTAGGGACTATACACCAGAGTCGTGTTAGGTAGATGTACATTTTAAAACAGTTTATCTTAAATCTATACTACACGTACTGTTTTCTTATCAAATAAATGATTTATTTATTATTGAAAATTTTGTTTTGTTGTTACTTCTTAATTTTTTGTATGCCTTTAACAACTAAACATAATTGAATAGTAATTTATACTCTTTCTAGGTAGTTTGATTTATGGTGTATCTTTGTTTCTTATTGTTTGTCTCTATAATTTCAATTAATTAAAATCAACTGGTTTCTTAAGATACAGGCTAAGCCTACTCTGAGAACTCCTGTATTCTTGTAATAATGCATATGGAAAATTAATAACTAATTTATTTTTTGTTTGTTTCCAATATTTACAAATACAACATAACATTGGTAATAACATCTAAAGTGTGTGAACATATTGCTTTGTTACTAGGACTTAAAAGTCCTTATTAAGATTGCTTTATTTTACAAGTTTTCCCCACTTAACTTCCAGAAAATGTTGAGTAACAAAGCTCTGACCACCCTTATGCATGATGAGTATTAGTAAGTAGGCTGGATTTAATACAAAAAATATCTATGATGCTCTTTTTTTCTTAACTTATCGGCCTGTGATAGTTAGAAAATAAGCAGTCCAGAAGGGCAAGCACGAGCTCTATTTTACGAGGGCTGCTATTTATGTATCCGGAATAAAAAAAAGAAACAAACATATATCAATTAATATGGTTTTATTGCTTCTCAAAATATTCGCCGCTCAGATCTATACACTTTTGCATGCGTTGAAACCAATTTTCATAGCACTTTTTCCACTCAGACTGAGGTATCTCCAAAACGTGCATTTTGAACGCATCGACTGCCTCTTCGCGGCTCGAAAAACGTTGACCACGTAATTTTTTCTTCACATTTGGAAATAAATAAAAATCATTGGGTGCCAAATCAGGGCTGTACGGCGGATGACCTGTCAATTCGATCTTTTGAGCTTCTAAAAACTGAGTTGTGACGGCCGACCTGTGACAGCTAGCATTGTCGTGATGCAGAATGATTCTACGTTGTCGGTTAGTCTTTCTTATTTGTTCAAAGACTTCCGGCAAACAAATGGTCGTATACCACTCCGAATTAACAGTTTTACGATTCTCTAAAGGCACTGTAGCTACATGGCCATTTATACCAAAAAAACAAGCGACCATTTGCTTCAATGTGCTTTTTGCACGAATAACTTTTGTTGGGTTCGGCTCATCTTGGAACACCCACACCGTGGACTGCTGCTTAGTTTCGGGGTCGTAAGCGTAGATCCAAGATTCGTCACCTGTGTAGATATTATAAACAGCTTTTGACGCACCACGGTTGTATTTTTTTAACATTTCTTTGCACCAATCGACACGAGCCTGTTTTTGATCAATACTCAAGTTGTGCGGAATCCAACGGGAGCAAATTTTTTTTACAGCTAAATGTTCATGAAGTATCTTATGTATGCTCGTCATACTAATGCCCAGAGATGCCTCTATCTCACGATATGTAACATGACGATCTTGAGTTATTAGTTCCCGGACAGCATCGATGTTTTGAGGTACAACGACCGTTTTAGGGCGACCTTCTTTAATTTCATCAGTAAGCTTAGATCGTCCACGATTAAACTCGCTAAACCAGTGATACACAGTGGTCTTTGAGGGTGCTTCATCCCCAAAAGTCGAAGTAAGCTGATCGATGCACTGTTTTTGAGTTAGACCACGCCGAAAATCGTAAAAAATCATGGCACGAAAATGTTCACGAGTTAAATCCATGGTGGTGAAGACACGCAATTTTCAAAATGACGCTACGATGTGAAAACAATTGACAGTCACATAAAAATAAATGTATTCTAAAGCTAAAGAGTTCTATTTTTAAATGATGTAATTACTTTTTAAATTATTGTTCTGTAAGTGGCCAGTTCCGGATACATAAATAGCAGCCCTCGTATCGACACGATAACGGTTAGACTGAGATGGCAGTATACAATACTAAGTAAGTGCGTAAGAGATGGCTGCTTTATCCCACGCGATAACTAGTTTGAACACGGCTCGTGCTTGCCCTTCTGAAGGGCAAGCACGAGCCGTGTTCAAACTATGCAGCTGTACAGACAAATACAAAGTTTTATAAGTTTAGTACATGCATCGTGTGCACCATCGTATTAAGTAAAAGCTATTATTTTAGCATAACATACAGACAGAGATTTTATTAAGTCAGCTTTTAAACATATGCTACGCTTTTATTGTATTAATTTTCCTGTTAATTGAGTTAGGCGTGGACTCGTTTATAAAAAAAAACCTCAATTACTTTTTTATGTATGTAGATCTTTTATAGGATAGAAACCGTGATAGCCCAGTGGGTAGAACACTCGGTTTTTCGTGCAAACGACTAGTGTTCAAATCCTGGGTCGGGCCTACACCAATTTGTCTTTTCTAAAGACATATGTGTGGTTAATTTATCATGGTTGTTAACGGTGAGGGAAAACATCGTGAGGAAACCCACATGGCTGAGTTGTACTTAGTCATGTGACAGTGTATTCGTAAAAAACGGCGATAGGCCTGCCCCCTATCACGTGAGTACACTGTCTATGCAAAACGTGGGTACACTGAACACCAGGTGACAAAGTCACGTGATGTTCAGTGTACCCACTTTCTTTCAATTAATTTCACTAATTATATCAACACTTTTAATTCTATCCACTTCATGAAACTGGAATTCCCCAATAAAGTGTTATGAAAGTAATATGTGGCCTTCTCTTTTTTGTAGTTTACCTATTATGAACAAACATCGTATTTTTATACCTTATTTCATTACAAAACCAAAATTCAATACACTGGCTTTCGAACAAGCGTGTGTGTAAGTGACTCTATCTGTATCTTGCATTCCTGTTTTAGATTTTCCGTATAAAAAATGTAATAATGTACATCCCTGTCGTTTTAATTAGTATAATTAATAAGCATGTTATTGTACAAAGGGACGATCAATAGCATATGCGTACCCCAATAATGGGAACTAACAGCGTGATTAATTATGTAGAGCTCCAATACCCTTAGTTGCCTTTTATGAAAATTTACCGAAAAAAAGGGGTGGTGTTATTCTAAGCCGACACTACACAGTTAGATAATAATAAATAACTGTATTCGTGTGGGACTTCACCTTTATAAGAGAGCTGAGAGTATGGTTCCATTTAATGCCAACACTACATACACTCATATACTCATTTCTATAAATATTTGCCGTGTAGTGTCGGTTTAGAATAGCACTACCCCATCTCTTCCGGTGGGTGTACGTAAGAGGCGACTAACGGTATAGGGCTATTAGGGGATTTTTGGGCGATGCGGTTGGAGACCCATCACCAACAACCTTTATTTTTACTATCTTTTCCCCACTCAAATTTCCAAAAGTGGCTGAGGAATTTCTAATTCTTTAGGATTGGATTTATAGCCGTGAGTATATGTATGTATGTATGTATAAATCCGAAAAATCGGTAAAACATCCACAGCGACATTTTGAAAATAATCGGGGAAAGATCGAAGAATAGAAACACACTTTAGACTACTAAAGAGAAAACTGGCGAAGGGAAGAAACCCAAGTAGTGTGCGTTCGACTACAGTTAGCTTAGTATTTTTTCTGTTCGAAAACCAAACTTACTTAAACTAAAAGAAAAGAGTTCTTCGTTGTAATGGAATGAGGGACGCTTTGTTAATTTATACTTGTATTTACCTCTGTACATTTTTTTCTTTTATTTCTGCTCTCAATAGGAAACTGTAGTTTTTGTGCCTAATGTTAATCTTTTTATGTCTGCTTTTGTATATCGTTGGAGCTGAAAGATTTAATTCGAGTGGAGGTTTATTGAATTAAAACAAATAGGAACAGGTTATATCTTGATGTATTTGATCAAATCAAGATAATAGAGCATCTACCAATACATTTTTTTATGTATAATATAATTGCTAGTGGCTGTAAATTCAAGAATGGTTCCCTATAGCCATTTTTGCCCGTTGGGCACCTACTACCATGAAATATTTAAAAGTCTTCATATACATTCAAAGGGCACTTTTAATAAAAGCAAGCAAAAGGCAAAGATTTTTTGGAGACTGAAGGGATGGACCAAGCTGTCAGTCACTTCTATAATCAAATTATGCTTAAATATAAAAAAAATATATTTAATAAATCAAGGATAAAATAACTTTATTGAACGAAATGTACAAAAAACGTAATTTGTAAATCATTAATTATATGAAATAGAAAATATTTTCAAAAACTAATTTCCACCACATTATAAAACTATATACTTGTAAAAATTTTTTTAGGCGAAGTGTTGATTTGTATAACCTAGAATTTTGTGAAATTGATCTGTCTGGTAACAGTTTAAACTCTTTTGTTACTAAATTAAGATATTCGTTTTTAACTTAATTTCATTTATCTCTTTTGTTTGTTCATATGTTATGTAAATGTTTATAAAAGTTTCATGTTATTTCTCTAAACCAATTTTCTACTTAGGTTAATTGTATTATTACTTGATAAACCCTGATGTATAAAAATAAAAACAATACTGATGTATCTACCTGCCGCATACAAAAGTGTAAAATATTAATTTATGGAGCTGTAAGTCTAATTGTTTCTTTAATAACTGTGTACATTTGTAATGTAAACGACTGTTTGTTTCCTAAATAAATGAAAATAAATAAAATGAAAATAAATAAATTTCCTTCTTACTGAATTCACTATATATTTTCCCATAAACAACGCATTAGCGTATTGCAAAGACGTATTGCAGTAATAAATAAACTAATTTGAACTTTGTATGGAAATACTAGCTGACCCAGGAAACGTTGTTTTCCCATATATATTATTTCTAGGAAATGAATAAAGTTAAAAAAAACTAACATACTATATTTCATATCAAATAGAATTCATAAAAGTAGACACGACCAGTCGTTAAGATTTATTTTTAACGCATGTTTATATTCAGCATGGTTTGCCCCCCGATCACGTGAGTGCACTGTCCAAGCAAAACGTGGGTACTCTGAACACTATTTGATAATGTCACGTGACGTTCAGAAGTATTGGTAACTCGGCCAACTCCTTCAGGGATATAATGCGTGAACGTGTAAGTAATTTAAGTCAAATTCAGCAGTGGTAGTTTATTAGATGATGATAATGATGTGTTTAGTCAAGATCGTACGAAGGGGCGGAGCGATAGAAATTCTTTGTTTACTTCAATAAGAACGAATGGCGTGAGTGTAAATGTATGCACTTGTACTCATATTTAATAGGACTCTATAGTTTCCAATCCAGTTTATTGGAAACCAGGTGTGCATTTATAAAAGATGGCTCCTGGCTGTTTGAAACTCAGACATGAGTTGAGTACCAATTCTATTCTCGCCCTCCGTTGAACAAACTGTTTTGAAGAATGAATTCGAATCTAATTTAGTTTGTTATTATTTCTGTTTGAGAGTTTATTTTACGTGGGTTTGTTTGAAACAATGTAAATAAATATAAAACAACCAACTATCTTACTAAATGAATATCCGTCATTATCATTACGGATATTCATAAGTAAACATATAGTTGGTCGAAGAAGGGGAGGAACTCTGTCTGAAAAGGTATCGGTCAAAATAATAAATCTTCATTGGATACTAAAACCTAATGTATATAAAAATTAGAGAGTTAGAAGCATAGATATGTTTATATTATGCTGGTGACGTTAAGAATAATACTTTAGAAGAGTCGAATATTCTAGAATTTAAAATGAAAATACATATCGTTTTGACACTGAAGTTGAAGAATATTAAAGAAACTATCCTATGACTTTTCTTTTGCGGTAATGCCATTATGAACCTTTTGAATAAGTCTATAAATAGAACAGCCTAACCAAGTAGAGATTAGGTTTTATTAACGGTAGAACAGGAAAAAATATTTGATGCCAACTCAACTCAACTCCTAAAATCTCTTTAATATGACCCGAGAAGTCTTAACAAAAATAACAATCACACAAAGCTCAATTGTCCGCTTGATCCCATGCATCATTATATTTTTTGGCATGGCTTATTTACTAAAAACCTACTTTTCTATTGTTTGTCTTTTATGCCGTGTAGTGTCGGCTTAGAATAACACTACCCCATTTCTACCCGTGGGTGATCGTAAGAGGCGACTAAGGGTATAGGGGGCTTTTTAAGTGATTTTTGGGCGATGTGGTTGGAGACCCATCACCAAAAACATTTATTATAACCATCTGTGTCACAATGACCTGGCCGATCAGGCCGATGGTGACACTCTGGGTCGGAACCTCTGGTGGAGACTCCGCCGAGATTTAACGGATCCGCAGTTCGCCCGCCCAAATATCAATAAGCAATTACTCACCAGCAGGAGCAGGGTTTTCCACAGTACGAGTGGATATTGGCAGCAAACGATGGATAATTTTCTCACCACGTGTCCGTCGACAGTCGACCCAGCTGGGGACGTTTTGTTTAGCGACACACACACACGTTCAGATTAAAAGGTTCTTACACACGTCTTAACGTAAGTAACACAAAATAGTATGAAAACACTCAAAGTTCTTGGGAAAAGGTTAAATTATCAAGCCGGTAATTTTAATCGTTGCACGCGCAAGGGAAGCAGCCATTACACTCCTCGCGGTAGCTAGTCCTCACTCTGACTGGCGTGCCCTTTTCATCGGGCTTTGCTGATTGGTTGAGCGAGCGAATGACATTTGACGTATATTATTTGGCGGCAAATATGAATGTGGAACGTTGACGATACATACCGCCCACCAAAATACAGCTGGTATTTTCCGGATATAAAAAATAATAATAGTGGCAACGTTAAAATACCTACAGTATGACGACTAACAAATAGATTCCTACGGATAACAATTGATAAATATAATGAATAAAACATAAACGAGCTACAACTAAAAAACGACTATTATTACGATTAAAAAAAAAACTACTAGATTACGATTCAATAGGAAGAGGACACAACTTAACTAGAGGTCGTTTGATAAGACTATCTTTAGTCTTCACGGTTGCTACACGCACGATTCCATCATGACCGGGATGCAGTTCGCATATTCTTCCTAGAGACCATTGTAAAAGTACACGATTGTCATCTTTGATGACTACAACAGAATTCACAGTAAGTGGCTCGGATATCTTCGTCCATTTTATGCGTTGAGTAAGCGAGGTTAAGTATTCGTTCTTCCAACGAATCCAAAAGTGTTGAACGAAAGATTGAATTAGATGCCAACGATTAAGTCGATACAATGGAACAGAAGAATAATCTTCGTCCGGTACGCTGGTAAGAGGTTCCAGGGTGAAAAAATGACGTTTATATGAGTCTTTGGTACGAATGTTATAAATGAATCTGCGTATGTAAGAAACGATACGAGTAATTTTGTCTAAAGATGAAAAACGTTTAAGTAGATTGTTGAAAATGGAATCGGTTGTGGGTTGCGTCGTTTCATTGGTCATCAGTACGACTGAATGACGCTCTTCGCATCGCACCATGGTATCTTCATCATTAGAAGCAAGTTTCCTTTTAGGCCAGTGATCAGAAGACTGGAGTAGCCAAGATGGACCTGACCACCACAACGAATTTTGAAGAAGATCATTAGGGAGCTGCCCTCGAGAACACACATCCGCAGGATTGTCGGCTGAAGCAACATGACGCCAGGACTTTGCTGGAAAGACTTCCTGAATGTGGCTGACGCGGTTTGCGACGAATGTGGTCCAGCGCGAAGAGTGCGATTGAAGCCAGGATAAAACTACTGTCGAGTCGGACCAAAGATTAATAGAATCGATGAGAATTTTGGCCTGATACGTGTCGAGAACGAATTTTGTTAGGTCTGCAAGCATTACAGCTCCGCAAAGCTCCAAACGAGGCAATGAAAGTCTTTTTAGTGGAGCTACGCGGGCCTTGGCGCATAGCAGCCGAATTTGAATAGATCCATCATCGCATAAGATTCGCAAGTAGATGACAGCTCCGTAAGCAAGCTCCGAGCTATCACAGAAACCCTGCAATTCATATAAAATGGCATTATTAACGGTAAGTCGTCGTGGAATACTTAAATCCTTAAGAGCGGGCAGCTGTTGACAAAAGGCTTGCCAACTGTTAAAGATATTTTCAGGTGGTTGCTCATCCCACGATACGCCGAGAAGCCAAAGTTTCTGCAGAAAACATTTGATTTGAATGGTCAGAGGCGTTAAAAAGCCTAACGGATCGTATATCTTTGCGATTTCACTGAGGATTACTCGCTTAGTGCAAGGGCGATGTGATGAACCTACATCGAATAAAAATGAGTCGAGTACTGGATTCCATTTGAGTCCGAGTACTTTGAGAGTTGGATATTGCTCATCATAGAACGATTTAGAATCCAGAAGACAATCTTCTGGGGGAAGATCTGATAGCAACTGCCGTGAATTACTAGCCCATTTTCTCAATTCAAAATGACCTAGTTTGAATAATTTGACGATTTGTGATTTAGCTTCCATCGCAATACTTAAATTTTCAAAACCGGAAACTGCATCATCAACGTATATATCGTTTGTAACTATTTGTTTAGCTAGAGGGAAACGGTCACCTTCGTCCTCTGCTAGTTGTTTGATTGTCCTACATGCAAGAAATGGTGCAGACGATACACCATACGTAACGGTGTTTAGTTTATACTCTTTTAGAGTTTGATTAGGATCTGTTATCCAAAAGATTCTCTGATAATCCCTATGATTTTCAGAGATCAGAATTTGTCTGTACATCTGACGTATGTCAGCCATAAATACGATCGCATGAATTCGATAATTGAGGAGAACCTCGATAATGTTAGACTGAAGTTTAGGTCCGATAAGCAAAGTGTCGTTTAAAGATTTTTCATTTAGATCCTTCGCTGAGGCATCGAAAACGACGCGCAATTTAGTAGTCGTGCTATCTGGCCTAACTACGCAATGATGCGGAATGTAGTATTTTCCTCAATTTAACTCTGATGTAGGAACGAGAGACATATGACCAGAATTTTCATAGTCTTCCATGAATTCGCGATACTGTTTGTGCAAATCAGGGTCACGTAACAGACGACGCTCGATTGCATGGAAGCGTCTTAATGCAATGTCACGAGAACCCTCAAAAATTGGCTCCACTTCATCCTTAAAGGGAAGGCGCACCCCGTATCTACCGGATGGGTCGCGGTAGTGATCTGCCTTGTAAGATTTTTCGCATAGAATCTCTTCATGTGTGTGTGGTGACGCTTGGGGAACAATGTCGATCTTCCAAAAGCGCTCAACGATTGAGGCTAAGTCGTTATCGATTTTCGAAGAGACCTGTAGCAACGACGAAGTAATGAGTGGCGTTCTCCCTAACAAGAGCCAACCGAAGACCGAATTAAACGCGAAGGGCTGATTCGCCTTACCCTTTATCCGTTGAGGAAGAAGCGATTCAACGAAAACGTCTGCACCGAGTAAAATGTCGATAGAGCCAGGGAAATCAAAGCCGGGGTCCGCTAAGGCTAACGATTGAGTGTGAGTCCAACCCGACGTGTTAAGTTTGGCTATGGGTTGGTCACCGCATATGTTTGAAATAACGTGCATGTCTAAATCGAATAACGGCTTATTCTTTGAAGCGATTGAACATCGAATCATACCGGTGACATCAGCAGCAATACCTCCTAACCCATTGATATTTGATTCGCATGAGACTGGATTAAGATGTAAATGTTCAACTGCCTTTTGTGTAATAAAATTGTTTTGACTACCGGTGTCAAATAAGGCTCGCATAGAACTAAAAGTGCCGTCTGAATCGCGTACTTGAACTATAGCCGTAGCTAGTAAAACAGTCGTATTAATATTATTTAATTTTGGACAGTTTGACTTTTCACCTTTGGCGAACAATGATACGGATTTAGAATCTGTGGAGTTACTAGCGCTATTAGTATCTCCCTGCGCGCATAATGTTGTATGATGACGATGTTTACATTTTAAGCAACGAAAGATCGATTTACAATCTTTGAGCTGATGGGACAATTTGAGGCAATTAAAGCATAAGTTAGCCTCTCGGGCGTAAGACATACGGTCGTCTACGGATTTATCAAGAAATGATTTACAACGAGTAATTAAATGACTGTCTGAACATAAAGAGCATTTCACAACGTGTTCTTTATCCCTTTTCAATGTTTGAGATTTATTCGAGTTATCTACCAATAATGTGTGAGTCACATTTGAACGCTTAGGATAATTATTAAAATGTTGTTTTGAAGTGGAAGGACGCAGATTAGATTCCTTTACTTGATAAGTTACCTTGGGTGAGGTTTCAGAAAAATGATTATCGCGCAACATGGATTCGCACTTCGAATGTAAATATTGTTTTAACTGAGTATATTTTGGAATCTCGCTGCTTATGTATTTCTCTTCAAATTCCCGTCTCATTTTTGAATCTAATTTCGATAAAAATATGGTATACTAGAATGAAGTCCCAATCATCAACTGGAAGATCTTGTTTACGTAAAATAGTTAAGTTTTCATCAATACAATCTAAAGATCGACGAAACTCAATCGCATTATTCGTGTTGAATGAAACGTTCAAAATATCCTTCCAGCATGTGAAAGACAGTTCACGCTTGTGTTGATAACGGGCAAGTAAGGCCGCGTACGCATCGGAGTAATAATCACCGGTTACGGGAAATTTACGAATAAGCGATAACGGATCATCGCGCAAAATCGATACTAAATATTGAAATTTCTCCACATTGGAAAGTAAATGGCAATCGTGGATTAATGAATTAAACGTATCAATGAATTCAGGCCATAGTTTTATGTCACCTGAAAACGTGGGTAATTGGATCTTCGGTAACTTCACATGAGATTTCAAAGATGACTCGAATTGAGAAGTCGAATTTAAGTAATTTTTCGTTTCGGATTTCTGTAACGATTTAAATATTGACAAAACCTTAAAATAAGTATCATCAAAACGCGCACGAATTTCATCATCATTATCATCTTCATCTGATGACGAACTTAATAGTTCGAGTATCGAGTAATGTGCAAACTCAAAATCGGATTTCATGTTTTCAATTTCATCACAATATGAAAAGAAGAAATCGCATTGTGTATCATCGGGTTTGGATTGAGTCGCCATACCGACCTCTAATGCCTTCAAAATACGGTTCAAAGCTATCGTACGCTTACGACGTAATGACGGCAAATCACTTTTTGTAAATTCTTGCTTCGGTTTAGGTTTATTCGAATGACTAAGTTTACGTATAGGTTGACGCTTCGGATTATAAGACATGGTTATTAATTATAATTTACCTCACTAAGTAAAGACGATTTGTTTCAATAAAAACCCAACAAAGATTCCAGTTACCGATTGCAGTGATAAGGCGTCGAACGAATGAATGACAGATGTATATAGTATAGATACTTCTATCAATAGATGACAGGGCGCGTCGAACTTTCAACAACAAACAAACACCTGTTACAAGTAGATAATTATCACTGCGATCACGATTTCACTTTGAAACTTATTTGAAGGAATGCACAGGTAAAATTCGAAATAGAAAAACGGTTACTTTATGTTTTTAATTAAGAACAACTGATATGGTATGTTTGAATAAAGTGTTGTAAATCTTGTTTGAGTATGAAAAACAAGTAAGTACGAATAAATGTATTACAGCCGCGTAAATAATACTAAACAAGATTATGGTTTTTGAACGTATAGATCTGTAATACTAGATAATAAAATAAAGTTTATTCTAGTGTATTGTTGTCATAGCAAAATTAATTTTACAACAAAACTTGGTGGTTGGAGTATGATCCGCCACAACAACTACCTACACTGATGTTGGCTACAACTTATTATTATAGCCGAATTAAATATACACAAGGCAAGGAGTACGTATAAAATGCTTGTGTATGTTCTATAATAATAAAGGTGTAAATTGAATGTAAAGTCACACAGCCGAATATGTATACTTATATACCGAATGAATGATTAGATTATACAAGTATGATCTGTAATTAACTTTAAACATCCAGCGATAAGCGAGTGCACGAAATAAAATTGCAATTTGAACGGCGAGATTGTTTTCGTTAACGATAATAAAATAGTTTCACTATAAATCGAACTGTGACACATGAACGTATAATTATGTATATGTACCTCTGCTTACTCAATGCACAACACGAACGACATACGACATACGAACGGAAAGCGGCTCGATGCTAGATTTCGATTTACCCGACACTTATAAAAAGTACGTTTGCAAGCCGAACAATATATCGATGGGAATATATTGTACACTGATTCTAATTGACAACGATAGGAGATGAATGCTAATTAGTTGATTTCGGAGCAAAATTAACGTTAATGTTATTTTGAAATACCAGCTGTATTCGACGGTCGATATTTTAGATTAAAGAAAGCTTTAAAATACTGCCAATTGTTCCCGGGTTTCGGCACCAAAAAGATGTGTCACAATGACCTGGCCGATCAGGCCGATGGTGACACTCTGGGTCGGAACCTCTGGTGGAGACTCCGCCGAGATTTAACGGATCCGCAGTTCGCCCGCCCAAATATCAATAAGCAATTACTCACCAGCAGGAGCAGGGTTTTCCACAGTACGAGTGGATATTGGCAGCAAACGATGGATAATTTTCTCACCACGTGTCCGTCGACAGTCGACCCAGCTGGGGACGTTTTGTTTAGCGACACACACACACGTTCAGATTAAAAGGTTCTTACACACGTCTTAACGTAAGTAACACAAAATAGTATGAAAACATTCAAAGTTCTTGGGAAAAGGTTAAATTATCAAGCCGGTAATTTTAATCGTTGCACGCGCAAGGGAAGCAGCCATTACACTCCTCGCGGTAGCTAGTCCTCACTCTGACTGGCGTGCCCTTTTCATCGGGCTTTGCTGATTGGTTGAGCGAGCGAATGACATTTGACGTATATTATTTGGCGGCAAATATGAATGTGGAACGTTGACGATACACCATCTTTTCCCAATCAACTTCCAAAAGTGGCTGAGGAATTTTTCATTCTAAAGCTCTGGCTACCCCGTTAAGGGATTTATAGCCGTGAGTATATGTACTCACGACTATAATTGCCTATAAGGGGTAGCCAGAGCTAAGGAATTATAAATTCCTCAGCCACTTTTGGAAGTTGAGTGCGGAAAAGATGGTAAAATAAAGGTTTTTGGTGATTACCCTTAGTCGCCTCTTACGACACCCGTGGGTAGAAAGGGGTAGCGACATTCTAAGCCGGCACTACACGCCTATGTATGTATGTATGTTTTTTACTAATATAGGTAGCTCTTAGTATTATTATGTCGGATTTCGGTTTACGATATTTTACTTGTTTGTGTCCCCGTGTTCTGGCGTTTTAGGATTCCTCAAGGGATTGTTGAGCAATGTGGAGTGGAGGGTCATCATGTACCATCCGTTATTTTCCTTTTACGCATTCAACTTTCAAAAGTACCTGAGGAATTTCATTTAATTTTTATGGGGGACCTTTAGCTACCCCTTTTTGGGATTTAGGGCCCTGTTTAAATGTATTTATTCATGTATCATCAGGTTATGTCAAATATACCTGATCATTTCATCATATACTATATGATGATGGGTTGTCTGGAAGAGATCGCTCTTAGTGATAAGACCGCCAGTTGTACTTTAGCTTTTGTACCGATCTTTTTTTTGTAATTATTGTTTTTTTGTAATGTGCAATAAAGAGTTTATTATTATTATATACATATATAGTCGTGCTAGGCATAACGTAAAATCAAGAGTAAAGATGAACGATAAGACTTAGGAACCCTAAAAACAAATCGTACCATGGAACTTAACAAAATCCCACCGCAGTCTCAAATAACTATTGACTCTGTTTTCTTAATGCTTGCAGTTTAATTGGCGTACGTCGAAGAGAGTTTTCTATCTTCAAAGATTAAATTTCACTGTCACTAATTTGACTCTCAGAAAAATACTTTGATTAAATACGATTCCTTGGTTGAGTAACAGAAATGTTGGCTTTTATATTACATACATTCATATACTCACGGCTGTAAATCCTTTGAAGGGGTAGCCAGAGCTAGGGAATTAGAAATTCCTCAGCCACTTTTGGAAGTTGCGTGGGGGAAAGATGGTGAAATAAAGGTTATTGGTGATGGGTCTCTAACCGCATCGCCAAAAATCCCTAAAATCCCCAATACCGTTAGTCACCTCTTTCGTACACCCACCGGAAAAAAATGGGGTAGTGCTCTTCTAAGCCGACACTACACAGCAGTATTTTATGTTACGATTTTACTATTTATAGATTTGACTTGATACAAAGTAAATATGTGTATGTATGTATGTAACCGACTCTTTTAAACTCGATTTTGAACCAGTGTAAACGGACCGATTTAATAAAAAAAGTACACTTATCGAGAGTCAGGGACATTACACATTATCCCATAAACATAAACATAAACGTTCACGCCGAATATCCCCGAAGGGGTTGGCAGAGGTACCAATACTTATGAACAATGTGACAGCGCCACCTAGTGTCCAAAGTAGGTACCCACGTTTTTCTTAGACAGTGCACTCACGTGATAGGGGGCAGGCATATCGCCGTTTTGTACGAATACACTGTCACATGACGAAGTACAACTAGGCCATGTGTGTTTCCTCACGATGTTTTCCCTCACCGTTAATAACCATGATAAATTAACCACACATATGACTTTAGAAAATACAAATTGGTGAAGGCCCGACCCGGGATTTGAACTCACGCCTGTCTGCTTACGGGCGGGTGTTCTACCCATTGGAGTCCAATGATTGGACTATCGTGTCGTGTTCATCACATTGTCCTGATTATGATCGCCAGGAAAAAATAATATTAAATGATTTGCCGTGTAGTGTCGGCTTAGAATAACACTACCCCATTTCTAACCGTGGGTGATCATAAGAGGCGACTAAGGTTATAGGGGCTTTTTAAGTGTTTTTTGAGCGATGTGGTTGGAGACCCGTCACCAAAAACATTTATTATTTCTATATTTTCCCCACTCAACTTCCAAAAGTGGCTGAGGAAATTCTCATTCCAAAGCTCTGGCTACCCCGGTAAGGGATTTATAGCCGTGAGAATATGTGTGTATGTATTTATGTATGTATGTAAATGATTCTGTACAAAAAAAAAAATGTAGTTAAAAAATCCGGCAAACATGCTTTTGAAGCACATTTAATTTATTGGGAATATTTTTTTACTTTTTAGTTAAACTTCCTTCAAAAGCTTGTTTTTCAGTCTTTTTAAATTATATTTATTTTATTCATACTTTTATTTTATGTGCTTCCAACCTACCTGAAGTTGTGGGTGCAAAGATGGTAAAATTTAAGATCATTAATAAAAAAAATAGGACAGACTCTACATACTACTTTTTGCCAGGCAGGACAGTACCTCCTTAATAGGGGAAAAGGCTATCATCTTTTATTTACAAATACTCTGTCACATGACAAAGCATAACTCATTCAAGTATGTTTACTCGTGATGTTTGCCGTGTAGTGTCGGTTAGCTTAGAATAACACTACCCCATTTCTACCTGTGGGTGATCGTAAGAGGCGACTAAGGGTATAGGGGCTTTTTTAAGTGATTTTTGGGCGATGTGGTTGGAGACCCGTCACCAAAATCGTTTATTATTATCATCTTTTCCCCAATCAACTTCCAAAAGTGGCTGAGGAATTTACATACATATCACGGCTATAAATACCTAGAAGGGGTAGCCAGAGCTAAGGAATTAGAAATTCCCCAGCCTCTTTTGGAAATGTGAGTGGGGAAAAGATGGTAAAAATAAAGGTTGTTGGTGATGGGTCTCCAACCGCATCGCCCAACAATCCCTTAAAAGCTCCAATACCGTTAGTCGCCTCTTACGTACACCCACCGGAAGAAATGGGGTAGTGCTATTCTAAGCCGATACTACACAGTTACTACCTCTTCTAGGGAATTATAGCCGTGAGTAAATGTATGTATGTATGTTGTATATATTTATGTAATATTTTATAAAACTAATAGTCACATAATTATATAAAAAATGTATAAGTTAATCGACAAAAACTTATTTTTTGTTTTTATAAAAACCCTTAACATTGTTTTGAAAATAGTTGTAACAAAATGTTATGTAAGCAAGCCAATTCGTGAAACTTTTCCACTTTATCACAAGAAACTAATTACAAGAATTCTTTGCCAAAGATACTTTCAAATTTATGTCTTTATTGAACCCTTGTTCAGAATTGCGATCAATGTTAAATTAACTTACAGTTACTTAAGATTTCTTTCCGGCAAGTTTCTTTGACAACCACTTCCTTTAGAGAGAAACTTTAGTAATGCAGTTTAATATTGAAGTCACTGATGAAATCACTGGCGTATAAGCTATTTACGACTTACAACTTTCACTCGGTTTATAGGTGTCTTAATTTAAAATATTTCATGAAACAATTGTAACTTTTCACGGGATAAGACTATGGTAAAACAATTTACTGTACAAAGCTTTGATGAATTAAAAAAAACTTGTAATAAAATATATTATTTCATGTCAAAACATATCACGGACTAAAAGTTTAAAACTGTTTTATGAAAATATACCACAGTTGAAACATTTTAACCGTTGTCGATTTATTTTGCTACACGAAAAGCAAACGCGTCCATGCGCTTTGACGCCGCAGCTACGACTGAAGTCGAAACCAAAAGAAAGGATGTTCATCGCTTACAATCGCTGTATTCAACACCTATTACAACGGAATAGGAAGTTTCTGCACTGGACACTCGTATAAATTTACCTTTATTATGTTTAATCAACTTTGTGTGAAATCCAAAAGCAAATGTCCTTTAGCCTGTCTTCATTGTTGTTGAATTATAATCAGAACGGGACGTTTTAAGACTTGATTTAAAGTTAAAGAGAGCGAACTTAAGTGTTTTGTGAACCTTTGCGCTTATGAAAAATTGTATAAAATATAGTCGAGGATAAGATAGTATTTGTATATTGTAAGTATAGCAATAAATGAAGCAATAAAAACTGTATCGGCTTTGAATAACAATATCCCAATTCTTGCCGCAAGTGTTGTAACAACTTCCGGCATTGGGGTGATATAAATGATTTTTGGACGAGGCTGTTGGAGACCCATCACCAACCATTATTTTACAAATCTTTTCTACACTTAATTTTCAAAAAAGGCTAAAAATCTCTTATTTATCGCTTAAAGTTATTTATCGCTTTGAAAAATGTTCTCCTTTAAGAGCAGGGTTAGAATATTTAAATTATGTTCTTTTAAGTTGTTAGAATTATTTGTTTGAAACATTTAGATTTAAAACCCTTAGGCTAAATACTCACCAAAGATGTGGTAGGTAATTGTGTTTTTACGTCGGTTCGCTCAACATTTTGATGAAACAGGTAAAAAAGGCAGGTTAAAAGTATCATATAAAGTGCAATCAAATACTATCTTGTTTTGTCAATGTACTAAAGTTGATTAAAAGATGAACTAAAATTAGTTAGCAATAGACTAACCAACTCTATTTTCATGGTATCCTTAAAGTTTTCCTTAAACTAGACATTGTGTCATTTCAAAATAGAGTGGAAGTACAAAAGAAGCACTATGAATGAATTCTATCTTAGCAGCAAATATTGTTTACTGAAAAATAAATATATAAAATCATCTTGACATAGGAAGTAAGAGTTCTCGGAGTAGTACGTGCGGAATCATAAATAGCGGGAACTACGATGTTCGCTAAAATATAAAGACATCTCGTAGTATTGAATATATTTCAGAGCTTTCAGTACACTAATAATATTCACTTAAACACATAGCTTATATTCTATACAAAAATAATCAAGACATTTAAAAGACGAGCTTTTAATCGAAGATGAAAGTGTAATTTTTTTTTACGGTTTTTATTAGGTACTAAGTTTGCTGTGTAGTGTCGGCTTAGAATAGCACTACCCCATTTCTACCCGTGGGTGATCGTAAGAGGCGACTAAGGGTATAGGGACTTTTTAAGTGATTATTGGGCGATGTGGTTGGAGACCCGTCACCAAAAACATTTATTATTACCATCTTTTCCCCAATCAACTTCCAAAAGTGGCTGAGGAATTTCTCATTCCAAAGCTCTGGCTACCCCGTTAAGTGATTTATAGCCGTGAGTATATGTATGTATGTATGTTTGACTAAGTACCGAATGTTAAATCTATAAGTTTTTTAAGTTTTAAGTTAGTACATCTTACCAAAATGAGATAAATTATTTGGGGCTTATTTCATACTAGTGGATCGTCCCAGTTTCGCACGGGTAGCGTTGTTTTTTAAATATCTGAGGTTTTTTTCTTCAGTCACTGCTCAAGCATTGTGAAATTCAGCGCAATGTTTTCAATTTATTAAATTTATAGCACTCCCTAAACAGTGTAGTTTAAAAAATAAAGCATTACGTGATGTAGGATGCAACTACTGGCGCCATCTAGTATGTTATATGTAAACTAGTAAAGATTTGGTTTTGATCACGGGCGCGATGGCTTATTTTATGTATAATTTCGGTGTTTGTCTACCGATTTCTATGATTCTTTTTTTATTGAATAGGTAATAATGTTACCTTTTTTAAATTTGGGATGAGTGAGACGTTTACAAACGTAAGAGTAAACAAATATAATCAGAATGATCCGAACTGCTAAGCTATTAGGAATCACACGTGTTATTGTGAGTCAACCGTAAAAGATAGACATAAACTGCTCAGGATTTTTTTTTAAATAATTTTATGAAGAATATTTCCGTCACACATGATTTCTATGTAAGTTTAACCATTGAGGCTGTACACGCGACGGAAGCTTAAAAAATGGAGTAACTTCCCCCGTTTTCCCAAAATTTCCCAAAATTCCCCTTTACTACTCTGCTGGAAAGTACACAAAAACCTGCGCAGGTGTGTGAAGAATAATTGTACCAAGTTTTGTTAAAATCCGTCGAGTAGTTTTTGTTTCCATAAGGAACATACAAACCGACAGACAGACAGACAGACAGACAGACAAAAATTTTACTGATTGCATTTTTGGCATCAGTATCGATCCCTAATCACCACCTGATGGTTATTTTGAAAATATATTTCATTTACAGAATTGACCTCTCTACAGATTTATTATAAGTATAGATAGATGAGGACTGTAATATTTTGTTTTTACTTAGTTAATTGATATATCTTGTAGAAGTGATAAAATGGTCTATTGTAAGTAACGCACTTATAATTTATACTCACGGCTATAAATCCCAGAAATGGGTAGCCAGTACTTCAGAATTAATATTCCACAGCCACAGCCACTTGGAAGTAAAGTGGGGAAAGCATTGTTAATGAAGGTGATTGGTGATGGTGATGGTGTCCAACCGCATCGCCCACCCATTACTTCCCTAATATCATACTATCAATACCCTAAGTCGCCTCTTACTACACCCGCGAGAAGAAATGGGTTAGTGCTATTTTAAGCCGACACTACACAGCTTTTAGTAAGTTAAAATCACTCAGAAAGTGGAGGACGCATGAAAATGTGACGGTGAAATTACATACATACATACATGTACTCACGGATATAAATCCCTAGATAGGGTAGGCAGAGCTAAGGAATTAGAAATTCTTCAGCCACTTTTGGAAAGTTAAGTGGGGAAAAGATGGTAAAATAAGGTTGTTGATGATGGGTCTCCAACCTCATCGCCCAAAAATTCCTTAAAAACCCCAATACCGTCGCCTCTTACGTACACCCACCGGAAGAAATGGGGTAGTGCTATTCTAAGCCGACACTACATGGCACTTAACAAAAACAAATAACTTCTTTAATTTTAAAAATAATTATTGAGCATTTTTTTAACTTTCTTCAAAAGATGTAAGTAAGTTCGTACAAACAAACTTACATTTACTAGTATATATTGAATAATGATATGTAGTGTTGGCTTAGAATAGCGCTACCCCATTTATTCCGGTGGATGTATGTAAGAGGCGGTATTGGGGCTTTCAGGGGATTATTGGGCGATGCGGTTGGAGACTTTTATACATCCTTTATTTTACCTCTGTACCTGTATTTACCATGTAACCTCCGAAAGTAACTGGTGAATTTCGTATTATCAAGCTTTGGCTACCCCTTTTAGGCATTTATAGCTGTAAGTGTATGTATGCAAATTGAATAATGATCCAGGGACTTTTTACCAATGGAAATACCTGGTTTTACTATGCATTCCCATTGTGAATTGGTACTAGATCATGGTGTTCAATTATGCTGTTCTTCTATTCTTTTAGTATTAAAATGGCGGTTGTCCATCCCGCACTTGGCTAGCTGGATGGACTACGGCCACATCACCCTATTCAGGGTAGGTTCGATCCCCTCGGTTGGGATATATGTGAGGAGCCTAAATTGAATTAGTTGACGTATTGTTCATCAAAACAAAACATTCCAAGCTTTAGGTTGTTGTTTTTATAAATAAACTAACCCGACATAAACCATTTATAGGGAATTCCTAGACTATACAAAAAAATATAATGTTAGTGGAACACTACCCTTATTACTTAGGAGCATAAAAACGATGTAAGTAATAAAAACAAGTTATAAACCTATTGTCAAACCTACCGAAGTGTATTCAAAATTTCATTTAAATCAGTTCAGCCGTTACGGAGGAGTTGGTGACAAACACTATGATACGTGAATTATATATATTAGACAGAGATAGCATACATACATACATATACTCACGGCTATAAATCCCTAGATGGGGTAGCCAGAGCTAAGGAATCAGAAATTCCTCAGCCACTTTTGGAAAGTTAAGTGGGGAAAAGATGGTAAAATAAAGGTTTTTTTCTAAGATTTTCACGATTGCACATTATAATTGAAACAACTATTGATTCCTTCTTCCCGTGACCATGATAACTGAAAAGTTTTCGAAACGTCGGGCTTTAAAAATAATGTAATAACACGGGATTAAAATATCCGAAAATCAATAGTTGTTTCAATTATAAAATAAAGGTTGTTGGTGATGGGTCTCCAACCGCATCGCCCAAAAATCCCTATAAAGCCCCAATACCGTTAGTCGCCTCTTACGTACACCCGCCGGAAGAAATGGGGTAGTGCTATTCTAAGCCGACACTACACAGCATAGAGATAGATTAAATAGATTGGCTCATATGCCACTCGTCGAGAGAAATAGTATGATGCTGTTCTACGCCTACATAGCGAAATTCATAAATACACACTCTATACCATGTGAATATCACATGCATTGTTTTACAAAGCTTATAAATTAGTTTTAGAAATTAACTAGGGTATTTCTAAACGCATCTGAACACCCAAATCTGTAATTTAATAACTAAAACTATTTAATGATTATGTAAATTAGTAGCCGTTCAGTATCGGTTTTACATTTTCACAGATTAAGTAGCTGTTTAAATGATTTAATCTAATTAGACAATGAGTCGAGAAATGAGATAAAGGTTTCAATTACGACTTTCACTAATATCATAACATAATATTAAATATAGTACTTTTAGCTTTGATTTTAGTTTAAAAGAGGTTTTTGACGATCTTACAAAGTGGCGATTGATCATGTGTTGTTTCGATACAAGTTCAAATTGTTAAACGTTCCCTTGTTTTTATAAACACTTGAGAAGACTTGCCACTTCCTGTTAATGTTTATGAAGTAGGATTTACTCAATATTATTTTTGTAACTTCTGAATATTTTGTTAACTATCTTTATGGAAGTTGTTTAGTGTCGGCTTAGAATAGCACTAACCTAGTGCTTCCCGCGCTGTAAGAGACGACTTACAGTATGGACGATACGGTTGAAGACCCCTAACCATCAATCTTAATTTACACTAATTTGCTGACCCCTCTTCCAAAAGTGGCTGCAAAATTGATATTTTAAAGCTGTTGCTAATCATTTTTAAATTTAAAGCTGCGATTATATATAGATCTAGTTTATAAAAGTAAATACGACGTTATGGATTCGTGGCAATGACATTAAAACCTACTATGGAGATTTTCCTACTATTTCAAATATCGTTCCAGAGATCCTCAGCTAAATTGCGCTAGACAGCACATTACATATTGCACCGTCTCAAAATTTGGATCCTACCGTCTTTTGAGATAAGACGCAGTGTGATGTGAGAGAAATCTTAAAACTAACGCCAGAAAGTATTAAAGTGTTCAGTTGGTTGTTAAGCTATTCGTGAAAAGTGTGGTGTGAAAGATGATATTGTAAGAAAGATAGAAAAAGGAATGTTGAGATGGTTTGGGCACATAGAGAGGATGGATGATAGAAAATTGGTAAAAGCTATCTATAGAGCTAGTGTGGATGGTAATGTTAGTAGAGGACGACCACGGAAAACACACTTGGACCAAATTGAGAGTGTGCTCAAAAAGGCTGGCGTCCGAAGTATGAAGAATAAAAGAGCATGTATGAAAAGATTGATGGATGTAAACGAAGCTAGAGAGGTTTGTCAGGATCGTACGAAGTGGCGATCGATAGTCTCTGCCTACCCCAATGGGAATTAATGGCGCGAGTATATGTATGTATGTATGTATTGGTTGGAAGTGTCACTTTCAGTATTCACATGCATACATATACTTGTACTGTTAGTTTTTGTTGGGGTAGGCAGAGACTATCGATCTCAACTTTGTACGAGCCTGGAAATTCTCTCGAACTTCATTAAATCCATCAATATTTTCATACATGCATACGGCGCCTGCTTTTTTAGTACATCTGCTTTTTGATCTGAATACGTCCAACATGTTCTCCGTTCTCATAACCATCTACATTCTCAGTCATTATGATTGATATTATACTGTCCGTTGTAAAACAGCCATAAGCGAGGTTATCGGATTGCCAAATGTATAATGTAATTGCGGCTATAGGTCGCATAAAAGTGGTAGCTAGTGAATCATACATACATACATATACTCACGCCATTAGTTCCCATTGGGGTAGGCAGAGACTATTGATCGTCACTTTGTACGATCCTGACAAACCTCTATAGCTTAATTCACATCCATCAATCTTTTCATACATGCTCTTTTATTCTTCGTACTACGGACACCTGCCTTTTTGAGTACATTTTCTATTTGATCCAAATGTGTCCTCCGAGGTCGTCCTCTACTAACATTACCTTCTAGTGAATCATAATTGTAAATTTCTAATCCATGTTTAGGAATGAAGTACAAACATACATACATACATACACTCACGGCTATAAATCCCTAGAAGGGGTAGCCAGAGCTAAGGAATTAGAAATTCCTCAGAAAAAAAGGGTTATTAAAGAAGTACAGATAGTAACAACACCAGTTTCACCGGACACCAAACCTCAATATTTAAACTCAAACAAATCCTGTAAACACACAAACTATACATAATAAAGTGGCTTAAAATTTTCCATATTAATTGATTGTGATTTAGAAATATTAATTTCTTTAATTCGATACATAAAACGTATGTGACGAGTTTGCTAACCTTAAAGTTCATTCATTCGAGCATTGACCCTTTAATGCCTTCTATTTGGTTGGTGTATTCAGGGATCTTCGGCAGTACAGTGGAGTTTGGCTAATGAAACCTAATTATTTGCTTTGTAATTCGATTTCAACATAATAGTACCATTAATGATGCAAATCTTTCCCCTGAGAAGGGATTAAAAGCTTAATTAATTGAAGTTTCAGTTGTATAATAATAAGTCCATGACACCGGATTAATTGTGAATGCTTTGATCTTTGACAAAAAGATGTGTGTTTGTAATAGTTAAAGATAGCTATGTATTTAATTAATAAATCAATGATTTATTTGCTAAACATAATTAAAACATCAAATATATAAAACCGTTGACACGTTTTTTTCCATTGAATACCAATTTTAAATCCCTCATTGCCCATTTTGCTTTTGGGTTCTATTTGTTATTTATTAACTATAAATTGAAAATTACTTATTGAGTATTTAAAATAGCATAATTGGATACTCAAATAAAAAATTTGTAAAATTTATAAGCACGAATAGGTTATGGTTCCGTAGAGATTATATCTTATTCTATGAACTCTAGCAGATCCATTTATTAGAAGCAAAAACGTTAATGATAGATTTTCGTAGGAGTCTGCCATGCTGACGGATTCGTGGCCAGGGGTAGACTCGTTTCTCAGAGCCTGGTGTACTCCGGGTACTAAATAGCCGTAATTTTTCAATTCAAAGCTCTGGGAAAGAGTTTTCCCTAGATAACCGTAGGTTCAGTCTGTAATTCAAAGTTAATCAACACAATGGCGGCGATGCGGCGTTCACGTTGTTGGTAATGGCGGGCAAACAGTTTCCAAAGCCTTAACTTCTAGATCTAGACCACTGGGATGGTAATACCGATAATAATTCTTTGTAAATCCTTATAACGTATTTAATCAGTTCAACTTTTGCCTTATTGTAGTAGACAAATAATATTAAACGGCACTCTTAGGTTTCCTGGTGATCGCGGATCCATCCATACATACTTTTTAATTACCTAAATCATCCTCTCATTTATTTAAAAGCGTTTTTTATCTAATTGCAAACGTTCTTCGGTAATAAGGTATATAATATTTTCACGTTCGCAATAAGTTTAAGCACATCCTTATCTAAGTACAAGTTTAAACGTTTTCATGAATAAATTTTTATAATGTCTTTAAGGAATTATAATCGATAATTTTGATTAACGACATCATCAGAGACTTCCTTCATTCACAACTAAATAAACCGAAACTCAGTTCAAATATTTACCATGAACAAACACGAGCCTAATGTAGATTTCTCATCAACTTAAGCTCATAAGGGAACTTTTGAAATAACTCACAATTACTTTGGATGGCAAACTCGTTAACGTGGATCAATACAGTATATTACTTGTTCAATATAAAGTATCTATAAGTGTGTAGTGTCAGCTTAGAATAGCACTTACCCATTTTTAAAAGTTTTGGCGCTTTTTAAGTGTTTAATTTATGATAAACTTGTAATTTTCTATATTACCTATTTTGTATGTAAATTTATGTTGACCACCATTTTATTTTTCTTTTGAGTATAGTATTATTGATAAATCTCAAATACTCAAAAACACACCGTATACCCCCGAAGGGGAAGCGGTGGTAATAATACTTCTGAACATCACGTGACATTATTGTCATATGGTGTTCAGAGTACCCACATCCTGCTTGAACTTGTACTCTCGTGACAGGGGGCAGGCCTATCGCCGTTTTGTACAAATACACTGTACCATAACTAAGTACAACTTAGCCATGAGGGTTTCCTCACGATATTTTCTCACACTGTGACCATGATTAATTAACCACACCGTCGACTTTCAAAATACTCATTGGTGTAGGCTGTAATATATAAAACCTTACCTGTAAATATTGTTAATCCGTTTTATTATTATTTATTTCCTTTTATGTTAGTCTCCTGCGGTTATATATCATTGTTTAGTTCCTTTTTATTATTTTTCTGCGATTTGTCGATAATATTTTTATTTCTCTGGTTTATGTTATTGTTTTTATTTTGTTGTTGTTATGGCAACGACGGAGCTGAGAGTTGTCAAATTTTATTTTATCTTAAACTTTTCTTTAGTTTATCAATTTTCAATGTGTTTGTGTACGAAGGTAGGATAGTTTTAAAATATTATTATGTTAAATGACATTTAACTATTTTTATACCATTTAACCAGGTGTTTACCTACTTAATTTATGTAGAAGCTTTTTATTGTAATTTACACTCAATGTGATACACAATACGCATCAAATCAATACAAGGATAGGAAATATTATGGTAGAATTTAAAATGTTATACTTTTAATATTTTGAACTATTTTGTTTAATAATTGCTAATAGGACTTCTAGACGCGCTTAAGGTATTAAAGCTTTTAAGTGGTTTTTGGGCGTCGTGTATGGAGACTCATAAACAACATAACATAAACGTTCACGCCGAATATCCCCGAAGGGGTTGGCAGAGGTACTAATACTTCTGAACATCACGTGACTTTGTCACCTGGTGTTCAGAGTACCCACGTTTTGCATGGACAGTGTACTCACGTGATAGGGGGCAGGCCTATCACCGTTTTGTACGAATACACTGTCACATGACTAAGTACAACTCAGCCATGTGGGTTTCCTCACGATGTTTTCCCTCACCGTTAACAACCATGATAAAGTAACCACACATATGTCTTTAGAAAAGACGAATTGGTGTAGGCCCGACCCAGGATTTAAACACTATTCGTTTGCACGATAACCGAGTGTTCTACCCACTGGGCTATCACGGTTGCCCAAATGCCTTCAGAACTTTTAAATTTAAATGACTTAAAACATTTTTCGTTATCTGTAGGGCTGACATCTGTAAAACAAAACAAATTTTCTTAACTATCAACATTTTTCAAAAATACAATTAATTTCCTCATAAGAGGTAGTTAGACCTTGATCAGATCGACAACAGAACTCCTGATCACATGGTTTACCTCGGCCTGTTTGGGTGTTGATAATATTATACACTGTTTTAACTTTATTGTCGGATGTTCGGATACGTCGGCTTAGGTATCTGGCTTTAGCCTCTTTACATACTTTATTAAATATTTTTGAATTTTCTTTTACATATTCCCTGCATTCATTATTATTACTATAAGCTTTTTGATCATATAAATCGAAGAGTTTTTCTCTTGATCTATAAATACTTGGAGTTGCCCACTCACAAAACTTAAATTTACTGGTAATAGTTACATTTTTTACATTAAAACTTTATGAAACTCATTTATCAGAACATTATAAAAAATATCATAGCTAGTATTTGGGTTTTTATTAATTGTACATGTAGGCAACTTAGAGCTTATTATATTTGTTTATTTTTCTACTTTACTAGCAGTAATATGCCTTTTTTTGATAACAATTTTTCGTTCTGGTATCTCTAGAGGAAAGCTAACAAAAAGGCCGCTGTGATCAGACTTTAGTTTATTTATAACACTTTTAAATGAAAAATCTGCATTAGTAAATACATTATCTACATACATTAAATACATTGTCGGTTCCAATAATAAATTTTCTAATTTAAACGATTGAAATAAACTCATCAATCGTGTTTTAAGATAACTGTCTTGTAGGAGATCCACATTGAAGTCTCCACATAATATTATACTTTTTTTATTCCTGAAAACTTTGCTTAATACATCTTCCAATACATCTTCGAATTTATCATAATTTCGGTAATAAAAGGTTGATACACACACACTAAGAAATAGTTTTTTAACTCTACGCAGGATAATTCCACGACTTGCTGTAATATGCCATAAACAACATCGAAAAGTTTTCAACTACTTCACTGAAGAATGCACTAAGACCAGCTAGCTTGTAGGAGACACTGTGAGGTGAGTGATCTCTACATGCCTGGTTGGTGTTTCTATTTCAGGAGTCAGCTGTATAGTGTGGGCTTCGGTATTCATTGACCCATTATATTCATTATCAGTTATATTGGTGTAGATAATCGTCTGTAGATAATCTTCGCCCTTTCAGTACGTAAGCCGTGCTGACGGATTCGTGGCCAGGGGTGTACCGGGTCGCTATCGTAACTTATTTCTCGGATCCTGGTACACTCGTGGAATTATAGCCGTACTTTTACAATTAGAGCTTTGGAAAAGTATTTTTTTTCCCTATATAACCATGGGTTCCAGGTCCAGTTCTATTTTTACACAGCATACTTACCTTACCTTTATCGGTGATCACGGATCTGTCCATACATACTTTTTAACTACTTAAATCATCCTCTCGATATTTCAGAGATTCACAGTCATTTTACTTAAAGCTATATTTTAGATATGAAGCATCCTAAATTAATCTACAGCATTTAAGCTATTAAGTGCTAGAGGCAAAAAGCACTCAACCAAATAGTTCCTACTTCCGACTTATGCCAAGAAGAGGAAAGGGTTTGTGTACATTAGTTCCGTTTCAAACTTAGTTTACCGTTTTACTGCTTTCAAGTATCATTGCTTTCAAGTTTTTAAGCATAAAGCTTAAATTTTAAAATTTAAGCGCAATTTTTTTATTCATTGAGTATATAGTTTTAAAGGTTCTCTGACTGGTGTGGAAGTGAAAGTTCAGTAAGGAAAATTAAAGAATAGCTATTAGTAGGTTCTTAGTCACATCGCCAAACAACTTAAAAAGACCCATAACCCCAAATCTCCTAGTGCGACAAACGCGGGTAGAATTGTGTTTGTGCTATTCTAAGACAACTATAAAGTGCTATACAGAGAAAAAAATTTGAAGTATTTAGCTAACTTGTCTAAAAGTATCACATTGATTAATAAAAACATAACATAACACAAACGTTCACGCCGAATATCCCCGAAGGGGTTGGCAGAGGTACTAATACTTCTAAACATCACGTGACTTTTTCACCTGGTGTTCAGATTACCCACGTTTTGCATGGACAGTGATAGGGGGCAGGCCTATCGCCGTTTTGTACAAATACACTGTCACATGACTAAGTACAACTCAGTCATGTGAGTTTCTTTACGATGTTCTCCCTCTCCGTCAACAACAATGATAAATTACATACATACATATACTCACGGCTGTAAATTCATTATTTATATTTATATTTCATCATTCATTCATTTATAATTCATCATTATTCGTTATTTATTTATTCATTCATTGTATAATTTGTATATCAATCTTATATATATGTAATGTATGTAGCTATTTACATTTTCCGTATCTTTTCATTTATATTTTATGTAATATTTGTATTCATGTTTATGTACAAATATGTGTATATATGTTTGATTATATATATTTATAAGTCTATATGTTTTAGTATTGTACGTATACTCTGGGGAAATAAGTGACATTTGGTGCTTGGTTGGTTGTTGACAAATTATTGTTTTTCTTTACTTTTGTTTTAAATTCTTTACTTTTGTTGTTAAGTTTCTGTTTTAGCAATTGTTTGTATATTAGATTAAGTATTTTTTAATTAGTTAGTTAGTTTTACTTAAGTTAGGTTATAGTATAAATATAAAATTCTGGGCGCCAACTGAAAACCAGCGTATGGGAGATTCATCAGCCTGGCTGCTTGTTTCTTCCATACACATGCTGAGTTGGAGCCTATTTGGTACAAATCTTGTCATTTTCCGCTTGTTAATTTTTAAATTGTGTGTTGTAAAAAATTTGTTCCAAATAAACAATTTTTCTTCTTCTTCTTCTTCTTCTAAATCCCTAGAAGGGGTAGCCAGAGCTAAGAAACTAAAATTTCCTCAGCCACTTTTGGAAAGTTGAGTGGGGAGAAGATGGTAAAATAAAGGTTGTTGGTGATGGGTCACCAACCGCATCGCCCAAAAATCCTTTAATATCCTCAATACCGTTAGTCGCCTCTTACGTACACCCACCGGAAGAAATGGGGTAGTGCTATTCTAAGCCGACACTACACAGCTACAGACAGCCAACGATACAGATAAAAAAATATAAAAAATACGTCTTGCGATTTTTACAGATCCTAGCTAGGAGCTTAAAGAAATCCCACCGCAGTCTCAAATAACTCTTGACGTTGTTTTCTAAATGCCAGCAGTTTAATTGGGGTACGAGGAGAGTTTTCTATCTTCAAAGATAAAATTCCACCAATTTGACTCTGAGAGAAGTACTTTGATTTAATGTGATTTTCAGATTGATTAACAGGAATGTTGGCTTTTACGTTACAATTTGTACATTTTTCTTTATAAAAGTAAATACATTTTTGTATACAAGATACAAGTCGTTAAATTTTGTCGAAAATCTTCTACTGGGCAATTGGTGGGATACGTAATAACACGTCATGACTACGTTTCATTTATTTCATTCTTATTTCCTTTAGGTGTCCGCAGTATGAAGAATAAAAGAGCATGTATGAAAAGATTGATGGATGTAAACGAAGCCAGAGAGGTTTGCCAGGATCGTACAAGGTGGCGATCGATAGTCTCTGCCTACCCCAATGGGAACTAACGGCGTGAGAATATGTATGTGTGTATGTATGTATTTCCTTCTAATCCTAAAAGAAGTAAATAAGAATAATGACCTAAAAAAATAACTCGACATGCCAGTTAAATTAACATTACTCAAACCCAAATTTAATAGCCAAATCAGTTTTTTATATAGCGTTTTATTCAATAAAAAAACACATTTCTTCTAGCGTGTAAAACTACAACGAATATTACGATAGACAATTTTGAAACAAAAAAATTACTTTTATCAAAAAGAAAACCGACTTCATAGTTGAAAAAAAGGGGACAAGTGCGAGTTGAACTCGCGTGAAGAGGGTTCCGTACGATTTTAAAGTTGGTACGCACAATATTGAGTGATTTACAATGTTATTTTAATATCATGGACTTCTTATAGGTTTTCCTATAATCTATAAGGAGAAAACTAATTTCTGTATTTTTTTAAAAATTTTAGGTTCAGTAGTTTTGGAGATAAGGGGGGGGGGGAATGGTCAATTTTCGTCTATTTTGTTGAATAACTTGGAAACTTTTTATTTTAAAATTACAAAAAAATACATTTAAGATCTTTTCAACGAGACCTTTCATTTGATATGCCACACGATGCAGTTTTCTGATTTTTTTTTTAATTACTCCTTCCTCTCCAAAAATGGCCCCCCATATACAGATTTCATCTGCTCACGTGTTATTACATTATTTTTAAAGTCCGACGTTTCGAAAACTTTTCAGTTATCATGGTCACGGGAAGACTGAGGTGTTATTTATCATTATACAGTACTATAAAATTATTAATACTAACTACCTTCACATAATTTTAAGTTACATTTGCGTTTAATATTTGCTATGTACATGTATGTGGCTTTAAAAATAATGTAATAACACGCAATTAAAATATCCGAAAATCAAAAAGTTGTTTCAATTATAATGTGCAATCGTGAAAATCTTAGAAAATACTATGTTAACTTATTTCTTACTTTTTAGTACTTGATTATTCATATTCGGTTGTTTTTAGGGTTCCGTACGTCTGAATACAAAAACGGAACCCTTATAGGATCAGTCGTGTGTCAGTCCGTCCGTCGGTTACAGTCAATTATCTCCGAATCTATTAGACCGATTAAGTTGAAATTTGGTACACATATCAATTCCTGTGACCCAAACACAGAGGTGTGACGTGAGCAGATGAAATCTGTATATGGGGGTCATTTTTGGAGGGGAAGGGGAAAATTAGCGCAGCCGGACTAATCTTCTGTCGAAGTCTCCGCTTGCACCGTTAGGGGGCAGATTTCCTCGGCAACACCGATGTTTCCTGAAAGCTCCCTCCTCGGTAAAGAATCGCGTCCCGGAGGGTCCTTTAGGAAGCGACCGTTGTTGTGCCGGAACGAGACACTCTACGGCCCCTTGCCATGATCTACTTTGTATTTTAATCATCGTTATTTGGTTGCCCATCAATGAGTATGCTCATAAGGACTCTACGCTCGTTCTCCTAAAGCGCAATACACACTGAGTACACCGGGCCGCCCACATTTATGTCGGCAACTTCATGTCGGCGGTCTTGTTTTCAACACAGGCCCCGGTATGTGTCGCCGGGCAATGCCAGCGGCCCGGCTGTCTCAGTGTGTATTGCGCTTTACATTGACTACTAACAAAATTACGTATGACATTTATCAGGAATTATTCACTGCAGCGCTCTCGGTTCCTCAAAGCTTATAATCTGCCTATAGTACTAGGTTGCAGTAACTTATTTTGTTACGAGTATTAAGTATGATAATTTACTATTTCACCACACTATTTAGAATTGTGCCGTACAGCAAATTCAAACGTATCCCTATAATAGCATACAAATATAACCCAAGTTTTTCCTTATTGGTGCCTAGCAAATTTGGGTGAGTTGAATCTCAATGCCATACTCGTATTACAATTATTTGGTTCATGGTTGTCATTTCATACGAAATTCATATTTATCGAAACAATGAAAAGTTATGTTTGTATACATTAAACTATGAAAGCAAAACGCTGGATCATGTAAATGAGCACTTTTACTCAGATAATTTTGTTGCCAAAATGTCTTTCTCGTAATGAATTTGGGAGTCTTTGAATTATTGTATCGTATATTGGGTTTTAATCATAACAATCAGTTGCAATATAGTTAAGAGGCATATATTCATGCTACCTAAGGCAACGAAGCTAAAAATCAATTAACTTTCAACTCTCCTCAGTTGCAAATTCACAGCTTAGATATCTCTAAAATAAATGAAGGACCGAGAAGAGGAACGAGAGTGGAGCACGAGAGACCGAATTTTGAACGGAACAATTATAAAATCAGAATTCTTCACTCTAAAATGGTGTGACCATGCAGTGTACCCTGAATCGGACTACATGGTTTTCTTAAATCTTGAGGATCTAACATTGAAATATAACTACTATAATACCATCTGCAAAAAAAAATATGCAAAAGATTGTTTAAAGGTCAAAAACTAAACAAACATAATTCCTTATAAGTCTTGTAGTACATTGTGGACACGCATGCTGTTTGAAAGATGTATAGTTTAAATACGCACACGATAATTTCAAAATCAAAGCAACACCCTCACTTGTAAACTTTCAAATAAACATCGATTCAAATAAACTATTCACACTTTTCCTGTCATAGAGAAGACTTTTATTATCGGCAATATGATGTTTTACATACCAAGCGGGTTGTTCCGAGCAATAAAAAAAGCGGCCAAGAGCGATATGGACTCGCTAATGAAGGGTTCCGTAGCAGTTATTATTTAATTTTAATGTTCACTTTTTATGCGTAAGGCCTGTGATAGTAAAATTATTGTTATATATTTCAGTGAAATTAATAAATTAGGTAAGTAATTTAATTTATGACGTTTAAAAATAGAACTACTGGCTGGATCTCATTCAAACCAATTTTCGTTAGTAGTTTGTATAGTAATACACATCATATTTTTTTCAGTTTTATCATGCCCACATTTTAGAAGTTACGGGGGGGGACACATTTTACCACTTTGGAAAAGTCTCTCGCGCAAACTATTCAGTTTTGGAAAAAATTATATAAGAAACCTCAACATCATTTTCAAATACCTTTTGATAGATACCCCACACGTATAGGTTAGGTAAAAAAAAAAATTTGAGTTTCAGTTCTATGTATGGGGAACCCTAAAAATTTTGGTTTTTTTCATATTTTATTTTAAAATCTTAATGCGGTTTACAGAATACATCTACGCACCAATTATCAATAATGTAGTTTTTATAGTTTCGGAATAAACTGGCTGTGACATACGGACGGACGGACAGACAGACAGACATGACGAATCTATAAGGGTCCCGTTTTTGCCATTTGGCTACGGAACCCTAATAAGACCCTATTTGCACAGAAACGTATGGCAATAGGCAATAAAGACTACGCATGAATGTGTTAGTTGCAAGTTTCACTAAAGAATTCGAATTCAAATATTTATATGAACATAAGATCACATGTGCACGAATAAAAAGTGATAAGTGCATTACTGAATAATCACAACACTCATCTATTTAAGGTTTATATAAGGAAAACCAAGGGGGGAAAATACATATTTTGCATCCGGTATAAAACTCGGAAAGGGTTGTTTTGTGATACAATTAAAAACTACAAACTAAAGTGTGAAGAAACAAAAATACAGTTTTCGTATCATTTCATTGGGGATTTTCGCTTCCATTAAATATAAAGGATTAAAAGTGTTGTATAGTTAGTTAAATTAATCGCTTGAAAGCTGATCACATGCAAAGCATTGCCTACAACAGGTCTGCACACATAGAAAAGTAATTGTTTTTTTATTAACGAGTGCGCGCCTTGCTCAATTTACTGGAAAACATAATTAAATAAATACGTACCATATGTTAAAAAGCTGACTTAATAAAATCTCTGTCTGTTTGTAATACTAAAATAATAGTTTTTACTATATATACGATTTTGCACACAATGCATGTACTAATAAACAATTCTTACAATTTTGTATTTGTCTGTACAGCAGGACTGATTGTTTTCTATCACAGGCCAATAACTCGAGAATCTTAGATACTTTCGTATATTAAATCCAGCCTACCTACGTATACTCATCCTGCATGAGGGTAGTCAGAGCTTTGTTAATTAGCACTTTCTGGAAGTTAAGTGGAGAAAACTCGTAAAATTATGAATATCTCTACAGCCACATCACCTATTAATAACTTGAAATGCTCTAAAAGCCTTAGTTACCTTTTGCCACGCACACGTAGAAATGGGTTAGTGATATTTTTAGCCTACACTATACAAACCAATTCATACTTTATTTGCACTAAAAGTAATGGTTCGATTTCAAAATAAGACACTTCGAAGTGTCAAACTTAATCGTTTAACGCCTGCATATTAATATAATAAGTATCATTTCAAAAAAAATGTAGTACCTCTGCCAACTCCTTGGGGATAAACGGCGTGAGCCTTTGAGTTATGAGTCTTGAGTAACTTTAAAAACTAAGACATAAAGTAAAAAAAAAATAAGGTATTCATCCCTTTCAGTTTCAGTTTCAGTTTTATTTCAGTTGATTGAATTTTGCGGATATGAGCTTTTCTACGTAGCGCGGTAAATGTTATTGGCTGACAGAAACGGTGATATGAAAATTGAAAATATGTATATTTTCAAAAGAAATTTCACCTAAAGAGCAAAACGGTTGGTGAGTACTATTTCGAGTATTTTTCTTCATGGAAAAAAGACTAGCTTGTCCGTGCAAATTTATCTAAATGAGTAAAATTAAACATACATACATACATATACTCACGGCTGTAGATCCCTAGAAGGGGTAGCCAGAGCTAAGGAATTAAAAAATCCTCAGCCACTTTTGGAAATTTTTGTGGGAAAAGATGGTAATATAAAGGTTGTTGGTGATGGGTCTCCAACCGCATCGCCCAAAAATCTATTAAAAAGCCCCAATATCCTTAGTCGCCTCTTTCGTACACCCACGGATAGAAATGGGGTAGTGCTTTTCTGAACCGACACTACACTACTCTTTCATACAAACAAAAAGAAATAAGAAAGATTTCATTGAAAATAAGTTTGTTGTATATAATCATGATATTCCAATATTTACCCGTAAAACCAAGTTATTTGTATACTATAATTGAAACAACTTTTGACTTTCGGATATTTTAATCGCGTGTTATTACATAGCTTTTTAAAGCCCGACGTTTCGAAAACTTTTCAGTTATCATGATCACGGGAAACGTCGGGCTTTAAAAAACCGTGTAATAACACGCGATTAAAATATCCGAAAGTCAAAAGTTGTTTCAATTATAATGTGCAACCGTCAAAGTCTTAATATTATTTGTATACTTCTCATAAATGAGCATTGCGTAGCCTTTGAAGTTGAGGGAAATGTTTTAATTAATTTCCACTCAGCAATAAGCAGTCTTTATAAGTACTTAAGTCGTAGACACAAATTGTTGAGTGACGGAGCAATATTTTCAAACTTTTTAAATGTTTTTTACCTACATGCATATACTCACGCTTATAAATCCCATGAAGGGGCAGCCAGAGCTGAGAAATAAGAAATTCCTCAGCCACTTTTGGAAGTTGAGTGGGGAAAAGATGGTAGAATAAAGGTTGTTGGTGATGGGTCTCCAACCGCATCGCCCAAAAATCCCTTAAAAAGCCCCAAGTCCGTTAGTCGCCTCTTACGTACACCCACCGGAAGAAATGGGGTAGTGCTATTCTAAGCCGACACTACAGCCACATTTGGAAGTTAATAGGGACAATGTTTTTTACGTTATAACATTATGTTGTATTTGTAATATTGGAAAGATACACCATGAATCAACCTACCTTGAAAGAGATTAAACATCAATTATGTTGAATTGTTAAAAAGCATACAAAAATATGACGATGAAACAAAAAAAAACCTTTTTTTAATAATGAATAGATAATTTACAAACATACATATACTCACGGCTATAAATCCCTTAACGGGGTAGCCAGAGCTTTGGAATGAAAAATTCCTCAGCCACTTTTGGAAGCTGATTAGGGAAAAGATGGTATAATAAATATTTTTGGTGACGGGTCTCCAACCACATCGCCCAAAACTCACCGAATAAGCCCCTATACCCTTAGTCGCCTCTTACGATCACCCACGGGTAGAAATGGGGTAGTGTTATTCTAAGCCGACACTACATCATTTATTTGATAAGAAAACAGCACTTACTATTTTACACTTTGATATTGATACTTTTTAATGATATATGAGTTAGAGGTTTATCCATAATACAATACACTTCACAGAAAATCCAAAGTTTTATTTATTTTCACTAAATCAGCTTTCGGTTGAAGGCAACCCTTGATTGGCCATTAGGGACTTCTTTCAGAGACTGAATATTTGCAGATGATGTCTTTTGTTTCTTTTGCATGCCGGTCTACTCTGAAACTGAAATTACATAATTTTAATGTTTTTGCTCATGTGGGTATTATTACTAAGAAACAAAGGAAAGAAAATTTCGACACAGGCGGGAACCGAACCCGCGACCTCGGGTATACGAAATTGCATATTGAAATTGTAAACTAAACTGCTTTAAAGTTAAAGAATTTCACATTAGTATTATTTTTTTATTATGAGTCTCGAGAATTTTATTTTACTGTTGGCTAAATAAAAGTCATAAGAAACTCTAATAATCCAAAAGGCCATTTACACAGCACAGGTTTGTATAAATAATAGTAATAATTTAACTTTAGTTTAAATTGATGGATTATCAGAGCCCCCTTCAAATAATTATTTATTCAGATTTTTATTTTTTTGTTAAAGCAGGAACAGAAAGACATTTTCTATGAAAATTTAAACTTTCTAACTATCATGGTTTATTAGATACAGCGTGGTTACTGACAGACAGATCGCGAAGTCTTAGTAATAGGGTCCCGGTTGGCCTTTTGATACGAAACCCTAAAAATCTACACATCTGTCTTAACATCTTATCATGTTTCAGAGCGTTTTCTTATTTCTTATTGAATAACATTAAGAAAGTTTAACACTATCCGAGATAACGTTGGCTTTTTATTTATGTCAAAGTAGTAAGGACAATATCTAAACTAATTAAAATAAAACTTTTCACCGGATATTTTATAGCATTTGCCAAAGATAACTTCAATTCAAAAGTTAAACCATCACCGCCAAAAGTTTAATTATTTAAATGGGAAAAGATTTTGCCATTTTGTTTTAAATCTAATACTATAACTCAAATTGTTTTTAAATTTCAGGGCCAAGGGCGATATCAGTACTTCTTCAAATCTTGAATCAAACTCAAATATATATAAACGGCAAATTTATGAAGAGGAAGACTTAAAAATTTATGAATTCAAAGTCACAAAAATTTGTGTTCAAGTAATGTGGTAATGTGTTCGTGAAGGTGATTGCAATATGGAGTCGGAGGTGGATATAATTAAATTCGTGAATTGCACTCGAGAACTCTTAACTAATGACCAGTTTGATAAACTCAACATCACACAGCGACTAGACGCGCTGCCTGCCAGCATCATAGACGATATAAGTCTCAAGTAAGCTTTAATTATCCTATACTACAATAATATTCGAATGTTGATGTTTCTGAACATCTACTTTAGTTATTAGTGTTGTTGATGTAAGACACATGTTGCATCATATCATTGTATTTTATACACATAAATTTAGTACCCGAAAGTTTTGTACGAATACACTGTCACACTGTCACATAGTCATGTAATCTAATCTATCTTCTCTATCATCTAATTACAACTTAACCATGTGGGTTCCCTCGCAATTTTTTCCCTCATCGTTAAAAACCATGATAAATTAACGACACACATGTCTTTAGAAAACACAAATTGGTGTAGGCCCGACCCGGGGTTAGAACACTAGTCGTCTGCACGATAACCGGTGTTCTGAGCTACCTTGACGTATTGGTTGGTATTTCTCAAAATATCCATTGCTTGTTGTCCGAGGCAATTCGGAGATGTGATTGGTATTTTTATAGCTATGAAAATAAGCAAAATGGTAAAAACATATATCACGGCTATAAAATCAATTTTATTAATACAAATTATTTTTAGCGTTATTCTAATTTCTATTATCATTTATTGTTATTTCACGTTTTATTCCCTGTGTAATATAAAAAAAATTTGGAACTGTATAATTTTTACTTTGAACATTTCTACTAAAATTGACCCACGCGATACAGGCTCAGCCTAGTGCGTGGGAAAATGTATTGTCAAGAACCATATGTACAGTTATTTTGGAAAATAAACGATTATTATTATTATTAAATACAAATTTGCCGTGTAGTGCCTGCTTAGAATATCGCTACCCCTTTCTACCGATGGGTGTCGTAAGAGGCGACTAAGGGTATAGGGGCTTTTTAAGTGATTTTTGGGCGATGTGGTTGGAGACCCGTCACCAAAAACATTTATTATTACCATCTTTTCCCAATCAACTTCCAAAAGTGGCTGAGGAATTTTTCATTCCAAAGCTCTGGCTACCCCGTTACTGGATTAATTGTCGTGAGTATATGTATGAAAGAAAGGTTTTTGGCCTCGGGTATCAAACTACATCGCCTAATAATCACTTAAGGAGCCCCACTACCCTAAGTTACCTTGGGTAGTTAAATGGGTAGTGCCTTGTTGGTGCTATTTCAGTTGACACTTACCTTCCAAAATTACGAGTCGGCTGGGCCTTACACACCAAGGGTTCCGCACCATTAAGTATACAAAATAAGTCACTGTAGCACTAGGATCCTAAATTAGACACAATTGGACTTGGTTTTGACTCCTAAAAAGGCATCGGAAATCTCATTTCGCTTACAGGGTTTTAAACAATCGATGCTATCTAGAATGAAAGACGTAAACATTGAATATTTTAAAGTGAGAACTTCAATAGACCACAACTTAATAATGATATGACAAATATATCACATTAAGTACTGTTCAGTTGTACTATTTCTTGTTGTTCTGTTGTTCCTTTTTCTATACTGCCTCATTAAATTTTGATATTCATTTTAACTCATAGACATACAAAAGTATGTTTAATTTTAGTTATTTGCTGTGTAGTGTCGGTTTAGAATAGCACTACCGCATTTCTATCCGTGGGTGTACGTAAGAGGCGACTAAGGATATTGGGGCTTTTTAATAGATTTTTGGGCTATGCGGTTGGAGACCCATCACCAACAACCTTTATATTACCATCTTTTCCCACTAAAATTTCCAAAGGTGGCTGAGGAAGGTTTAATTCCTTAGCTCTGGCTACCCCTTCTAGGGATCTATAGTGCCGTGAGTATGTGTATGTATGTGTGTTTAATTTTACTCATTTAGATGAATTTGCACGGACAAGCTAGTTTTTTTCCATGAAGAAAAATACTGGAAATAGTACTCACCAACCGTTTTGCTCTTTAGGTAAAATTTCTTTTGCAACAATGCATATTTTCATTTTGCATATCACCGTTTCTGTCAACCAATAATATTTACCGTGCTACGTAGAAAAGCTCATATCCCCAAAATTCAATCAACTTTTATTCTTCTTTTACTACAACCAGTATTTACTGGCGTGTCTATGATTCCAATCGATATTCACCAAACTAACACTTGGCTTGGCAAACTAACGAAGGCGTCTGTTTTCATAGTGAGGCATTGTTCAAACATAGTAACAGTTTCGATGAAATGGTACGGAAGTAATTGACTGATGTATTAATGACATCTGAACAAACATAAATGAATTACTTATATGTTTTTCAGAGTGACGGAATTTCGATAACTGTATGTACATACATACATACATATACTCACGGCTATAAATCCCTACAAGGGGTAGCCAGAGCTAAGGAATGAAAAATTCCTCAGCCATTTTTGGAAGTTGATTGGGGAAAAGATGGTAATAATAAAGGTTGTTGGTGATGGGTCTCCAACCGCATCGCCCAAAAATCCCTTAAAAGCCCCAATACCGTTAGTCGCCTCTTACGTACACCCGACGGAAGAAATGGGGTAGTGGTATTCTAAGCCGACACTACACAGCAACTTGCTGATTAACTTCAGAAATATATGTTTCTACCAATTTAAATCAGCGCAATCACATACCAATAGGGTTCACACAATCAGTTCACGGTTCATGGTTGTAATAGGCTTAAAATTATTTAATGCCAGGTTTTAAAACTATAAAATGGATTGCACATCATAATATCACTATTAAAACAAATCAGTTTTTTTATATACATAAACATATAACATAAACGTTCACGCCGAATATCCCCGAAGGGGCTGGCAGAGGTACCAATACTTCTGAACTCACATGGCAGCGCCATCTAGTGTCCAGAGAAGGTACCCACGTTTTGCTTAGATAGTGTACTCACGTGATAGGGGGCAGGCCTATCGCCGTTTTGTACGAATACACTGTCACATGACTAAGTACAACTCAGCCATGTGGGTTTCCTCACGATGTTTTCACTCACCGTTAACAACCATGATAAATTAACCACACATATGTCTTTTGAAAAGACAAATTGGTGTAGGTAGGTGTTTTTTTATATGTTAAGCAATTTTTAGAAAGAAGAGTTTAGACATATTTTATTAATCGTTTAATACCAACTGAGAAGTAAGTGGACCTTTCAAATATCACCGCATATTACGAAACCAACTTTTTGATGCTTGAACTCATAAAACATTCGAATAAGTAACTTTGTCGGCTGTTATGGAGAGCCAATTTAAACTTTCGTCCTTTGATCTGAATAATGATGGATAAACAATATGTAAAACGGTTTATAATTAAAAAGTTATGAAATAATTATCTGTGTTTGAATATTATAACTTTTTGAATATGGTAATAATTTTATATGAATTAGTATGTATATGTTTGATATAAAATGTTTATATGAATAATAATTAGATTTGGTTTATAATGTAAGCAACCGTGATAGCCTAGTGGGTAGAACACTCGGTTATCGTGCAAACGACTAGTGTTCAAATCCTAGGTCGGGCCTACGCCAATTTGTCTTTTCTAAAGACATATGTGTGGTTAATTTATCATGGTTGTTAACGGTGAGGGAAACATCGTGAGGAAACCCACATGGCTGAGTTGTACTTAGGCGAGTGACAGTGTATTCGTACAAAACGGCGATAGGCCTGCCCCCTATCACGTGAGTACACTGTCCATGCAAAACGTGGGTACTCTGAATCACCAGGTGACAAAGTCACGTGATGTTCAGAAGTATTAGTACCTCTGCCAACCCCTTCGGGGATATTCGGCGTGAACGTTTATGTTATGTTATAATGTAAACGAAAACGTTTTAAAAGACTTCTCTTATTTTTACGCATCCAAGTAACCTTAATTCATCCATGATTTCATCCTATTCATTATAAATAAATTTCACTAGAATGGGATCGAACGCGCAACCTTCAGGTTGGTCCGGCAAGGGTCTCCTAAGCTTTAACAAAAGGCTACAGAAGTTATCGTTAAAAATAAAATTAGAAACTATAAAGGAACGAGTCCCCAAGGAAAGAAAATGGGGCATAATTATGAAAATTTCTTTGCAGAAAAGTTCACGATATAATTTACCCCCCCCATTAAGTATTTCAGATAGTGAATAAGCTGTACTTAGTTACTTTTTTTAGTACCTACTTACCCTTTAATCTTTGAACCAGTTCTCGTTTGTAACCGTAGATAGCTAAAGTTATAAAATTGTTCTGATAAGTACATAGTACGTTAAAGCAGGAACAGAAAGACATTTTCTATGAAAATTTAAACTTTCTAACTATCATGGTTTATTAGATACAGCGTGGTTACTGACAGACAGATCGCGAAGTCTTAGTAATAGGGTCCCGGTTGGCCTTTTGATACGAAACCCTAAAAATCTACACATCTGTCTTAACATCTTATCATGTTTCAGAGCGTTTTCTTATTTCTTATTGAATAACATTAAGAAAGTTTAACACTATCCGAGATAACGTTGGCTTTTTATTTATGTCAAAGTAGTAAGGACAATATCTAAACTAATTAAAATAAAACTTTTCACCGGATATTTTATAGCATTTGCCAAAGATAACTTCAATTCAAAAGTTAAACCATCACCGCCAAAAGTTTAATTATTTAAATGGGAAAAGATTTTGCCATTTTGTTTTAAATCTAATACTATAACTCAAATTGTTTTTAAATTTCAGGGCCAAGGGCGATATCAGTACTTCTTCAAATCTTGAATCAAACTCAAATATATATAAACGGCAAATTTATGAAGAGGAAGACTTAAAAATTTATGAATTCAAAGTCACAAAAATTTGTGTTCAAGTAATGTGGTAATGTGTTCGTGAAGGTGATTGCAATATGGAGTCGGAGGTGGATATAATTAAATTCGTGAATTGCACTCGAGAACTCTTAACTAATGACCAGTTTGATAAACTCAACATCACACAGCGACTAGACGCGCTGCCTGCCAGCATCATAGACGATATAAGTCTCAAGTAAGCTTTAATTATCCTATACTACAATAATATTCGAATGTTGATGTTTCTGAACATCTACTTTAGTTATTAGTGTTGTTGATGTAAGACACATGTTGCATCATATCATTGTATTTTATACACATAAATTTAGTACCCGAAAGTTTTGTACGAATACACTGTCACACTGTCACATAGTCATGTAATCTAATCTATCTTCTCTATCATCTAATTACAACTTAACCATGTGGGTTCCCTCGCAATTTTTTCCCTCATCGTTAAAAACCATGATAAATTAACGACACACATGTCTTTAGAAAACACAAATTGGTGTAGGCCCGACCCGGGGTTAGAACACTAGTCGTCTGCACGATAACCGGTGTTCTGAGCTACCTTGACGTATTGGTTGGTATTTCTCAAAATATCCATTGCTTGTTGTCCGAGGCAATTCGGAGATGTGATTGGTATTTTTATAGCTATGAAAATAAGCAAAATGGTAAAAACATATATAACGGCTATAAAATCAATTTTATTAATACAAATTATTTTTAGCGTTATTCTAATTTCTATTATCATTTATTGTTATTTCACGTTTTATTCCCTGTGTAATATAAAAAAAATTTGGAACTGTATAATTTTTACTTTGAACATTTCTACTAAAATTGACCCACGCGATACAGGCTCAGCCTAGTGCGTGGGAAAATGTATTGTCAAGAACCATATGTACAGTTATTTTGGAAAATAAACGATTATTATTATTATTATTATTAAATACAAATTTGCCGTGTAGTGCCTGCTTAGAATATCGCTACCCCTTTCTACCGATGGGTGTCGTAAGAGGCGACTAAGGGTATAGGGGCTTTTTAAGTGATTTTTGGGCGATGTGGTTGGAGACCCGTCACCAAAAACATTTATTATTACCATCTTTTCCCAATCAACTTCCAAAAGTGGCTGAGGAATTTTTCATTCCAAAGCTCTGGCTACCCCGTTACTGGATTAATTGTCGTGAGTATATGTATGAAAGAAAGGTTTTTGGCCTCGGGTATCAAACTACATCGCCTAATAATCACTTAAGGAGCCCCACTACCCTAAGTTACCTTGGGTAGTTAAATGGGTAGTGCCTTGTTGGTGCTATTTCAGTTGACACTTACCTTCCAAAATTACGAGTCGGCTGGGCCTTACACACCAAGGGTTCCGCACCATTAAGTATACAAAATAAGTCACTGTAGCACTAGGATCCTAAATTAGACACAATTGGACTTGGTTTTGACTCCTAAAAAGGCATCGGAAATCTCATTTCGCTTACAGGGTTTTAAACAATCGATGCTATCTAGAATGAAAGACGTAAACATTGAATATTTTAAAGTGAGAACTTCAATAGACCACAACTTAATAATGATATGACAAATATATCACATTAAGTACTGTTCAGTTGTACTATTTCTTGTTGTTCTGTTGTTCCTTTTTCTATACTGCCTCATTAAATTTTGATATTCATTTTAACTCATAGACATACAAAAGTATGTTTAATTTTAGTTATTTGCTGTGTAGTGTCGGTTTAGAATAGCACTACCGCATTTCTATCCGTGGGTGTACGTAAGAGGCGACTAAGGATATTGGGGCTTTTTAATAGATTTTTGGGCTATGCGGTTGGAGACCCATCACCAACAACCTTTATATTACCATCTTTTCCCACTAAAATTTCCAAAGGTGGCTGAGGAAGGTTTAATTCCTTAGCTCTGGCTACCCCTTCTAGGGATCTATAGTGCCGTGAGTATGTGTATGTATGTGTGTTTAATTTTACTCATTTAGATGAATTTGCACGGACAAGCTAGTTTTTTTCCATGAAGAAAAATACTGGAAATAGTACTCACCAACCGTTTTGCTCTTTAGGTAAAATTTCTTTTGCAACAATGCATATTTTCATTTTGCATATCACCGTTTCTGTCAACCAATAATATTTACCGTGCTACGTAGAAAAGCTCATATCCCCAAAATTCAATCAACTTTTATTCTTCTTTTACTACAACCAGTATTTACTGGCGTGTCTATGATTCCAATCGATATTCACCAAACTAACACTTGGCTTGGCAAACTAACGAAGGCGTCTGTTTTCATAGTGAGGCATTGTTCAAACATAGTAACAGTTTCGATGAAATGGTACGGAAGTAATTGACTGATGTATTAATGACATCTGAACAAACATAAATGAATTACTTATATGTTTTTCAGAGTGACGGAATTTCGATAACTGTATGTACATACATACATACATATACTCACGGCTATAAATCCCTACAAGGGGTAGCCAGAGCTAAGGAATGAAAAATTCCTCAGCCATTTTTGGAAGTTGATTGGGGAAAAGATGGTAATAATAAAGGTTGTTGGTGATGGGTCTCCAACCGCATCGCCCAAAAATCCCTTAAAAGCCCCAATACCGTTAGTCGCCTCTTACGTACACCCGACGGAAGAAATGGGGTAGTGGTATTCTAAGCCGACACTACACAGCAACTTGCTGATTAACTTCAGAAATATATGTTTCTACCAATTTAAATCAGCGCAATCACATACCAATAGGGTTCACACAATCAGTTCACGGTTCATGGTTGTAATAGGCTTAAAATTATTTAATGCCAGGTTTTAAAACTATAAAATGGATTGCACATCATAATATCACTATTAAAACAAATCAGTTTTTTTATATACATAAACATATAACATAAACGTTCACGCCGAATATCCCCGAAGGGGCTGGCAGAGGTACCAATACTTCTGAACTCACATGGCAGCGCCATCTAGTGTCCAGAGAAGGTACCCACGTTTTGCTTAGATAGTGTACTCACGTGATAGGGGGCAGGCCTATCGCCGTTTTGTACGAATACACTGTCACATGACTAAGTACAACTCAGCCATGTGGGTTTCCTCACGATGTTTTCACTCACCGTTAACAACCATGATAAATTAACCACACATATGTCTTTTGAAAAGACAAATTGGTGTAGGTAGGTGTTTTTTTATATGTTAAGCAATTTTTAGAAAGAAGAGTTTAGACATATTTTATTAATCGTTTAATACCAACTGAGAAGTAAGTGGACCTTTCAAATATCACCGCATATTACGAAACCAACTTTTTGATGCTTGAACTCATAAAACATTCGAATAAGTAACTTTGTCGGCTGTTATGGAGAGCCAATTTAAACTTTCGTCCTTTGATCTGAATAATGATGGATAAACAATATGTAAAACGGTTTATAATTAAAAAGTTATGAAATAATTATCTGTGTTTGAATATTATAACTTTTTGAATATGGTAATAATTTTATATGAATTAGTATGTATATGTTTGATATAAAATGTTTATATGAATAATAATTAGATTTGGTTTATAATGTAAGCAACCGTGATAGCCTAGTGGGTAGAACACTCGGTTATCGTGCAAACGACTAGTGTTCAAATCCTAGGTCGGGCCTACGCCAATTTGTCTTTTCTAAAGACATATGTGTGGTTAATTTATCATGGTTGTTAACGGTGAGGGAAACATCGTGAGGAAACCCACATGGCTGAGTTGTACTTAGGCGAGTGACAGTGTATTCGTACAAAACGGCGATAGGCCTGCCCCCTATCACGTGAGTACACTGTCCATGCAAAACGTGGGTACTCTGAATCACCAGGTGACAAAGTCACGTGATGTTCAGAAGTATTAGTACCTCTGCCAACCCCTTCGGGGATATTCGGCGTGAACGTTTATGTTATGTTATAATGTAAACGAAAACGTTTTAAAAGACTTCTCTTATTTTTACGCATCCAAGTAACCTTAATTCATCCATGATTTCATCCTATTCATTATAAATAAATTTCACTAGAATGGGATCGAACGCGCAACCTTCAGGTTGGTCCGGCAAGGGTCTCCTAAGCTTTAACAAAAGGCTACAGAAGTTATCGTTAAAAATAAAATTAGAAACTATAAAGGAACGAGTCCCCAAGGAAAGAAAATGGGGCATAATTATGAAAATTTCTTTGCAGAAAAGTTCACGATATAATTTACCCCCCCCATTAAGTATTTCAGATAGTGAATAAGCTGTACTTAGTTACTTTTTTTAGTACCTACTTACCCTTTAATCTTTGAACCAGTTCTCGTTTGTAACCGTAGATAGCTAAAGTTATAAAATTGTTCTGATAAGTACATACATATACTCACGGCTATAAATCCCTAAAAGGGATAGCCAGAGCTGAGAAATTAGAAATTTGTCAGCCACTTTTGGAAAATTGAGTGGGGAAAAGATGGTAAATAAAAGATGTTATTAAAGGAAAGAAAAATTTCGACACTGGCGGGGTTCGAACCCGCGACCAAAAAAGTAAAAAAGAAACAAAGGATAGAGAAATTTCGCGCTGGATGCCAACTGACACTGTAGCTCAGTTGGCAGAGCGACGAGGGCGTATACCCGAAGGTCGCGGGTTCGAACCCCCCCAGTGTCGAAATTTTTCTTTCCTTTAATAACATCTTTTATTTATGAGTAATAATCCCCACATGAGGAATTCATGTCAAAAAACATTAAATTAAAAGATGGTAAAGTAAAAGGTTGTTAGTTATGGGTCTCCAACCGCATCGCCCAAAAATCTCTTAAAAGTCCCAATAACCGTTAGTCACCTCTTACGTACACCCACCGGTAGAAACGGGGTAGTGCTACTCTAAGCCGACACTACACGGCTAAGTATTATTATAAATATACTTATTTGAAATTAAGTGTAAGGAATTAGGAATATAAAAACATGTGTGAGAATATTGATAGATATAAACGAAGCTAGAGAGCTTTGTCAGGATCATAAAAAGTAGCGATAGATAGTTCGTGCCTACCCAAATGGTAAATAATGGCGTGAGTTATGTATGTATATATAATAACATACATACTTACACACATATACTCACGGCTATAAATCCCTAGAAGGGGTAGCCAGAGCTAAGGAATGAGAAATTCCTCAGCCACTTTTGGAAGTTGCGTGGGAAAAATATGTTAAAATAAAGGTTGTTGGTGATGGGTCTCCAACCGCATCGCCCAAAAATCCTTTAAAAATCCCAATACCGTTAGTCGCCTAATAATAACAATTAGTATAAAAGCACAAAAGAGCGCTCAAGTGTATTTTAGGATTGCGGAATGTGGATACAAACCATTAAGCTGTGAATAACATAAAGTTGCAGTGCGTTAAATTAATATAAATAGCTTTACAATAATGGTCGTTTGAACTAGTCCCGCTAATTTAGCTCCAATGCATACAACACAATGGAACATGCTGCCGCTTGGGACTACAGTTCATTTAGTTTCTGCTGTAAAATCCCTTGATTATGACAATAAATCAAAATTCCTTACATTTACAGTGAAATGGATTATATAATACCATTAGTTGGTCCATATTTATTGCCTGAGTTATTATTGTATCCGTAATAGCTCAGTGATTATAACACCGCTGTATACATACGATAAGGGTTCAAATCCTGGGCCTACAACAATACTAATATTCTAGAGACATATGTGGGGTTAATATATCATGGTTGTTAACGTTGAGGGAAAACATCGCGAGGAAACCCACCTGGCTGAGTTGTACTTAGTTATGTCACAGTGTATTCTTTCAAAACGGCGATACGCCTGCCCCTTTTCACGTGAGTACACTGTCCAAGCAAAACGTGGATACTCTGATCACAAGGAGACATTACCACGTGATTTTCAGAAGTATTAGTACCTCTGCCAACCCTTTCGCGGATATGCTTCGTGAATGTTTGATTTTGAGTTTATAATTGTATTGAGATACTTTTTTTCGCGTTTATTGGAGATTCAGGGTCTGGAGGTGACGAGGTTGATCCTCGTTAAAGGCAACTTCTATAATAATATGTTGAATATGGATGGATATTTGGTTTTCAACATTGTATATTTTTAATATGCACGTTATATACATAAATCATTTTTAGTCGCTATATACAAAAGAATCGGAATAACGTACATAACTTGAGAGTTGTTGAACTAAAGTAGCATAAGGCTAAGCGAATTGCACTTAGTCAGTATTGATATATAGAAATGTGAGTTTTTAATATTCATATCAGTTTGAAAAATAATACTGTAATTTCAACCCATGTTTATGTTATACTAGTGGATCGTCCTAGCTTCGCACGGGTAGCGTTGTTTTTTTAAATATCTGAGGTTTCTTTCTTTAGTCACTGCTCAAGCATTGCGAAATTCAGCGCAATGTTTTCAATTTATTAAATTTATAGCACTCCCTATACAGTGTAGTTTGGTGATTTTTAATGCGCTTTAATGAACGGTTCAGTATTTCCGTTTAATAGCAAATTTTGGAATAAAACGCTATGAAGTATTTATAACAATCTAAAAAATAAATCATTACGTGTTGTTGGATGCAACTACTGGCGCCATGTAGTATGTTATATGTAAATTAGTAACGATTCGGTTTTGGTCACGGGCTTGATGGCTTATTTTATGTATAATTTCGGTGTTTCTCTACCGATTTCTATGTTTTTTTTTTTATTGAATAGGTAATAATGTTACCTTGTTTAAATTAGGGATGAATGAGAGGTTTACAAACGTAAGAGTAAACAAATATAATCAGAATGTTCCGAACTGCTAAGATATCAGGAATTACACGTGTTATTGTGAGTCAACCGTAAAAGATAGATATAAACTGTTGAAGATTTTTTTTTAGATAATTTTATGCAGAATTTTTCCGTCATACATGATTTCTATGTAAGTTTAACCATTAAGGCTGCACACGCGACGGAAGCTTAAAAAATGTAGTAACTTCTCCCGTTTTCCCAAAATTTACTACTCTGCTGGAAAGTATACAAAAACCTGCCCAGGAGTATAGAAAATAATTGTACCAAGTTTCGATAAAATCCGTCGAGTAGTTTTTGTTTCCATAAGGAACATACAAACCGACAGACAGACAGACAGACAGACAGACAAAAATTTTACTGATTGCATTTTTGGCATCAGTATCGATCCCTAATCACCACCTGATAGTTATTTTGAAAATATATTTCATGTACAGAATTGACCTCTCTACAGATTTATTATAAGTATAGATAGATTATGATAAAATAAAACTGTAATTTCAACCCATGTTAATGTTATATAGATATGTTAATATAGATTGATTGCAAAGCTTTACCCGTCCAGCAAAAAAATACAGAATTGGAATACCTAAAGAAATTATTGGGGTAGCTTATTTGAATACATTTGTGAGATGTTTGTTTTGGTTTTACTCAGCAAAGGACAACAAAGGATAAAGTAAATGATATCCCACCAAAAACATTTTAAATGTAAAAAATGTTAGCCAAGCAAATACAATACAAAAATGTATAATATGTTAACTAAAAGACTTCGCAGACAAAAGGATTGATATCTGAATGGTTGCCAAGCACTGCAGATAATCCTGAAATACAAAGCAGATAACAAGTTAAATTAAAGTTTTGATTTAATTTGGCTCGTTTCCACTTACGAGTTATCATGATAATCAACTTATCTGCTAGGTACATTTTAATTTGATTTTGTGGTGAAAACTAGCCAAATTAAATCAAAACTTTAATTTAACTTGTTATCTGCTTTGTATTTCAGGATTATCTGCAGTGCTTGGCAACCATTCAGATATCAATCCTTTTGTCTGCGAAGTCTTTTAGTTAACATATTATAAATTTTTGTATTGTATTTGCTTGGCTAACATTTTTTACATTTAAAATGTTTTTGGTGGGATATCATTACTTTTTGTTAAGAAATAAGTTGGTATATTTTTTTTCTGCGTTTGATTTTATACCTACCTTACTATCTATCTACTATTTTAATCAAACAAATCAATTAATTTGGCAAAAGAAACAAACCTACAAACAACCCAATCTAAAAACAATCAGCAAGAAAAAAAGCAGAATTTACAACACCGTTACCAGCTGTAACTCATACGACGACGAAGCATAAAACTCAACCTTATAGGCGGGATTTCGCTAGACAACCGAACAGCATCAGCAGCGCTCGCTTTGATACGTTCGCAGATCCCGTCATGCCCCGCCCCTGCCCCTCACCCCGCGCGTCTTGCCCTGTGATCTCCTGTGGCCCTACGCTTGTAGCGACGTGGTAGCGACTAAGTTTAAGTTAGTTTATGTTATTTCATGTATGTTATTATCATTATTACAATCATAAATAGTATTATGTTATTAAATATGATTATGAGCGCTGACATTACACAAAATCAAATCATTTTATTTAATTTCCTTAGGTTTAATGATTAGTAGGTATCTATGTGTTATGAAAACGCTATCCGATGTTGTGTCATACTCATACTGTATGACTCATACAGTGGTCGCCGTTCTGCTGACATGAGATAGGTACTAGGTGTTATGATACCTATTAATTAGTACGACAGGAATCGAATCTGAGTTTTTATATATTGAAGAAATGTATTGCTATTGTTCGCAACCAACCGGGCTGTGCTAGTACAGTTAGTACCTATACTCATAGTTTGAGTTTTGTAATTGCAAATAACTTTAGCGTCGAAGTTTAATGAATGATCAAGTAAGTATGCATAGCATACCTAAACCTATTCAGAACGGAGTTTTATATTAGCGTCAACAACATTTCATCATGTGTTAAGGCAAGGAATAATAAAGAAAAAGACTTGCCAATAAAACATTTACTTTTAAATAAGACAGTTATTACATTTACAATATGTATGTTAAGTCGACGGTGGTTGGTTGCGTAGTGCGTTCTCCCGCCAGCGATCTCCGCGCCGCCGCGCCTGCGGATTGCCTATACACGCGGATCAGGCGTAAACATCATGGAATTTATTATGATTTCTACACAAAATGTTCTTGTGAGGAAAATATTGAAAAATCTTAAAAATTCTCCGTTTTCAGAATTTTTCCTTTGTTAATATTTGATCACCGACCTGGATGCCGAATTTCAACTTCCTGGGATATCTGGAAGTGGGTTAGCTTTTTGATTTATATGTCAGTGAGTCACTAAAAAAATCGCGATTTTTGGACGTTTATATCTTAATAACCCTTTGTTATTTATTTAGGCTACTAGTTTGTATCCTTGATATCAACAAATGAGCCAAATTTGGTTGGTTTATGTTGATTAGATTTTGAGTTATGATGGTGTAAAAAGTCGCTCCAAATGGTTCGTGTAATATACACACATACGGTGCGCGCTCGCCGCCTTGGCTTGGCTTGACGCACTGCCGTGCGTCTTGATATTTTTCTTTTTTCTAATTCTTCTATGACTTTATTAAGTTTTGTAAATTTAGTAGCTCTAGATTTATATGCGAGATGTTTTAACGTTCCGTGGGGCTAAGGACACGTTACACCAATTCGATGAATTGAAGTCGTTGCTGCCATAGACAAACTTCAAACATATTTAAATTACTATGGAAGATTGTGCGATGTGTTTTATGAGATCCAAGATTGTTTTATATTCTTTCGACACATTTTAGTAGAAGTTTCTTCAATGGAATTTTTGCTTCTTTCAGATTCACTCTTGGCAATTGCATGGGTTTAGGCGAGAGGCCGTATCGCCCTCCCTGATGGTTCGTGGTGTTTGGGAACACTTTGGTTATATGGATTGTTTTAGGTAAGCTAAATCGATACTTAAATAAAATCATGTTGCGAATATATATTTTGTATCATCACTAAAATATAACCAGAAAACTACATAAAACATAAATAAAAATATAACATAGGAAATTTTAATGGTGACCATAAAACAAAATGTCACGAACTTGAAATCAATACATTGTTTGCATACTAACCGTTTTTTGGATCTATATCATTCAAATAACTTTAATCTCATGTCAGATTCCTCAACGAAACGACTTGACAGATTCTTATGAAGGTGTGAGCCTAAGAAAAGGACATACATTATCTTTTATAAACCTATTTATTCCAATTTTGTACTGTAGCTGTGTAGTGTCGGCTTAGAATAGCACTACCCCATTTCTTCCGGTGGGTGTACGTAAGAGGCGACTAACGGACTTGGGGCTTTTTAATGGATTTTTGGGCGATGTGGTTGGAGACCCATCACCAACAACCTTTATTCTACCGTCTTTTCCCCACTCAAATTCCAAAAGTGGCTGAGGAATTTCTAATTTCTCAGCTTTGGCTACCCCTTTTAGGGATTTATAACCGTGAGTATATGTATGTATGTATGTATGTTTTTACTGTGAAATGACATTTCAGAATAACGTTAATTCATTACTGGTCGTATGTGTCATAAGAGGCAATTAGGTATTTTAGGGTTTTTCAGTAAATTTTCAATCCTTTTACGATTCTTTCTAATGCACTTTCAAAAGTAACTGAGTGAATTCTGGTTTTTCAGCTCTTGCTATCTTTTTTTGGGCATTAACAACCCGGAGTATATGTCAGTTTGTTTAATATTTTATTTTTACGTTTTTGGAAAGGCATCGTTTGTCGGGTCAGCTAGTTATACAATAGAATTGAAGAACGCTCTCTGGTTTTCAATTTTCCGAACCAGTAAAGTGACATAGTTACCAATTAGTGCAACAGAGCGCGTCTATGAATGAACGTCAAATTGAAACATCCTTCGTCAATGTATCTTGAATTGTATTTCTAGTACTGAAGGGGATTTAACTGGTATACAAAAACAGAGGTGAATCGATGCAATAGATACGGCTAAGCTAAATCAATCGCGACCAACAGTGAATATTCGGAAACAAAATTCTGCGAATATTTGGCTGATTAATGTGTGTGAAATGTGTGTGATTAATTTAATTAGTTCTAGCTTCAAATCAAATCAGTGTGAGTGCAAATATAATGCTAGATTGATTGACAACTGTATTATGGTATTTATCATAATATTTTCTGTTGAGTCATTTGTTTTCATTTGAATCATTTGAATGCTGTGTAGTGTCGGTTTAGAATAGCACTACCCCATTTCTAGCTTTCTTAGCGACTAACTGTATTGGGGCTTTTAAGGGATTTTTGGGCGATGCGGTTGGAGACCCATCACCAACAACCTTTATATTACCATCTTTTCCCCGCTCAACTTTCCAAAAGTGGCTAAGTTATTTATAATGAAAATCTCATGTGGGGATTATAACTAATAAATAAAAGAAAAATATCGACACCGGCGGGGTTCGAACCCGCGACCTCGGGTATACGCCCCCGTCGCTCTGCCAACTGAGCTACAGTGTCTACAGTACAGTGTAGTCAGGTGCCGAAATTTTTCTTTCCTTTATTTATCTTTTATTTATTAGTAATATAGTACATACCCTAAGTAAGTTGAGACTCTAAAACTTTGTCTGCATTTATTAATAAATTCAACCTTTTCGGGAATATCCTTAACATGAGGCAACAAAGCGTGCGGGTCTATTTCATTGAGTTATGGGGTGAGAGGTGTGGCGACCGCTAGACGGCCAACTCACTCGCACACTTGCAGCGTCATAAAAAATCGTACATCGCGGTATCGAAATGTTTCTCTAGCTAAACATAAATACAAATTCTAAGTTGGTACACAGCAGGGTGTACTGGCCAGTATATCTTTTCTGTTCCCACAGTGGTGACCCCCGACAACAACATAACGAATCTTTCTACTACATTTCTCAATCTACCCACATCTTATACTCCTCGCTTACCTTACCAAACTACACTACTCTCCCTACCGAGCATCTACTGGCACGCTACTCTGCCTCACCGCTCACACTGCACTCTACTACTAGACGGCGAACTCGCTCGCACACTAGTCCCTCCCTACTATTGGTAACAGGTATTTCCCAGCTCTTCGATATCATCTATCGACTAGGAGGGGAGTACTGTGGAGACCGCTAGACGGCGAACTCACTCGGACACTAGCAGCGTCATAAAAAATCGTACATCGCGGTATCGAAATGTTTCTCTAGCTCAACATAAATCCAAATACTAAGTTGGTACACAGCAGGGTGTACTGGCCAGTATATCTTTGCTGTTCCCACAGAGGCTAGGAACCAATCATCAACTATACTTTATTAATTCCCTATAAACATTCTTTATTCTTTATTTCTTACAGCTCACCGTAGAATGGGAACAGTGACCAACTGTTTCCTGGTGAACCTGGCCGTCGCCGACCTGTTGATGGCGATGCTGAACGGGGCTCCAAACTTTGTGTTCCTGGTCACAGCTGACTGGCCGTTCGGTTCCACCACATGTACTGCCAGCAACTTCACCGCCAACCTCACCGTGGCGGCCGGGGTCTTCACCTTGGTTGGCATTACCGTAGATAGGTATGTACTAAAACATATAATTTATGTAAAATATCAGTTAAAATTGATGAATTGTTACCCGATTTTACAGACGGACAGCCAAAAAGGGTAGCCAGAGCTAAGGAATTAAAAATGCCTCAGCCACTTTTGGAAGTTGCGAGGGGAAAAGATGGTAAAATAAAGGTTGTTGGTTATGGGTCTCCAACCGCATCGCCCGAAAATCCCATAAAACGCGCCAATACCCTTAGTCGCCTCTTACGTACGTTTCTGCCGGTATTTCTGCCGGTGGGTGTACGTAAGAGGCGACTAACGGTATTGGGGCTGTTAAGTATTTTTTGGGCGATGCGGTTGGAAACCCATCACCAATAACCTTTATTTTGCCATCTTTTCCCCACTCAACTTTCCAAAAGTGGCTGAGGAACTTCTAGTTCCTTAGCTCTGGCTTACCCTTTCAGTGATTTATAGCCGTGCGTATATGTATATGTATGGATAATAAAATAACATAGCCTACTGCTCCGACATTAAAATCTTGCTGATTAAAATGGGTTTGAATGATAAATTGGTTTATGGATGATAATAAATAACATCAACAATTGGTTAGTTTTTAATTCCATCGCGAAAACTTTAACCAATTACTGATAAGAATCAGCTGTTTCTGGACTGCGCATGCGCAATTGACAGACGTCAAATCATTGCTTCCGATCTACACACGGCTACCAACATAAGAAATTTCTGGGTGCGTTCAGATTACTTGAAAGCAGTGTTGCCCTCGCATAAATTAAAGGAAGCAGAGATTTTTGTTTATTTTATTTGAAATTTAATAAATATATATACTTTTTAATCCGAAGAAAGTATTTCATCTGAATATGGCAAAACACTGTAACGCTTGTAATAAATCATTCTCCGCTCCGCGCGAGTGTCTTAGGTGAAGGGCGAGAGGGTGAAAGACTGTAGCGTTCCTGCGTCGCCAAATAATAAGGTGACAATGGCTTCGAGTGTGATAAAATGTGCGGGATGTAACCTTGTTATTAATGAAGTTTTAACTTTCGTTAAAAATAAGTTGGATGTGATTGGATGAAATGGCAAGGCAAACGGTTGTTGATGCTAAGATCTTATATGATGTGTTTTGGTCTGATCATATTCCTATAGCTATTGTGTGTAACTTAGATAAGAGCATACCTAAGAGGTCTGTGAACAGGGAGAGGAACGAAATATTGTTGAGGGGAGTTATATGGGGAGAAAGAGAAGAGTCGCAAATAAATAAATATAGTGACATATGTAATGCAAAGTTAAAACACGTTGATTTTCCTAATGAACTTGAGTTGTGCTGTGATAACATTTGTCAAGTAATAGACCATAGAAATACAATAGATAGGATGTATAATACTATTGTTACTATACTAAAGGAAGCAGCTGTAGCAAGCTCTGATACTGTAGGGCGTAGAAGGGGTGGCTATGTCACGGGCTGGAACAAACATGTTAGCGAGGCACATCAAAAGGCGAGGCTATGCTTTCAGAACTGGTGTCTATGGGGTAAGCCTAAGTCTGGTCTGGTTTATGAAGAAATGTGCTCTTCGAGAAAGTTTTTAAAGCTAAATTAAAATATTGTCAAAATCACAAGGACCAAATAAAGATGGATATCATTGTGGAACATCATAATTCTAAGAATTTCGGACAATTCTGGAAAGCAACTGGTAAGCTCAGCCCTAAGTTAAGTTTGCCAGTTAGTGTAGGGGGTGTTGGTGAGCCCAGTGACATAGCCAACCTTTTTATGCGGCATTTTGCTGTAGAACCCATTCCAGGAGACCCGTGTGTGCAGATGTGCGATGCTGATAGTTGTGTAAGCGACAAGCCTATCAGAATAGCATCACCAGACATAGCCTAGCTCAACCGACAAATGTCTAGAGGTAAGTCGCCCGGTCATGATGGACTCAGCATCGAGCATCTGCAATATGCGGGTATCCATCTCCCTAGAGTTCTCTCCATGTTTTATACATTTTGCATCAGACACAGTTACCTGCCGTCCGATCTTATGAGGACCGTAGTGGTGCCTCTCATTAAAAATAGGACAGGAGACGCCTCTGACAGATCCAACTATAGACCAATCTCATTGGCCACTATTCTAGCGAAGGTGTTGGACAGTGTGCTTAATAAGTATCTAAATCAAAGTGTGACGCTAAACGATGCCCAGTTTGGTTTTCGGAACGGGCTATCTACAGAGTCCGCAGTTCTTTGTCTGAAGCACACTGTTCGATACTATACGGACAGGAATACACCGGTATATGCGTGCTTCTTGGATCTGTCAAAGGCGTTTGACCGTGTCTCCTATGACGTATTATGGAATAAACTGTTCAAGACGCAGCTGCCTTCTGAAATAACATATTTATTTAAATACTGGTATGGCAACCAAAGTAACTGTGTTCGGTGGGACGGAATGTACTCAGGTGAATATAAGTTGAAGTGTGGTGTGAGACAGGGAGGACTTAGTTCACCCACACTGTTTAAACTGTATATGAATGAGTTGATTGAGAGGCTCAGCGGTGCAGGTGTTGGGTGCTCAGTGGATGGGTGTTTTATTAATAACATAAGTTATGCCGACGATATGGTGCTGCTGAGCCCCTCAGTCAGCGCCCTTAGGACTTTGTTGAAGATTTGTGAGAAGTATGCCGTAGCTCATAGACTCAGGTATAACGTTGCGAAGAGTGAGCTACTAGTTTTTAAATCTGGCACTAAAACATACTCACCGCCACCAATTACTCTTCATGACTCTCCTTTACAGCAGGTGACAAAATTTAAATATCTTGGTCACTGGGTTACGGATGATTTAAAAGATGATGAGGACATGGAACGGGAGCGTAGGGCACTGGCAGTCAGGGGCAATATGCTCGCTCGCAGGTTCGCACGGTGCTCGTATGAAGTGAAAATCACTCTTTTCAAAGCATATTGCCAAACCCTGTACACATGCAGCCTGTGGACCAATTTCACCAAGAAGGCTGCCAATGCACTACGAGTCCAATATAACAATGCCTTCAGGGGGTTGCTGGGTCTGCCCTGGCGATGCAGCGCATCGGGAATGTTTGCTGCGTGGGATACCGATGGCTTTCATGCGGTGTTGAGGAAGAGGTCAGCTTCACTGTGGGAAAGAGTGCGGGGCAGTACCAGCACCCTCCTGAAGGTTATTGCTGAAAGGGTGGATTGCCATATACAGGCTTACTGGATGTCCACTCATGTAAATAGTAATTATTTATTTAAGTTCTACTAACATAGATACTAAGTCTTGTTTACTAATAAATATAAATGTATGGATATTTTTAAGTCTGAAATATTTTTTTTCATTCATTCATTCATTAACAGTGAATTGGAAAAAACGGATTGGGTCAAATTGTTCAATGGGAAAAATATAGATGAGATGGTTGAGACGTTTTATGGTGAATTGTACCAGTTAATAGATGGGCATGTTCCTAAGTGTCAGAATAAAACACATCACTACCCGTCTTGGTTTACAACTACACTTACTAAATTACTGAAGGATAAAGAAAAATTACGTAACAAATATTTCAAGTATAGGAATCCCCGTGACGAAATTGAGTATAAATTACTACGTACGCGTTGCCACAAACTAATTAATAAATGCTTTGTTCAGTACATCCATTCAATCGAGAGTAATATAAAAAACAGTCCACGCGCATTTTGGCGATATATCCACAAGGATCGCACCTGTCTCCAATTCTGTTCTCATTATTTATCAATGACATTGCAGAGGTAATAGAGCAGAGCAGATTATCTTTGTTTGCAGATGATTTGAAGATCTACGCTAGAGCAAGTGACGAGAACTGTAAACATCTGCAAGAGGACTTGAATCGGTTGTCAGAGTGGTGCGATCGGAATCACATGCCACTCAACTTAAATAAGTGTTACGACATGAAATTTACAAGGAAAAAGAAACCCTTCCCGATGCGTTACTCCATGAATGGAGTTCAATTAGCAGAAGTAAACGAAGTGCGCGATTTGGGTGTTATTTTGGATAGAAATCTTACGTTTGTTCCTCACATAGATACAATTGTTAAAAAATCAGCAATGATGTTGGGATTTCTGAAGCGCAATACGAAGGAGTTCAAACATACTTAAACTAAAATCTGTCTATATAACGCCTTGGTCCGCAGCAATCTGGAATTCGCAAGCGTAATATGGAACCCTTATTATGCTGTATCTTCCCAACGCATTGAATCCATTCAACGGGCTTTTACTCGATATTTAGCATTCAGAACACCCGGAATATCGTACAGGCAGCCTTATACTCAAAGATTAGAGTTTTTTGAGATGGAATCATTATTTAATCGTCGGAAAATGTTAGACTCCTCTTTTTTATATAAGGTAGTAAATAATTACATTGACTGTGATGAAGTAATCAAAAATATAAATTTAACTGTTCCCTTCAAATATCCTCGATATACAATTAGGAATATATTTAATGTTAGAAGATGCCGTACCAATATTGGACTTAATTCACCCATCACGAGAATGTGTAAAAGCTACAACGAAATGCAGGCAAAACACTGTGAAATTGACATATTTGGTGACTCTTTGGCAGTTTTTAAGCAAAAAGTTAAAGTTGTAAATACATAAGATGGGGCCAGTTTGTATTGTATTGTATTTTATTTTATTAATTCACTAATTTTGTTATTTACTGAAATTTAAATTGTTGTTATGATTGTATTGTATTTTTTTTAATTCAACAACTTTATTGAATTATTCTAACTAGAGAATAAGTCAAACATTTATATAGGTGTATTTATTGATTTGATTATTAATTTAAGTTAGTTTTAAGATTTTAAATAATCAGTTAATTTAATTTTTATTTATTTAATTTGATTAATTTTTATTTATTAATTTAATTTGATTATTAATTTAAGTTAGTTTTAAGATTTTAAATAATCAGTTAATTTAATTTTATAATAATGTTAGCAATGTTTTGAATTATTTCGATTTCCAAAATGAATGATGTGATTAGCCTATAATTGGTGTATTTAGTTGATATGTGTCCTTTAAATTTAAGTATTTTCTAAGATTGTGTACTATTTTCACTGTTGGCAATCCGTAATAAATAAATAAATAAATAAAAAGCGATCCCCAAAAACTAAACGCAGCAAGGAACAGTTACCAAAATTAAACAGAGTAAGTCGCGAGTCTTACTGTTTTTTATTAATTGTGAATGAGACTTGCTGGGTTTCCTATATGGGGATTATGCTTGAAAAACGATGATGATGCCCACAAATTTAACTGTAAAGCACATACCCGTCAACATTTTAACCTAAATTTCACGAAATTTCTATTTGGCGCGAAACGGATTACGCACGGTATTCGTTGGAGGTGGCTACAGAGTACATCGGGGGATGCGGTAGCTACTTGTCGCCGTTCGTCGCATCGGCGCTAGAGCACCTTTTTTACTGGATGTAAATATTTTTGCAAGCGTAATTTACTGTTTTTAAAGAGAATGGAGCGGAGTAGAATAATTTTGATTGCTGCATATTGCTGCTATCTAACAAACGGTCACTCTCATATGAGTGATGATTCCGTTCACGGTAATATTTAACAAAATTTACTAGAAAGCAATCAGTTTCTGATTTCGAATACTTCAAAAATATTGTGTTGCAATGGCAATAAAAAATCAAGATTGTGGAAACCCGATGCTTAATTTGATTGGCCAAAAAAGAACAGGTGACCACGAGTCAATGGAGACCCTTTGAAAAATTTTCAGTTAGTTCTAGCATACAAAGGTATGGGGTGAAGTGATTATGATGCTGACCGTACCGCAATTTAAAAAAGTTTAATTCCAATTATTTTGGTATTTACGGTGTTTTGTAGTGGTTTATTATTCTCTGCTATAGTAAATAACCAAAAATTACAATAGAACAAGGTACGTTGCTGTGTTTTTATATGGTAATCCAGAGCTAAATAAATCATGAAAACAAATTTTAAATTATTTAGTGCCGTAAAACATGCACGAATCAGTTAATCTACTTCTTTTAAATACAAATAAATGCGCAATCATAGTATCCATGACACCCAATACTTATATTGGTCGATTATTGTTAAATTTTGTGCGGCTCACCAAAAATATGTTTTTTCGCTCTCCTGAAAAAAAAGGTTACTGTGCCATACTGCTTTTTTTTTTGGGACAGCCGCACTATTCAGGAATGCTATAAATTGCACTAAATTTCACAAAGGTTGAGCAGTGATTGAAGAAACCTCAGATATTTTCAAAACTACGCTACCCGTGCGAAGCTGGGTCCGATCCACTAGTTTACAATAATTTGCTGACCCCTCTTCCAAAAGTGGCTACAAAGTTGATAATTTAAAGCTGTGGCTAATCGTTTTTTAATTTAAAGCTGCGATTATATATAGATGTAGTTTATAAAAGTAAATACGACGTTATGGATTCGTGGCAATTACATTAAAACCTACTATGGAGATTTTCCTACTATTTCAAATATCGTTTCAAGAGATCCTTAGCTAAATTGCGCTAGACAGCACATTACATATTGCACCGTCTCAAAATTTGCATTCTACCGTCTTTTGAGATAAGACGCAGTGTGATGTGAGAGAAATCTTAAAACTAACGCCAGAAAGTATTAAAGTGTTCAGTTGGTTGGAAGTGTCACTTTCAGTATTCACATGCATACATATACTTGTACTGTTAGTTTTTGTTGGGGTAGGCAGAGACTATCGATCTCCACTTTGTACAAATCTGGAAATTCTCTCGAACTTCATTAAATATATCAATATTTTCATACATGCATACGGCGCCTGCTTTTTTAGTACATCTGCTGTTTGATCTGAATACGTCCAACGTGTTCTCCGTTCTCATAACCATCTACATGCTCAGTCATTATGATTGATATTATACTGTCCGTTGTAAAACAGCCATAAGCGAGGTTATCAGATTGCCAAATGTATAATATAACTGCGGCTATAGATCTTATAAAAGGGGTAGCTGGTGAGTCATAATTGTGAATTTCTTATCCATGTTTAGGAATGAAGTACAAACATACATACATACATACACTCACGGCTATAAATCCCTAGAAGGGGTAGCCAGAGCTAAGGAATTAAAAATTCCTCAGCCACTTTTGGAAAGTCGAGTGGGGAAAAGATGGTAAAGAAAGGGTTATTAAAGAAGTACAAACCGATAGTAAATTAAAGCATGATGCAAACAACACCAGTTTCACCGGACACCAAACCTCAATATTTAAACTAAGTATTTAAACTCAAATACATCCTGTAAACACACAAACTATACATAATAAAGTGGCTTAAAATTTTCCATATTAATTGATTGTGATTTAGAAATATTAATTTCTTTAATTCGATACATAAAACGTATGTGACGAGTTTGCTAACCTTAAAGTTCATTCATTCGAGCATTGACCCTTTAATGCCTTCTATTTGGTTGGTCTATTCAGGGATCTTTGGCAGTACAGTGGAGTTTGGCTAATGAAACCTAATTATTTGCTTTGTAATTCGATTTCAACATAATAGTACCATTAATGATGCAAATCTTTCCCCTGAGAAGGGATTAAAAGCTTAATTAATTGAAGTTTCAGTTGTAAAATAATAAGTCCATGACACCGGATTAATTGTGAATGCTTAAACGATGTGTGTTTGTAATAGTTAAAGATAGCTATGTATTTAATTAATAAATCAATGATTTATTTGCTAAACATAATTAAAACATCAAATATATAAAACCGTTGACAAGTTCATTTCCATTGAATACCAATTTTAAATCCCACATTCCCCATGTTGGTTTTGGGTTCCATTTGTTATTTATTAACTATAAATTGAATATTACTTATTGGATATTTAAAATTGCATGATTGGATACTCAAATAAAAAAGGTTGGTAAAATTTATAAGCACGAATAGGTTATGGTTCCGTAGAGATTATATCTTATTCTATGAACTCTAGCAGATCCATTTATTAGAAGCAAAAACGTTAATGATAGATTTTCGTAGGAGTCTGCCATGCTGACGGATTCGTGGCCAGGGGTAGACTCGTTTCTCAGAGCCTGGTGTACTCCGGGTACTAAATAGCCGTAATTTTTCAATTCAAAGCTCTGGAAAAGTGTTTTTCCTAGACAACTGTAGGTTCAGTCTGTAATTCAAAGTTAATCAACACAGTGGCGGCGATGCGGCGTTCACGTTGTTGGTAATCGTGGTTCAATAGTTTCCAAAGCTTTGACTTCTAGATCTAGACCACTGGGATGGTAATACCGATAATAATTCTTTGTAAATCCTTATAACGTATTTAATCAGTTCAACTTTTGCCTTATTGTAGTAGACAAATTATATTAAACGGCACTCTTAGGTTTTCTGGTGATCGCGGATCCATCCATACATACTTTTTAATTACCTAAATCATCCTCTCATTTATTTAAAAGCGTATTTTATCTAATTGCAAACGTTCTTCGGTAAAAAGGTATATAATATTTTCACGTTCGCAATAAGTTTAAGCTCATCCGTATCTAAGTACAAGTTTAAACGTTTTCATGAATAAATTTTTATTAATGTCTTTAAGGAATTATAATCGATAATTTTGATTAACGACATCATCACAGACTTCCTTCATTCACAACTAAATAAACCGAAAGTCAGTTCAAATATTTACCATGAACAAACACGAGCCTAATGTAGAATTCTCATCAACTTAAGCTCATAAGGGAACTTTTGAAACAACCTACAATTACTTTGGATGGCAAACTCGTTAACGAGGATCAATACAGTATATTACTTGTTCAATATAAAGTATCTATAAGTGTGTATTGTCAGCTAAGAATAGCACTTACCCATTTTTAAGGGTTTTGGCGCTTTTGAAGTGTTTGATTTATGATAAACTTGTAATTTTCTATATTACCCATTTTGTATGTAAATATATGTTGACCACCATTTTATTTTTCTTTTGAGTATTGCTGAGTAGTGTCGGCTTATTGCTGTGTAGTGTCGGCTTAGAATAGCACTACTCCATTTCTTCCGGTGGGTGTACGTAAGAGGCGACTAACGGTATTGCGGCCTTTTAGGGGATTTTTGCGCGATGCGGTTGGAGACCCATCACCAACAACCTTTATTTTACCATATTTTCCCCACACAACTTTCAAAAGTGGCTAGGGAATTTCTAATTCCTTAGTTCTGGCTACCCCTTCTAGGGATTTATAGCCGTGAGTATATGTATGCATGTGTAGTATAGTATTATTGATAAATCTCAAATACTCAAAAACACACCTTATATCCCCGAAGGTGTAGCGGTGGTACTAATACTTCTGAACATCACGTGACATTATTGTCATATGGTGTTCAGAGTACCCACATCCTGCTTGAACTTGTACTCTCGTGACAGGGGGCAGGCCTATCGCCGTTTTGTACAAATACACTGTACCATAACTAAGTACAACTTAGCCATGAGGGTTTCCTCACGATATTTTCTCACACTGTTTACAACATACATACATACATATACTCACGGCTATATTTCCCTTGAAGGGGTAGCCAGAGCTAAGGAATTATAAATTCCTCAGCCACTTTTGGAAGTTCTGTGGGGAAAAGATGGTAAAAATAAAGGTTTTCGGTGATGGGTCTCCAACCGCATCGCCCAAAAATCCAATTAAAAGCCCCAATACCCTTAGTCGCCTCTTACGACACTCGTGGGTAGAAAGGGGTAGCGACATTCTAAGCCGGCACTACACGGTTTACTACCATGATTAATTCACCACACCGTCGACTTTCAAAATACTCATTGGTGTAGGCCTTGTCTAGGCTGGTCTGCATGATGTGTAATACACTATCCACTGGGCTGTCACGGTTGTATGTGTATAGTTACATACCGATCAAAAATATAAGCCACTGTTTTGCTTCACCATCGTCGCATAAAAATTATGTTGTACCACAAATCACAAGTGTGACTTTTCCTAATGGTGTTATAAGAGCCTATTATACATACATTACACATACATACATTCATATTCATTCATATGGAGCTTCTTATTTTTAGAAGGAAAGTTGGATACAGATTTTAATACATAGCTTGTTGGTGATGGGTCTCCAACCGCATCGTCCAACTATCACTTAAAATGGTCCAATACATTTAGTTGCCTCTTACGAACACCCACGGAAATAAATGGGAAAGTGCTATTCTAAGCCAAATATACACAGCCTATATACAGTTTATTATATATATTTTTGCAAGAGGTGAGAAAACTCTTGAAATTAAATTTCGTGCGTGTTTTAGCTCACACAATTTTTATAATTGAAATTAAAAAATATAATCAGCTAACTGTTCGACTACATCACACGAACCCTTTCGTGACTGAATCTACTTAGCACTTCATTGCAACAGAATAAATAATGATAACACAGAACTAGTATCAACTATATCCATATGACTAAGTAATTTTCCGTACAAGAATGAAATACATGCATATACTCACGTGTATCATTCATTTGAACGGGTAGCCAGTGCTTCAGAATAAGAAATTACTCAGCCACTTCTGAAATGTGAGTTGTGAAAAGATTTAATAATAAGTTGTTTATGAGTCTCCATACACAATGCCCAAAAACCACTTAAAAGCTCTAATACCTTAAGCGCGTCTAGAAGTCCTATTAGCAATTATTAAACGAAATAGTTCAAAATATTAAAAGTATAACATTTTACATGCTACCATAATATTTCCTATCCTTGTATTGATTTGATGCGTATTTAGCCAGTTTAGGTGTTCATGTATATTTTTGTATTAAGAGTAGTAAATATTGTGAGTTTGAATTCAGGAAATGTCAACGATACGAATGACTGTTAAATAATTTAGATAGAATAACTAAAACTGAAGTCGAACCGTGTATCAATTTGGTTTGATAATAATTTGATTTATATTGTTATTGTATTTTAGAGAGGATATGTAACTGTTTTTAGGCAAAAGGCATACGTACAATTATTGCTAAAAGACACAAAATGTAAGATTCCTTTGAATCTATTGTGTTAATCGAGATGATTCCCTTATGATCTCTAAATGAATTTCTCGGTTTGAGAACTAATTTCAATCTCAATATGTGTCATATATGAATATTTTTATATAATATATATATTTTATTTACAACACATGAATAAAACGTTTCTGGTATGTGGCCCTCAGAAATTTCAAAAAATAGTTGACATAATAAATTGTATGAAAAAAAGTTCTTACATCCTTCCACGACGTTATAATTTACAAAGATATTAATGGATCATCAGCATCATCAGCACCTATATGCATTGTGAAAACACTGAGTGTACCTGTGAGCGTCTAGCAGGTGACGGCCGGCGGCGGTGGCGGCGGCGGCAGTGACGTGACATGTCCATCGCGGTCTTGGCAGGTACAAGCACAACCGTAGCGAGCGGGGACAGTTGCGGCGGCCATCGGTGAGTGCGCAGCTGTTCGTCAACAGCGATAATAGTATTGCCTGTCTTGTAATGCCATATGGGCATCATAATCAGACAGCAGGATAGTCCGTAATTTTTCGTATGTGGGTAATAATGAAAAACTATTTTATTTTTTTATATGTGAGTAGTGATGAAAAACATTATTACCATGTGATTATTCAATATAATGATGTTGATTTATCCCTAACAAGGTTATTGGAGATGTAACTAAGAGCCAAAAGGCATGTGGGAGTCATGTTAGAGCGCACACTACTGTGGACTCACTCGCACATAGCAGCGTCTCACTCATATTCCTACATCGCGGGGTGTAAATGTTTCTCTAGCTAAGCATAAATACAAATTCAAAGTTGGTGCACAGCAGGGTGTACTGGCCAGTATATCATTGCTGTTTCCACAGTGGTGAACCCTCGATAAGAACACACGCTTTTTTCTACTACATTTCTCGATCTACCCGCAACTTCTGTTCCTCGCTTACCTCACCACACCATTCATTCAGCAGGACATCTACAGGCATGCAATCACCGGCCTCACTGCTCGCACTGAATTTGGTAATTGGTAATAGGTATCTCCTAGCTTTGATATCGTCGTATCGACTAGGAGGGGAGTACTGTGGGAGTCATGTTAGAGCGCAGTCATGTTAGAGTACAACCACTTTAGGAAAGCGCATGCCAATTGATCTTCTGGATAACATCTCGTATTACCTCTTTAGGAAGATTAAAAAGTTGTCGATGTATAACGTTATTCATTGTGATAACGTACGGTAGGTGCACATTATGTTATTTAATATACATGTAGTGACTATCTACTGATTGATGATAATGCTGAAATGAATAAAACTACTTTCTGGGAAGCATCTCGTACAACCACTTTAGGGAAGCGCATGACAATTTATCTTCTGGATAACATCTCGTATTACCTCTTTAGGAAGATCAAAAAGTTGTCGATGTATAACGTTATTCATTGTGATAACGTACGGTAGGTGCACATTATGTTATTTAATATACATGTAGTGACTATCTACTAATTGATGATAATGCTGAAATGAATAAAACTACTTTCTGGGAAGCATCTCGTACAACCACTTTAGGGAAGCGCATGACAATTTATCTTCTGGATAACATCTCGTATTACCTCTTTAGGAAGATTAAAAAGTTGTCGATGTATAACGTTATTCATTGTGATAACGTACGGTAGGTGCACATTATGTTATTTAATATACATGTAGTGACTATCTACTGATTGATGATAATGCTGAAATGAATAAAACTACTTTCTGGGAAGCATCTCGTACAACCACTTTAGGGAAGCGCATGACAATTGATCTTCTGGATAACATCTCGTATTACCTCTTTAGGAAGATTAAAAAGTTGTCGATGTATAACTGTTCAAGGAACAATTCATTGTTAAGTCGCCAATAGGCAAAGCTCAGTCGACTATGGCCGAGGGCCTGGATGAAGACCAGATTTACGGCTAAAGATGTTAAAATCTGCATTCAATCGATATCAAGAGGTAAGTCTCCTGGCCATGACAGCCTCAGTGTGGAACATCTCAAGTATGCTGGTGTTCACCTGCCCCGTGTACTTGCGATGTTTTACTCTTTATGCCTGAGTCACTCCTACATACCCGAGGATATGATGAGGACAGTAGTAGTCCCTATTGTTAAAAATAAAAATGGAGATGTGAGCGACAGGAATAACTACAGACCGATCTCTTTAGCGACGATAATGGCTAAAGTACTCGACAGTTTGCTTAATAAAGAACTTGATAGATATTTAAAAATACATGACAATCAATTTGGATTCAAGGCTGGACTTTCAACTGAAACAGCAATCTTATGTCTTAAGCAAACTGTCAAGTACTATACTGGGCGTAATACACCTATTTATGCTTGTTTTCTCGATTTGTCGAAAGCATTTGACCTGGTTCATTACGATGTTTTATGGGATAAACTGTCAAACATATGTATGTCAGACGAAATTCTGGAAATATTTAAATATTGGTATTTGAACCAGGTAAATGTTGTTCGATGGGCGGATGGGGTGTCTGAACCATATACGTTGGAGTGCGGATTGAGACAGGGGGGGCTAACTTCTCCAAGGCTCTTCAACCTATATGTGAATGCGCTAATAGAGGAACTGAGCAGCACTCACGTCGGATGCCACATTGATGACATTTGTATGAACAATTTTAGTTACGCTGATGACATGGTGCTGCTGAGTGCGTCGGTCTGTGGTTTGACTAAATTGATAAAAATATGTGAGAGCTATGCACTAAAACATGGTCTTGTATATAACGAGAAGAAGAGCGAATGCATGGTGTTTCAGGTCAAGGGCAGGGATTTAATAGAAATTCCGCAGATAAAACTAAATGGTAAAGTACTACAAAGAGTGTCTACATTTAAATATCTCGGTCATTTGGTCACCAGTGATCTGAAAGACGATGCAGACATCGAAAGAGAGCGGAGAGCGTTGTCTGTGAGGGCTAATATGCTTGCCCGCAGATTTGCCAGGTGTTCTAGAAACGTAAAGCTGACTCTGTTCAAATCTTACTGTACATCATTCTACACCAGCAGTCTGTGGGTGACATACACGCAGAAGCAGTACAGCGCTCTTCGTGTTCAATACAATAATGCTTTCCGGGTGTTGATGGGACTGCCTCGATACTGTAGCGCATCAGGGATGTTCGCCGAGGCGGGGGTTGACTGTTTTTATGCAACCATGCGAAAGAGGTGCACATCCCTGGTGAGTAGGGTTCGGGCCAGTACCAACACCATTCTGAGGGCATTTTCAGGTAGATTTGACTGTCAGTATATGAATCATTGCAGTATGATTCATTTAATGACTAAAATATAATATTTACGAGCTGATGTTTAATTTTTAATTGTAATTTTTAATTAGTATTATTTTTGTTTAATTTAATTTATTTATTTTAATTAATTTTTAATTTAATTGTTTTGATTTTTTTGTAATATGGATGTGACTTATCTGAAATAAACGTTTTATTATTATTATTATTATAACGTTATTCATTTTGATAATGTTATACATCGACATGATATTTTAGGAAAGTACATTGCATCAATCTTCTGGGTAATATTACGTTACTTATTATCACTTTAATAAGACAAAAGTGGGTCATTTAAGGTTAGGTAATTAGAATTATGTCACTTTTGCGTAGTATCGTTTACCATCACTTAAAAAAGTGGATTGAAGAAAAAACTGAATAATAACTCATTAAGGGGTTAAAGAACATAAAATGATTATATTACTCACCGCCATTTTTGCCGCCAACTATCAAAAGTGAATTTACATATATTTCGGAAGTAGTTCCTTGTCAATTCATATATTTACTTGAATAGTCATGATACACTGGCATTTTCTAGTTGAACATAGATGATTATGTAAAAGAATGAAGGACCGAGAAGACGAACGAGAGTGGAGCACGATAGATTGAATTTTGAACGGACCAATTATGAAAATCAGAATTCTTCACTCTAAAATGGTGTGACCATTCAGTGTATCCTGAATCGGACTACATGGTTTTCTTAAATCTTGAGGATGAAACGTTGAAAAACAACTACTATAAAAATATGCAAAAGATTGTTTAAAGGTAAAAAACTAAACAAACATAATTCCTTATAACTCTTGTAGTACATTGAAGACACGCATGCTGTATGAAAGATGTATAGTGTAAATACGCACACGATAATTTAAAAATCAAAGCAACACCAAGCTCACTCGTAAACTTTCAAATAAACTATTCACACTTTTCCTATCATAGAGAAGACTTTTATTTTCGGCTATATGATGTTTTACATACCAAGCGGGTTGTTCCGAGCAATAAAATAAGACCCTATTTGCACAGACACGTATGGCAATAGGCAATAAAGACTACGCATGAATGTGATAGTTGCAAGTCTCACTAAAGAATTCGAATTCGAATATTTATACGCACATAAGATCACATGTGCACGAATAAAAAGTGATAAGTGCATTACTGAATGACCACAACACTCATCCATTTAAGGTTTATATAAGGAAAACCAAGGGGGGAAAATACATATTTTGCATCTGGTATAAACCTCGGAAAGGGTTGTTTTGGGATAAAATTAAAAACTACAAACTAAAGTGTAAAGAAACTATAATACAGGTTTCGTATCATTTCATTGGGGATTTTCGCTTTCATTATATATAAAGGATTAAAAGTGTTGTGTAGTTAGTTAAATTAATTGGTTAAAAGCTGATCACATGCGGCAGTCAATTATTTCTAATAATAACACTATTATCAGCATTGCCTATAATAGGTCTGCACACATAAGTAATTGAATTGTTTTTTTATTAACGAGTGTACGCCTCGCTCAATTTACTGGAAAACATAATTAAATAAATGCGTACCATATGTTAAAAAGCTGACTTAATAAAATCTCTGTCTGTTTGTAATACTAAAATAATAGTTTTTACTATATATACGATTGTGCACACAATGCATGTAATATAAACAATTTTTACAATTTTGTATTTGTCTAGCCGTGTAGTGTCGGCTTAGAATATCACTACCCCGTTTCTACCGATGGGTGTACGTAAGAGGCGACTAACGGTATTGGGGCTTTTAAGGGATTTTTGGGCGATGCGGTTGGAATCCCATTACCAACAACCTTTACTTTTACCATCTTTTCCTCACACACATTCCAAAAGTGGCTGAGGAATTTCTAATTACTTAGCTCTGGCTACCCCTTCTAGGGATTTACAGCCGTGAGTATATGTATGTATGTATTTGTCTGTACAGCAGGACTGATTGTTTCCTATCACAGGCCGATAACTTGAGAATCTTAGATATTTTCGTATATTAAATCCAGCCTACCTACTAATACTCATCCTGCATGACGGTAGTCAGAGCTTTGTTAATTAGCACTTTCTGGAAGTTAACTGGAGAAAACTCGTAAAATTATGAATATCTCTACAGCCACATCACCTATTAATAACTTGAAATGCTCTAAAAGCCTTAGTTACCTTTTGCCACGCACACGTAGAAATGGGTTAGTGATATTTTTAGCCTACACTATACAAACCAATTCATACTTTATTTGCACTAAAAGTATTGGTTCGATTTCAAATTAAGACACTTCGAAGTGTCAAACTTGATCGTTTAACGCCTGCATAGTAATATAATAAGTATCATTTCAAAAAAACGGTAGTACCTCTGCCAACTCCTTTGGGGATAAACGGCGTGAGCCTTTGAGTTATGAGTCTTGAGTAACTTTAAATAAGGTATTCATCCCTTTCAGTTTCAGTTTTATTTCCGTTGATTGAATTTTGCGGATATCTGGGGGCACGGCAGTGCCCCCGCCAAGTCGAGCGCGAAGCAAACACTGCCGTACCATCCTTTACTGGAACCGTTTCGCCGCATTTTCAGGCCCCCATTCAAGAACCTCTGGATAGAATTAAATCGCTGAAATTTTCGTTACCTAGAAATTCGTAATCACACACTTGAAATCCAAAATTTCAAGTCGGTAGATTAATTAATTCCCAAGTTAAGCTAATGCAAAGTTTCGCATTTTCGACACTGACTGACTCACTGATCATCAAAATAGAACTAGTACTTCCCATAGACCTACAGAGCTGAAATTTGGTACAGAGGTAGATTTTAACGCCCACATAAAGAAAAAACTATCAGAACAAGGTTCATGGAAGATCTGAAAGAAAACATAAGAGTTCTTGTTCAGACTTAATGCCTGTACAAATATTACGCAAAAATACCATCGCGAGAACAATTGCCGTCACCCGTACGTCAGGCGCTTAACATACATACATACATACATATACTCACGGCTATAAATCCCTTAACGGGGTAGCCAGAGCTTGAGAATGAGAAATTACTCAGCCACTTTCGGAAGTTGATTGGGGAAAAGATGGTAATAATAAATGTTATTGGTGACGGGTCTCCAACCACATCATCGCCCAAAAATCACTTTAAAATGCCCCTATACCCTTAGTCGCCTCTTACGATCACCCACGGGTAGAAATGGGGTAGTGTTATTCTAAGCCGAAACAACACGGCAAACACATTCAGGCGCTTAAAGATACTTAATACAAATCTGTCTAGTCTACTCATGTCACTTGACCTACGACCATTGTACAATAACATCCTTTTTAACCGACTTCAAAAAAGGAGGTTCTCAGTTCGATTGTTTGTATGTATGTATGTATGTATGTATGTATGTATAATTGTCCGCGATTATCTCGAGTTTGGCTTAAGCTATTTGGATGCGGTTTTCAGAACAGTATTCGTTACATTTAGGAGAAGGTTTTAGTACCTTAACCGACCAAAAAAAGGAAGGAGGTTCTGTGTTTGACCTGTATGTATGTCTGTTGGTCCGCGATTATCTCACGTTTGGCTTAAGCTATTTGGATGCGGTTTTCAGAAAAGTATTCGTTACATTTAGGAGAAGGTTTTAGTGCCTTAACCGACCAAAAAAAGAAAGGAGGTTCTGTGTTTGACCTGTATGTATGTCTGTTGGTCCGCGATTATCTCACGTTTGGCTTAAGCTATTTGGATACGGTTTTCAGAAAAGTATTCGGTACATTTAGAAGATGGGTTAAGTGATTTAACCGACTCTAAAAGAAAGGAGGTTCTGTGTTTGACCTGCATGTATGTATGTTGGTCGGCGATTATCTCGCGTTTCGCTTAAGCTATTTGGATGCGATTTTCAGAAAACTACTTGTTACTTTCAGGACAAGGTTTTAGTGATCTAACCGTCTCAAAAAAGGAGTTTCTGAGTTTCACCTATAAGTATGTATGTAAGTTTGAAGGTTCATAGTTATTATTAGACAAAGAGTTATCAATTTATGCTATTACATTCAGGAGAGGGTTTAAGTTCTTTAACCGACTCGAAAAAAAGGAGGTTTCTTAGTTTGAAATATAAGTATGTATGTAAAGTTATCAATACTAGACAGAGATTTATCAATATATGTTAATAAAGTTTTTTTATTACTAATAAACAGAGTTACTAAATTATTAAACAAAAAAGTATATAAAAACATGAATAAATTACTCTTAATTATATTGAAGAAAAAAATATATATTGCAACATCATGTTTTTCATCCTGGTCATTTCAATCAAGGCTCTTTCGTCATGGGGATGGTTAAGTAATTTCTTTGAATCTATATCACTTAAAGCCATCTCATCAAGGGATTTTACACGACTCAACGCTACATATATATAAGAGTGTTTCTTCGCATTTGTGATAGGTGAACTTCTCTTTGCTCATCTGTTTCGGCAGCAAGAGCAGCACGCTGACGATGTCTCTCATTCTGAAGGGCAAGCACGAGTTATCGACACGATAACGGTTAGAATGAGATGGCAGTATACGATACTAAGTAAGTGCGTAAAAGATGGCTGCTTTATCCCACGCGATAACTAGTTTAAATACGGCTCGTGCTTGCCCTGCAGAAGTCTTTGTTTTTTTTCGATGGGTGTTTCGTTCTCCCTTACGCGACTTTTCCTTAATGCATCCTTTGATTTTCTATCTAGGCCCGCAGGTAAACAAAATAGTAACAAGTAAGCTAAAGTCATAATAACAAAGATTATAACTACCTGTTAAAAAAACTATAAAATAAACGGACAGTAAAACTTATCTCTAAAAAACTATCACTAATTCACTAAAAAAACTCAGAGTGATTTAAGAACGTATCACTAAAAAGTATAAAATAAAAAAGAAAAACAAAAACTTCAAATTCAAAACTAAACAGAAAAATTAAATATTATTATTTTTTATTTAAAAAAGAACCGCCTTCAAAAATCCAACTGAAAAGTATAAAATAATTTTTATTTATTTTATTATGTACAACTCTATTCAACTTCTTCTTTTTGAAGTCGGTTCCAAACAGACAAATCCAAAATGAAAATTGCTACATAGAGAAAACCATACGAATAATAAATCAATCGATAGTGCCTCAACAACAGTAGGTAACACAATCGCGCTCAAAAATCAAGAAATTTCATCCGCTCGCAACGACGTCGCTTTATAAAGGATGGAATTGGGGGACAGTGAGCGGTGCTTAGCCTGGTGTGCATGCGTCGCACTCCGCAGAGAAATTATCATAATATACATGTCACCGTAAAACTGTAAATACTAGTAAATTATAATTTTAGATAGATAGCGAGATAGTAAACTAACGTTAGGTTAGGTTATGTAAGATTATCAGATTTCAAACTAACGGAATTAACAATTCGACAGAGACATGCATGCACCGAGTTGGCACAACCAATACTTCTAACACTTTGTAAAAAGACGATCGAGAATCTAAATCACTACATAGTATAAAACAAAGTCGCTTTCTCTCTCCCTGTCTGGGATATAGGGACATCCTTATGTATACTTTTATCTGTAAAACTACGAAATGAATTTTGATGCGATTTTTTTTATTAATTGATTAAAAAGGAAGGTTTATAAGGATGACATACGCTGATGGGGTGGAGAACTCACTCAACTTGGGCGGGCCACTAATATTCGTTCTTCTTTGTCATGAAAATTGGTTTGGCACCGACTTCAAAAAGAAGAAGTTGAATAGAGTTGTACATAATAAAATAAATAAAAATTATTTTATACTTTTCAGTTGGATTTTTGAAGGCGGTTCTTTTTTAAATAAAAAATAATAATATTTAATTTTTCTGTTTAGTTTTTAATTTGAAGTTTTTGTTTTTGTTTTTTTTTAAATATATTAATTTGTAAAGTATCTGGGCATTTAATTTACACCATCTATCCGCTAAAGACAGAACATGGTGGCCCATTGAGGGGAACAAAGATCCGCGAAATATTAAACATATTTTCTTTGAAGGTACTTTGATTTTTTAGTTATTGATGTTATTTGCATCCGCCCTCAGTAAAATAATTACGCTTATTGAAAAATCACCTCGCGACATTCGGTAAAACGTGTCATACCCATTTTAAATAGTGTATTATTGAGAAGTCGTGGAATTTGTTTTTATTTGATTTCACAAGATAATTTCATTAAAAATGTCCACAATATTGAAAGGCGACGATGAATTTTATGGCTACCGTGTAGTTGGTATGCCCAAAGACGGATCATGTCTCTTCCATTCAAGTTAAAAGCGATTCCGCACCCCGAGATAAAATTGATAGCTAAATATTCCGTGGATTGTTCAAAAAGTTTGATAAAGAAAGCCTGGGCGTGTTTAACTAAATACGAAGATGATGCGTCGATGACTGCTGGATTAGAAGAGACTATAATCATTAAAGAGGGAGCTAAAGTAATGCTTAGGAGAAACATTGACGTTAGTTTAGGTTTAGTGAATGGGTCGATAGGCGTTATACAAAAAGTAAAATGGGACCCGGAAGACCAAAAAAAGCCTAAACAATTAATAATAAAATTTGGTAATAATTTGATTCATAAATTATTGCCCATTAACACAAAATTTGAGATTATACCTCGAGCATACGTTTACAGAGAGCAATTTCCAATCTGCGTGGCGTATGCTCTAACAATTTACAAGAGCCAAGGCCTAAGCCTAGAAAGTGTCCTCATGGATATTGAAACCTCTATATTCTCTTGTGGCCAAACCTACGTGGCGCTTTTAAGAGTAACCAATCTTCATGGGGTGCACCTTATTAATATTTCCTTCAATATTATAAAGGCTCAAGTATCAGCAATTATCGAATACAACCGGCTTAGGCGTAAATACTGCTCTTGTTCTTCAGAAATTAAACCGTCCAAACCATCTAGAAGAATAAATAAAGAACGAGAATGGGCAATACGAAAAACTGTTGCTACTGTACAACAAACAGAACCGGAAAAAAGAAAAGAAAGATTAGTTATAATAAAAAAATACTTACATACATACATACATATACTCAAGGCTGTAAATCCCCAGAAGGGGTAGCCAGAGCTAAGAAATTAGAAATTCCTCAGCCACTTTTGGAAATGTGAGTGGGGAAAAGATGGTAAAGATAAAGGTTGTTGGTGATGGGTCTCCAACCGCATCGCCCAAAAATCCCTTAAAAGCCCCAATACCGTTAGTCGCCTCTTACGTACACCCATCGGTAGAAACGGGGTAGTGCTATTCTAAGCCGACACAATACGGCGAACTACTTCTAAAAAGAAAAAACTGCCTAATAAGGAAATGTAACCATTCAATCAGTCTACGTCCTGTCAAAAAGAAGTGAAATCCCACCAAAAACATTCTGTAAAAAACTAGCCAAGTCTCGATAAAGCTGCTTGTTTATCTCTAAAAAGTTATGAAATCTCTAAAATAAGTGGAGCCAAGTCTAAGGTTCCTTACTGCGATTTATTTATTTTTATAGTAATTTTTACGTGACTTGGCCGTTGATTTGTAATAAGTAGATTATGATTAAAGTTTAAGGGAAACATGAAACAATCACCAGAGTTCTTACAACTAAAAATAAATATAGATTAGAGTCACAAAAAAATGTTAAGTGGACTTTACATAATCGGGATAAGAACTTTAGAAGATTTAAATAAATCTGCAAATAACTTAGTAAATAAACTTGTACATACTAAACGTGTAAAGAATGGTGAACGGCCAAGTCACTTAAAAATTACTATAAAAATAAATAAATCGCAGTAAGGAACCTTAGACTTGGCTCCACTTATTTTAGAGATTTCATAACTTTTTAGAGATAAACAAGCAGCTTTATCGAGACTTGGCTAGTTTTTTACAGAATGTTTTTGGTGGGATGAGCTTTTCTACGTAGCGCGGTAAATGTTATTGGCTGACAGAAACGGTGATATGCAAAATGAAAATATGTATTTTTGCAAAAGAAATTTCACCTAAAGATTTCCAGTATTTTTCTTCATGGAAAAAAGACTAGCTTGTCCGTGCAAATTTATCTAAATGAGTAAAATTAAACATACATACATACATATACTCACGGCTATAGATCCCTAGAAGGGGTAGCCAGATCTAAGGAATTAAAAATTCCTCAGCCACTTTTGGAAATTTTAGTGGGAAAAGATGGTAATATAAAGGTTGTTGGTGATGGGTCTCCAACCGCATCGCCCAAAAATCTATTAAAAAGCCCCAATATCCTTAGTCGCCTCTTACGTACACCCACGGATAGAAATCGGGTAGTGCTTTTCTGAGCCGACACTACACTACTCTTTTATACAAACAAAAAATAAATAAGAAAGGTTTCATTGAAAATAAATTTGTTGTCTATAATCATGATATTTCAATATTTACCCGTAAAACCAAGTTATTTGTATACTATAATTGAATCACTTTTTGACTTTCAGATATTTTAATCGCGTGTTATTACATGGTATTTTAAAGCCCGACGTTTCGAAAACTTTCAGTTATCACGGTGACGGGAAACGTTGGGCTTTAAAAAAATCATGTAATAACACGCGATTAAAATATCCGAAAGTCAAAAGTTGTTTCAATTATAATGTGCAACCGTCAAAGTCTTAATATTATTTGTATACTTCTCATAAATGAGCATTGCGTAGCCTTTGAAGTTGAGGGAAATGTTTTAATTAATTTCCACTCAGCAATAAGCAGTCTTTATAAGTACATTAAATTTTTTTTAAGATTTTAAAATTTTTTTAAAATTTTAAGTCGTAGACACAAATTGTTGAGTGACGGAGCAATATTTTCAAACTTTTTAAATGTTTTTTTACCTACATGCATATACATACATACATACATACATATACTCACGGCTATAAATCCCTAAAAGGGGTAGCCAGAGCTGAGAAATAACAAATTCCTCAGCCACTTTTGGAAGTTGAGTGGGGAAAAGATTGTAGTACAAAGGTTGTTGGTGATGGGTCTCCAACCGCATCGCCCAAAAATCCCTTAAAAAGCCCCAAGTCCGTTAGTCGCCTCTTACGTTCACCCACCGGAAGAAATGGAGTAGTGCTATTCTAAGCCGACACTACACAGCTATAATCACGCTCATAAATCCCATGAAGGGGTAGCCAGAGCTTTAGAGTTAAAAACTCTTCAGCCATATTTGGAAGTTAATAGGGACAATGTTTTTTACGTTATAACGGTATGTTGTATTTGTAATATTGGAAAGATACACCATGAATCAACCTACCTTGAAAGAGATTTAACATCAATCGCCCTGTCAGTATTTTATCATGTTTCTCCAAACTATTTGAATCATTTGTCTATGATACATTAAGTTTTCATATGAAATCGTTTATTGTGCCTGAGCAGCATGGTTTTGTTAAGGGAAAATCAACGGTATCTAACCTCATTGAATACACTAACTTCATAAGTGCAGCATTCAGTGCGCGTGCTCAAGTTGACTCTATATATACCGATTTTTTTAAGGCTTTCGATAGACTAATTCATCGTATTATTCATGGAAAACTGGAAGCATATGGCGTCCATGGTAGTCTTCTACGTTGGCTGAAGTCATATCTTGATAATAGAACACAACTTGTAGCTTTAAAAGGGTATCTATCGAAACCTATCCTTGCAACCTCCGGTATTCCACAGGGATCATTACTAGCTCCGCTTCTTTTTAACATTTTTATCAATGATCTTGTAAATAAAATTAAGAATCCGTGTCTTTTGTACGCCGATGATTTAAAAATATTTAGAACTATTTATTCTTATGAAGACTGCAAGAATTTACAAACTGACCTCGACACATTGAACAATTGGTGACTTCAAAATAGAGTCAGTTTGAATATAAAAAAGTGCTTTGTCATGTCATTTTCTTTAAAGATCAATACAATAGACTTTGACTACAAAATAGATAACACCACAATAGAAAGGAAAAGCGTTGCCAAGGATCTCGGGGTTTTACTCGATACGAAATTATCTTACAGTGAACAGTGTAATACTATATACGTTGATGATGCAGTTTCCGGTTTTGAAAATTTAAGTATTGCGATGGAAGCTAAATCACAAATCGTCAAATTATTCAAACTAGGTCATTTTGAATTGAGAAAATGGGCTAGTAATTCACGGCAGTTGCTATCAGATCTTCCCCCAGAAGATTGTCTTCTGGATTCTAAATCGTTCTATGATGAGCAATATCCAACTCTCAAAGTACTCGGACTCAAATGGAATCCAGTACTCGACTCGTTTTTATTCGATGTAGGTTCATCACATCGCCCTTGTACTAAGCGAGTAATCCTCAGTGAAATCGCAAAGATATACGATCCGTTAGGCTTTTTATCGCCTCTGACCATTCAAATCAAATGTTTGCTGCAGAAACTTTGGCTTCTCGGCGTATCGTGGGATGAGCAACCACCTGAAAATATCTTTAACAGTTGGCAAGCCTTTTGTCAACAGCTGCCCGCTCTTAAGGATTTAAGTATTCCACGACGACTTACCGTTAATAATGCCATTTTATATGAATTGCACGGTTTCTGTGATAGCTCGGAGCTTGCTTACGGAGCTGTCATCTACTTGCGAATCTTATGCGATGATGGATCTATTCAAATTCGGCTACTATGCGCCAAGGCCCGCGTAGCTCCACTAAAAAGACTTTCTGTCAATAAGTGCTACAGACTAATTGGTTTCATTTCCCGAAATACCAAAGATTTTCAAAACCCTATTAGCTTGATAAGAATCTATAAATCGCTAGTACTAAGTCAAATTGAATATGCATCATCGATTTGGGCACCATTTTACAATATATACATTGACAAGATAGAATCGGTTCAAAAACGCTTTGTAAGATTATTATGTTCACAGTTTGGACTGAGAAGAAAGTTAAAATTATATGAAGAACGTTGTCAACACTTCAAACTTGATATTTTATTTGAAAGAAGGCAAATACTCGATCTCACTACGCTGCATAAAATAATTAATGGCTCACTTTCGACTTCTGTTCTGTCTCATATAGACATCAATGTCCCCCGGAAGACATTGCGCCATGCTCGCCCGTTTATAGTGCCAAGTGCAAGCTCAAATGTCGTAAACAATAACCCCATCCATAGAATGTGCCAATTATATAACTCCATTTGTAATAATAAAGAGGAATTGACTCCTCCTGACATTTATCATGACTCTCTACGTTCGTTTCGTAACAAATGTAAAGAAATAATGTAATACAATAACAATATATTTACAATAACTAAAGCTTTAGTTTTAGAAAATAAATTTAATTTAATTTAATTTCATTATTATATTGTTAATATTTCAATTTTATCTAAATTAATTTATAATAGTTTTGTTTGTGCTTCTCTTTTTAAATATTTTTACACACGAATTCCACTGAATAAAATTTGTTTAATCTTTATTTTGAATTATTTATATATTTTTTTAGTATTGTAAATTAGTTCAACTAAATAGGTAATGTTGTGCATGCTGTTCTGGTACTGCATCTGAATAAAACGTGTACATCTTATGTAAATTATAATATAATATGATGTTGTACTGTGTGCATGCCTAATAAATAAAATAAAAAAAAATAAATATATGTTGAATTGTTAAAAAGCATACAAAAATATGACGATAAAACAAAAAAAATCATTTTTCTCAATAATGAATACATCATTTATTTGATAAGGAAACAGCACTTACTATTTTACACTTTAATATTGATACCTTTTAATGATATATGAGTTAGAGGTTTATCCATAATACAATACACTTCACAAAAAATCCAAAGTTTTGTTTACTTTCACTAAATCAGCTTTCGGTTGAAGGCAACCCTTGATTGGCCATTAGGGACTTCTTTCAGAGATTAAATATTTGCAGATGATGTCTTTTGTTTTTACTGCATGCCGGTCTACTCTGAAACTGAAATTACATAATTTGAATGTTTTTGTTCATGAAAACCTCATGTGGGGATTATTACTAAGAAACAAAGGAAAGAAAATATCGACACAGGCGGGAACCGAACCCGCGACCTTGGGTATACGAAATTGCATATTGAAATTGTAAACTAAACTGTTTTAAAGTTAAAGAATTTCATATTAGTATTATTTTTTTATTATGAGTCTCGAGAATTTTATTTTACTGTTGGCTACATAAAAGTCATAATAAACTCTAATAATCCAAAAGGCTATTTACACAGCACGGGTTTGTATAAATAATAATACTATAAATAATAATAACTAAAGTTAAATTAATACTAATTTAACTTTAGTTTTAATTGATGGATTATCAGAGCCCCCTTCAAATAATTATTTATTCACATTTTTTAATTTTTCGTTAAAGCAGAAACAAAAAAAACTTTCTAACTATCATGGTTTATTAGATACAGCGTGGTTAATATCGAAGTCTTAGTAATGGGTCCCGGTTAGCCTTTTGATACGAAACCTTAAAAATCTACACATCTGTCTTAACATCTTATTATGTTTCAGAGCGTTTTATTATTTCTTATAATTGAATAACATTAAGAAATTTTAACATTATCCGAGATAACGCTGGCTTTTTATTTATGTCAAAGTATTAAGGACAATATCTAAACTAATTAAAATAAAACTTTTCACCGGATATTTTATAGCCTTTGCCAAAGATAACTTCAATTCAAAAGTTAAACCATCATCACCGCCAAAAGTTTAATTGTTTAAATGGGTAAAGCTCTATTATAACTCAAATTATTTTTAACTTTCAGTGCCAAGGACGATATCAGAACTTCTTCAAATCTTGAATCAAACTCAAATATATTAGTATAAGATCCCGCTGCTAAATCTCTACGTTCATAACGTACAAAGTCAAACACACATTTTAACATAAGTTTATGAATAGGAGAATACACTGACAAGACGCAGCCAGGCAAAAGTGGCCGCAAGTAATTTTAATTTAATTAATGTTTATTATTTTTTGGAGACAAATTTCGTTCACTTGTTTTCGAAATGTAATAACATCTCCATCATAGCAGTGTATATAAAGAATATAAAAATCCATGGGTGCCGTTGCAAATTCGGCCGCAACTACCTCGCAGCCAGGTGTAAGTAGATTATATTTTGGAGTGTTTTATACGTTCATAAGTTACAAGCATATTTCTTATATGAAATTAAACCATTTTTTTCCTAATATGATAATACATAGCTGCCTGTGAAAAAGCGGCCGCAAATTAGGGTTGCCATCTGTTAAAAACGCGATATATCCAAATATATTACACAAACTGTGCTATTGTTTCTATTTATATTTTATGACTTAAATAATAACTATATTTATATTTTTTAAATACTTACTTACTTACCTATACTCACGCCCATTATTCCAATTGGGGTAGGCAGAGACTATCGATCGCCACTTAGTACCATCATGAAAAACTTCTCTTGCTTCCCTTACATTAATTATTATATAGTATGAGAAGCTCTTTTATTCTTCTCACTTCGGACCCTCGCCTTTATAAGAATGTTTTCTATCTATAATAGCTTACGTACACCCACCGGAAGAAAAGGGGTAGTGCTATTCTAAGCCGACACTACACAGCAAAATTGATTTTTTTATAGCTATGAAAATAAGCAAAATGGTAAATACATATATCACGGCTATAAATTCAAGTAAATGGGTATATGAAAGAAAGGTTTTTGGCCACGGGTATCAAACTACATCGCCAAATAATCACTTAAGGAGCCCCACTACCCTAAGTTACCTTGGGTAGTTAAATGGGTGAGTGCTTTGTTGGTGCTATTTTATTTTGATAATAATGGACTCAGTAATAAGTGAAAATATGTTTGTTTGGTTGTTCTAACTTGTTTTTAATTATCTAGTTTATATAAATAGCTGCTGACGTACTGTCATCACCATGTAGGGCTCATAATGAAAACCAGTTCTGATTTTGTGTATAATCATACACAAATCAGAAATTACTGATTGTGGGCCCAATTTAGTGAAACCATTTCCTTAAATTATGTCATTGAATACTGTATACGTGTGCTAAATATGAAAACACTTTTCTTTTTCTTTTCTTTTACGACTAAATAAATGGTTTTAATGGTTTTCTATTTCAGTTGACACTTAACTTCCAAAATTACGAGTCGGCTGGGCCTTACACACCAAGGGTTCCGCACTATTAAGTATACAAAATAAGTCACTGTAGCACTAGGATCCTAAATCAGACATAATTGGACTTCGTTTTTACTCCGAAAAAGGCATCGGAAATCTCATTTCGCTTACAGGGTTTTAAACGATCCGTTTGTTTCTATTAAGGAATGTGCAATGTTACTACATTTGTCTTAAGTTGGCTGTATTGACATTGATTGTCATTAAGTTGGTAACACTTTTTTCTTGACACATTCTATTATTCTGCCTGTAGGTTAAGTTGCGTGTCATTATACTATTCCTCAATATTAAGAAAAAAGTCTGATTATTGCTAAAGAACAGTTTCATTTCTAATATAACTTCAGTTTCGATGCTATTGCTCTAGAATGAAAGACGTAAACATTGTATATTTTAAAGTGAGAACTTCAATAGACCACAACTTAATAATGATATGACAAATATATCACATTAAGTATTGTTCTGTTGTACTATTTCTTGTTGTTCTGTTGTTCCTTTTTCTATAAATTTTGATATTCATTTTAACTCATAGAAAATATGATTACAAAAGTATGTTTAATTTTAGTTATTTGCTGTGTAGTGTCGGCTTAGAATAGCACTACCCCATTTCTAAATGTGGTGTACGTAAGAGGCGACTAAGGATATTGGGACTTTTTAATAGATTTTTGGGCGATGCGGTTGGAGACCCATCACCAACACCTTTATATTACCACCTTTTCCCACTAAAATTTCCAAAAATGGCTGAGGAATTTTTAATTCCTTAGCTCAGGCTACCCCTTCTAGGGATCTATAGCCGTGAGTATATGTATGTATGTGTATGTTTGATTTTACTCATTTAGACGAATTTGCACGTACAAGCTAGTCTTTTTTTCAAGAACAAAAATACTGGGAATAGTACTCACCAACCGTTTTGCTCTTTAGGTGAAATTTCTTTTGCAACAATGCATATTTTAATTTTACATATCACCGTTTCTGTCAGCCAATAACATTTACCTTGCTACGTAGAAAAGCTCATATCCGCAAAATTCAATCAACTTTTATTCTTCTTTTACTACAACCAGTATTTACAGACGTGTCTATGATTCCAATCGATATTCACCAAACTAACACTTGGCTTGGCAAACTAACGAAGGCGTCTGTTTTCATAGTGAGGCATTGTTCAAACATAGTAACAGTTTCGATGAAATTGTACGGAAGTAATTGACTGATGTATTATGACATCTGAACAAACGTAAATGAATTACTTATATGTTTTTCAGAGTGACGGAATTTTGATAACTGTATGTACATACATACATACATATACTCACGGCTATAAATCCCTTATCGGGTTAGCCAGAGCTCTGGAATGAAAAATTCCTCAGCCACTTTTGGAAGTTTTTGGTGACGGGTCTCCAACCACATCGCCCAAAAATCACTTTATAAGCCCCTATACCCTTAGTCGCCTCTTACGATCACCCACGGGTAGAAATGGGGTAGTGTTATTCTAAGCCGACACTACACGGCCAACTAACTAATAACTGTATGTAAATCATCGTTATCTATAGATTAGATACCAAAATTACTGGCCAAGCCAGAGCTTTAAAATTAGAAATTCGTCAGCCCTGGGGTAACAGTGTTTATTTTCAAACAGAATCACGACATAACATAATTTCATTTAAAAAACGTCCCCACCATCCAACAGATTTCAAACAAGTGTCATTTGAAACATCTATAAGAATAGAGAACTTTTTACTATGGGGACATATTTCAAATGCTTGGGGTTTAGATTTTATAATATATTCTTCTTTTTTACTTACACATTTACTTAGTGTGCATTAAAAAGGACTAGAATATGGCGATCTTAATAATATTTTAATATAAAATGCGTAGTATTTTAATATATTTGCTATAAGGTAACATTATTTTTTAGAAACCCAAACAATCATTTTTTTTCTTATATTTCATTGCGTGGAGATTTAGTAGCTCTAAGAATAAAAAAGTATTACGATAAACGCTAATAGTGTCGCAAAATGAAGGTGCCGGAAACCGGTTCGAGCTAGTCGGGACGTGCGCAGAGGAGGTGATTTTGAGAACGTTTTGGCACAATTATGGATACAGGACGTCAATGTACATAGAATCGTCATTTGTTTACGTGAAATATGCCTTTTTGTTTGTAGAAAAAAATATTTTTTTGTTTAAAAAAAAACATTTGTGCCGAAAAGTTATTTTTTTATTATAAAAAAACCCAAATGTTTTTGCAATTAACACAGGTACTTTAGACTTTTTTGGGTCCCAATGAACAAATTGACACATATCCCATGACTGTTGTAGGGTGGGGACGGGGTTCATACAAAATCCCCCATGGTCCTTTATAACGACTTTCATAATACTATACAGATTGACATTCGCACACTATAATTGTTGTTAATTATAAAGAAACACATTTAAAAATATACACAAAACGTATTTGTATTCAAGATTACTACATTTGTAGCACGCAGTGTTTCGTGAGAACAAAAAATACTTTTCTAAAACTATTTCTAAGAAAAAACTATAATATTTTAAAATATTTTATTTTTATAATTATTAAGCTATGTGGTTGGAGACTCATCACCAACAATTGTTTATTATTAGCCACTTTTCCCCATTCCACTTCCAAAAGTTGGTAAGGATATGTTTATTCCAAAGCTCTGGGATCCGTCTTTTAGGGATTTCTAGCCCTCTATCACATTTTGCTGATTTACTTCAAAAATATATACTAATATAAATAAATTTCTTCGCTTAATTCCGCTAAATAATACCTGCAGTCTTCATGCAACATGCACTGTGCACCGCCCGCCCTCCCACTTACAAGAAATTGAAAAGCAGACAATGCACCACACACACACCCGCAAGCGAAAACCACAGGCAACCACAAACATGCGACGCGTTTCGCCTCAACACGAGTCATTGACGAGCAGTTAGTAGACAGTTCGGCAGCTGACCACCGAGTCAGGCAGGTATTATTTAGCGGAATTAAGCGAAGAAATTTATTTATATTAGTATTGCTGTGGATTTCCGCAAAGTAACGCCTGATTCAATCCAATATCAAAAATATATGTTTCTACCAATTTAAATCAGCGCAATCATACCAATGGGTTCACACAATCAGTTCACGGTTCATGGTTGTAATAGGCATAAAATTATTTAATGCCAGGTTTTAAAACTATAAAATGGATTGCACATCATAATACACTATTGAAACAAATCAGTTTTTTTATATGTCAAGCAATTTTTAGAAAGAAGAGTTTAGACAAATTTTATTAATCGTTTAATACCAACTAAAAAGTAAGTGAACCTTTCAAATATTACCGCATATTACAAAACCAACTTTTTAATGCTTGAACTCATAAAACATTCGAATAAGTAACTTGGTCGGCTGTTATGGAAAGCCAATTTAAACTTTCGTCCTTTGATCTGAATAATGATGGATAAACAATATGTTAAACGGTTTATAATTAAAAAAGTTATGAAATAATTATCTGTGTTTTCGTATTATAACTTTTTGAATATGGTAATAATTTGATATGAATTAGTATGTATATGTTTGATATAAAATGTTGATATGAATAATAATTAGATTTGGTTTATAATGTAAACAAACACGTTTTCAAAGTCTTCTCTTATTTTTATTACGCATCCAAGTAACCTTAATTCATCCATGATTTCATCCTATTCATTATAAATAAATTTCACTAGAATGGGATCGAACGCGCAACCTCCAGGTTGGTCCGGCAAGGGTCTCCTATGCTTTAACAAAAAGGCTACAGAAGTTATCGTTAAAAATAAAATTAGAAACTATAAAGGAACGAGTCCCCGAGGAAAGAAAATGGGGCATAATTAGGGAAATTTCTTTGCAGAAAAGTTCACGATATAATTTTCCCCCCCTATAGAGTATCTCAGATAGTGAATAAGCTGTACTTAGTTACGTTTTTTAGTACCTACTTACCCTTTAATCTTTGAACGACTTTTTGTTTGTAACCTGTTTGTACATACATATACTCACAGCTATAAATCGATGAGGTAGCCAGAGCTAAGGAATTAGAAATTCCTCAGCCATTTTTGGAAAATTGGATGGAGCCATGGGGAAAAGATGGTAAAGTAAAAGGTTGTTGGTGACGGGTCTCCAACCACATCGCCCAAAAATCACTTAATAGCCCCATACCGTTAGTCGCCTCTTACGTACACCCACCGGAAGAAATGGGGTAGTGCTATTGTAAACCGACACTACACGGCAAAATAATATAATAACACTTAGTATAAAAGCACAGAAGAGCGCTCAAGCTTATTTTAGGATTGAGGAATGTGCATACAAACCATTAAGCTATAAATAACATAAAGTTGCAGTGCGTTAAATTAATATAAATAGCTATACAATGGTCGTTTGAACTAGTCCCGCTAATTTGGCTCCAATGCACACAACACAATGGAACATGCTGCCGCTTGGGACTACAGTTCATTTAGTCTCTGCTGTAAAATCCCTTGATTATGACAATAAATAAAAATTACTTACATTTACAGTAAAATGGATTATATATTACCATTAGTTGGTCCATATTTATTGCCTGAGTTGTTATTGTATCCGTAATAGCTCAGTTATTTTAACAACAATTTTAATATTCTAAAGACATATGTGTGCTTAATATATCATGGTTGTTAACGTTGAGGGAAAACATCGCGAGGAAACCCACCTGGCTGAGTTGTACTTAGTCATGTGACAGTGTATTCGTTCAAAACGGCGATACGCCTGCCCCCTTTCACGTGAGTACACTTTCCAAGCAAAACGTGAATACTCTGATCACAAGGAGACATTACCACGTGATTTTCAGAAGTATTAGTACCTCTGCCAACTCTTTCGCGGATATACTTCGTGAATGTTTGATTTTGAGTTTATAATTGTATAGAGATACTTTTTATCGCGTTTGTTGGAGATTAGCCACAGGGTTTGGAGGTGAAGAGGTTGATCCTCGTTAAAGGCAACTTCTATAATAATAATGTTGAATATGGATTGAGGTTTGATTTTACACATTGTATATTTTCAATATGCATGTTTTATACATTAATAATTTTTAGTCGCTATATACAAAAGAATCGGAGTAACGTACATAACTTGAGAGTTATAGAACTAAAGTAGCATAAGGCTAGGCAAATCGCACTTAGTCAGTATTGATATATAGAAATGTGAGTTTTTAATATTTATATCAGTTTGAAAAATAAAACTGTAATTTCAACCCATGTATGTATATATGTACGTAATAGTTGTATACTTGAAAATATTGCCGTGTAGTGTCGGCTTAGAATAGCACTACCCCGTTTCTACCGATGGGTGTACGTAAGAGGCGACTAACGGTATTGGGGCTTTTAAGGGGCTACTAGGTCTTGGTACACCCGCTAAGTTCACCTATGTGGACCACGAACATAAAAATAAGTTCGTGGGCCACCTATGTCCACCTAGATGATCCACGAACATATTTTTGTGTTCGTTGTTCACCTCACTGATTATATTGACCTCTTTCGTTAATGAACTGCACATAATCTCTATTAATAAATCTAGTAGGTAATAAACATAATAATCTGTCAGTGCCTACTGTCATTAAATCTTTGCGAAAAGAATAAAAATAATTTTTCATTGGAAACCAGTGGACATATTCTGTAGGTATGAATGAATTGTGCTATATATCTAGAAAAGGAGGCAAGACATGCAAAAGAAAAAAAATTACCACAAGAGGAAAAACATTTACATAGACGATGATGATGACATACGCGACATTCAATTACAATTGATTAATAATGATATTTCCGTCGGTATAGCCCTAGAAAAATTACGTTAAGAAATACAAATATGCTTAACCGTAAGGGAATTTCGTGAAGTTAATTAACAGACCACATATTTATTATATTTCACTTTATAAACATCCTCATAATTACTGTTAATTTATCTACATGAAAAAAAATGTGTTGAGAAGTTTCTTGCACATTTTTCTCCCAACAATACACCTTCCGATTAAATAAATGTGTGTTGAGGATTTTTTCTTGCATATTTTTCCCAACAATACACTCTTCTGATCGTAAAGCTTCTAAAAGAGATTTATAAAACTGTTCATGTATAAAAACGTTTTCTAGTATCATTACTCATTAAATAAACATTTTTTACTTTAACGTTGAAGTGACTGAGCTTGTATATTTTCAATTATTAAACAGATTGTTTTTTTATTGTTTTAAGCCTTATAACCCTACTGCAAGTTTATGCTTACCTATTACTTCTCGTCGTGAGAAAAGCGTGTTTTCAATAGGATTTTTCTGAAAATTTCTAAGTGTTTTACCTACTGACGAAAATGCACCGACGAAAAAATCCCAACTACAAATAAGACATAGACATGTATACTTCCCCTTAAAAATAAAGATCCTTTTTTTTTTAACTCCCATTCCTTTTATTTTTCATGGGTGAACCAAGAACAATACTTTTTTATTATACATTTTGTTTAAAAAAAGAAGGTAGATCACTAACAAAAAAAAATGTTCGTGGTCCACTTAGGTGAACTTAGCGGGTGTACCATGACTTAGTAGCCCTTTTAAGGGATTTTTGGGCGATGCGGTTGGAGACCCATCACCAACAACCTTTATTTTTACCATCTTTTCCCCACTCACATTTCCAAAAGTGGCTGAGGAATTTCTAATTCCTTAGCTCTGGCTACCCCTTCTAGGGATTTACAGCCGTGAGTATATGTATATATGTATGTATGTTGAAAATATTGGTGAAGATTTATAATTGGCACACGAATATTTATGTAGTAGTTTATAAGTTATATTATGCTGTTAGTCTTATGAATAAAATAAAATAAAAATAAATATTAATGTTATATAGATTATGATAAATAAAACTGTAGTTTCAACCCATGTTAATGTTATATAGATATGTTAATATAGATTGATTACAACGCTTTACCCGTCCAGCAAAAAAATACAGAATTGGAATCCCTAAAGAAATTATTGGGGCAGCTCATTTGAATACATTTGCGAGATGTTTGTTTTGGTTTTACCCAGCAATAACATAATAAACATAAACATAAACGTTCACGCCGTTTATCCCCGAAGGGGTTGGCAGAGGTACCAATACTAGCCTATCGCCGTTTTGTACGAATACACTGTCACATGACTAAGTACAACTCAGCCATGTGGGTTTCCTCACGATGTTTTCCCTCACCGTTAGCAACCATGATAAATTAACCACACATATGTCTTTAGAAAAGACAAATTGGTGTAGGCCCGACCCAGGATTGGAACTCACGCCCTTCTGTTTAAAGCAAGCCCAGCAAAGGACTCTTTAATATAAAACTTTTTGAAATAAAGTAAATTATATATTTTTCTCTTTTCTAATTCTTCTATGACTTTATTATTTTATATAGCAAGTCATGCTGTGTACACAGTTAAGGTGCTTTAACTGAAAATTTATGTTTTTATGAAAAGCCATTATGTATATTAATTTAATTGTACTGTTTGTGTGCCTTAAGTTAATAATAAAAAAATATAAATAAATAAATAAATTAAGTTTTGAAAATTTAGTATCTCTAGATTTATATGCGAGATGTTTTAACGTCCCGTGAGGCTAAGGACACGTTACACCAATTCGATGAATTGAAGTCGTTGCTGCCATAGACAAACTTCAAACATATTTAAATTACCATGGAAGATTGTGCGATGTGTTTTATGAGATCCACGATTGTTTTCTATTCTGTCGCCACATTTTAGTAGAAGTTTCTTCAATGGAATTTTTGCTTGTTTCAGAATCACTCTTGGCAATTGCATGGGTTTAGGTGAGAGGCCGTATCGCCCTCCCTGGTGGGGTCAATTAGCCTGGTTCGTGGTGTTTGCTGTAATGCTGTTGTTTGCCGCCCTTGGGAACACTTTGGTTATATGGATTGTTTAAGGTAAGCTAAATCGATACTCAAATAAAATCATGTTGCGAATATATTTGTATCATCACTAAAATATATATGGGTATAAAATAAAATATATATATATAATGGGTATGATAGGATTACTATCGAAATGCTGAGGGCTGGTAAAGGGTTGGTGGCTTCTTGGTTGTACTTCCTTTTCCAAAAATGCTGGTCGAGTGGCAAAGTTCCACGAGACTGGTGCAAGGCGGTGATTGTGCCTCTATATAAAGGAAAGGGGTGTTTATGGGAGGTGTTATCCAAGTTCGGTTTGGGGAGTCAACTTATACGTGCATTAGTATCACTCTATGAGTGATAGTGCATGTGTAAGAGTAAACGGAGAAAACACTGACTGGTTCGGAATCTCTAGGGGTGTCCGACAGGGATGTGTAGCTTCTCCGCGGCTCTTCAATTTGTTCATGGATAACTGTTTGACAGAGTTGCGTGAAAGTGATTATGGACTAAGAATGAGTGGATTCATCATTAAATGCCTCTTGTATGCTGACGATCAAGTGCTACTTGCATCGTCGGCAGAAGAATTGCAAGAGATGATCAATATTGCATGTGAGTCTTTTGTAAGAAAGGGAATGAGGGTGAATGTGGATAAGACCAAAACGATGGTTTTTGAGAGACAGGAAGATGTGACAGAATGCGTGATTGCGATTGATGGTAAGGATGTGGAACAGGTGAAAGAGTTTATATATCTGGGAAGTTTGTTGACAAGGGATGGAAAATGTGATGAAGATTTTGAAAGAAGAGTGAAAAAGAGTAATGCAGTAAATGGAGCAATGAATAGCCTAATGACCTGTCAATCGGTGTCTGAAAAGGCCCAAATGGCTGTGCATGATGCTGTTCTTGTTCCTACGCTTATGTATGGAAGCGAATGTTGGGTGTGGCAGAAAAGCATGAAAGCAAAGTGAATGCAGTAGAGATGAGGTCCCTCAGAAAAAAATGTAATGTTAGATTATGTGACCGAGTGAGAAATAGTGTTATTCGTGAAAAGTGTGGTGTGAAAGATGATATTGTAAAAAAGATAGAAAAAGGAATGTGAGATGGTTTGGGCACATAGAGAGGATGGATGATAGAAAATTGGTAAAAGGGATCTATAGAGCTAGTGTGGATGGTAATGTTAGTAGAGGACGACCACGGAAATCACACTTGGACCAAATTGAGAGTGTGCTCAAAAAGGCTGGCGTCCGAAGTATGAAGAATAAAAGAGCATGTATGAAAAGATTGATGGATGTAAACGAAGCTAGAGAGGTTTTTCAGGATCGTACGAAGTGGCGATCAATAGTCTCTGCCTACCCCAATGGGAACTAATGGCGTGAGTATATGTACATATGTATGTAATAATTCATTACTGGTCGTATGTGTCATAAGAGGCAATTAGGTGTTTTAGGGTTTTTTCAGTAAATTTTCAATCCTTTTACGGTTCTTCCCCAATGCACTTTCAAAAGAAACTGAGTGAATTCTGGTTTTGCAGCTCTTGCTATCTTTTTTCGGGCATTAACAACCCGGAGTATATGTCAGTTTGTTTAATATTTTATTTTTACATTTTTGGAAAGGCATCGTTTGTCGGGTTATACAATAGAATTAAAGAACGCTCTCTGGTTTTCAATTTTCCGAACCAGTAAAGTGACATAGTTACCTATTAGTGCAACAGAGCGCGTCTATGAATGAACGTCAAATTGGCCTAGACCTCGCTTTTATAACATACCCTTTTTATATTATAAATCGATAAAGGACATCAAACTTAACAACTTTGCCTATGGAATGCCCATCTAAAATATTGTAGTTTTCAAAAAATAATAATAATTAAAAATTGGCCTAGACCTCGCTTTTATAACATACCCTTTTTATATTATAAATCGATAAAGAACATCATACTTAAAAACTTTGCCCATGGAACACCTATCTAAAATATTGTAATTTTCAAAAAAAAATGATAATTAAAAATTGTCGTACCTAGTTCAAACTGAGAATGTATAGAACTAGATTCTTTGCTTCAGTGAAAATAAGAAATAAAAAAAACATTTGATCTATGGTGTAAACAAAAACATAACCTCTTTCGGTATTTTCCAGTTCAATCGCTCGCTTACCGGTTTATTTTCATGATATTATTTTTCAACGACGATCAATACAACTGGAAAATACCGAAAGAAGTTATATTTTTGTTTACAGAGCGAAAAGCATAGATCAAATGTTTTTTTTTATTTCTTATTTTCACTGAAGCAAAGATTCTCATTCTATACATTCTCAGTTTGAACTAGGTACGACAATTTTTAATTATTATATTTTTTTGAAAATTACAATATTTTAGATAGCCATTCCATGGGCAAAGTTGTTTAGTTTGATGTCCTTTATCGATTTATAATATAAAAAGGGTATGTTATAAAAGCGAGGTCTAGGCCAATTGTCGTACCTAGTTCAAACTGAGAATGTATAGAATGAGATTCCTTGCTTCAGTGAAAATAAGAAATTAAAAAAAAACATCTGATCTATGCTTTTTGCTCTGTAAACAAAAACATAACTTCTTTCTGTATTTTCCAGTTCAATCGCTCCTCTGACTAAGGAAAAATATGGACATGAAATACCTACGAAAAAAACGTGAATAACTACGAAACATAAAATGGCTGACCGGTAGTGATGGGTATCGAGTGCTTTTATGAAATCGATATTTTTACTCAAATTGGATTTCATGATAACAGAAAAATATATAAGTATATAAATAGTGGTATCACTCTATGAGAATTTAAGAATAAGCGGGGAAAACACTGAATGGTTCGGTATCTCTCGTAGTGGTCAACAGGGTTGTGCTAGTTCCTACGTGAATTTTCAATTTGTTCATGAATGACTGATAGAAATGCGTGAATGTAATTATGGGTGAAATCATCATTAAATGCCTCTTATACGCTATCAAGTGTTACTCGCATTGTCGGTGGATGAGTTGCAAGGCATGATAAAAATTGCACGTGCGTCATTTGATAGAAAAGTAATGTCGAATGTAGATACAACTAAAATCATGGTTTTTGAGAGAGGAGAATTTAACAGATTGCGTGGTCGAGATTGGTGGTAAGAAAGTAGGACAAGTGAAAGAGTTTGTATACCTAATAGATTATTTCAAATAAACATCTTAATGCAAGCAACATCGAACAGTTGTGCTGTGTAGTGTCGGCTTAGAATAGCACTGCCCTATTTCTTCTGGTGGGTGTACGCTGTACGTAAGAGACGACTAACGGTATTGGGGGCTTTTAAGGGATTTACCATCTTTCCCATTTCCAAAAGTGGCTGAGGAATTTCTAATTCCTTAGCTCTGGCTACGCCTTCTAGGGATTTATAGCCGTGAGTATATGTATGTATGTATCTTAACAATTAAAACAACTATTAAGTTTTCAAATATTTAATCACGTATGTTAACATGGTAGTATTCCTCATTTATAGTAAAATTAAATTACAAATACTAACTATCTTCACAAGAAAATAAGTAAAATTTGCGTTCAATTAGAAAAAAAGACTGTACATTTTAATATTATTCGTTCCGAAATAGAATTATTTTATTTAGATAATTCCTAAAGGATACCTTTTCAGTTAGCTTCTTTCCAAAATATCTATAACGGATTTCTAAGTATGCTTCGATGACACTTTTGATAAGAAGATACCTATGATTTGAATCGTGTTCACTTTAACGCGAAACAAAAACATTGGTCTGATTTTCATAGAAATATTCCATGAGAAATGAAAATATATAGAGGTAATATTTCTCGGGAAAAAAAGGTTTCTTAAGCGTAATTTTCATTAGCTTTTCGGTTTTATTACATATTTGTTCAACATCTTTTGATGGAAAAGTTAAACCACCTAGTCTTTAACTGAATCAAACTTTGTTTGTATTCACAGGAATCACCAAATAACATTGCATTACACATGTCGCATTTAATTAATCTCGATATTTTTCTCGACACAAATCCAGCAATATACTTGACAACTTCGTGTGAATAATTGGACATCATGCTGTTAAGGCAATCAATATATTCCTCATATAGGGTACTATCATCTTCTTCAATATCAATGAACCTGTTCTTGTCAGTCAGTTCATTGATAGCAGTGACTGGTTTAATTCTACTGGAGCAAGTTAAAACATTAATCTGTTCCAATGGGATGCAGTTTCCAACACCGGCATCTCGGATTTCAGCTCTTATTAATAGTCTTTTAAATGCCGCTCTGAACTGCACAGCATTTGGATTATTGTTAAAACCCCCACGGGCTCTTACAGCAGAGAAAAATAATTCCAAGTGGTCTTGACTTATTTTGTATAAAGGCAAATAATACAAGAGATTTTTATCTGATATTAGGGTTCTGTAAAGTTGAAGACTGCTTTTCATATTGATTATCAGACCAATAAATCCAGTACGTCTTCTCGATTCCACTAAAAGCTCACCTGAAGGTAATCTTAATTTATATATATAATTGATCCCCTTACTTTCATGACTTGTCTTTTTAAAAAGTCTTGTGAGCCGGCACATTGTTCAAGTATGATTGAGCTCTCTTGGGTGATAATATTTTCATCCTTAAAATTTTTAATAATATCATTTAAATTTGCAATCTTTATTTTGTTTCTGCGAACAGTTTCATTCAAATTTTTTACTTTCCGTTTTTCAGCATTATATTTTTGCTCAAGCTTTTTTAATTCTTCAATTGCTTGTTCCTGTAAAACAAATTAAAGATGTATTTAAATTTTGCAACAAGTCTACTTACTTCTTTTTCGGATGGCCCTAAGCGAAGGGAACCAAAAGAGGATTTACAATTAAAACAAATGCTTTATATGCATATATCAACTTTTATACTAAGTAGTAAGAACAAATAAAGGTTAAAAATAATAACAAAATTCCCATTGTAATAAAATTGTCTGAAATCAACATTTAATTTGGGAATAATAATCTCAGCAGATATATAATATACAAACATTATGAGTAACGAGAATTAAGATCCTTACCAAATTTAAAGAACTGTACTTGTTCACAGAAGATTCTCTTGTCAAATGATCACTGTTACTTCCACTTGGCTAAAACAAAAGAGAATTGATTAAAGTAGTATTAAGCTTTATTACTGTTACTATTGCTATACCATTATAATCCAGTACTGGTGAACATCTGTAAATTACTAGTTAGGATTCATTTCTGGGTGACAGATTGAAACAAAATACCAATGGGAAGTTAATTACTTTAAAAATAATTATTTATAGAAAAAAGACTGACCACATTTGATTGTTCCATAAAGACACTATCTGTCAAGATTGTTCTTTCCAATACTGCTTGCTGCTGCAAATAAAATAAGGACAATTAATTTTAAACAAATCTTCATCTCGAGAGTGCGGGTCAAGCGCTTGGACCGCTGAACCAAAGCAGCATAGCAACACCGCGGCGAAATTGTGAACAACATTACACACTACTTATTTTGCTTGATTGATTGTAAGACTACACAATATAATTCTTATAACAGGGCCATCAATATTTATTTGCCTGTACTTTTTTAAAGGCTATAGATCGCATTCAAGATGAATTGTATGGGATGTTCTACGATAATAAAAGACGACAATCATTTGAAATGCAACTTTTGTAAATCTAAATACTGTTTGAAATGCTTAAATTTGGGAAAGGGTGATATCTCGTCTATAAGTTCTGAAACAATATCGGGCCTCAAATGCCCATCATGCTTAAATGTCAATGCTGGGCGCAGGAAACGTGATGAAAACTCTCCTATGAGGCAAGCGCAACAGGTTCCCTGTCTCATCAAGGCTAATACTAGTTCAACTACCGCTTCCCTGTCGTTGGAAAGCATTGATAGTTTACTGAGCCAAAAACTTATACTCACCATGACAGAATTGCGTACTTCATTGATTCAAGATTTTAAAGCTTTGATCGCATCTGAGTTGAGCAACGCTGTGAGTTCTTTAAAAGAAGAGTTTACTAAAACAACCGATTTCCTAATGGATGAGGTGAAAACCCTTAAAGAAAATTTAAAACAGACAGAATGCGCTTTCAAGGAGTTACAGTCGGAATGCACTAACTTAAAAGCAACGGTATGTGTTTTGGAAAAAATGTCCCGAGAACGAAATCTGGAAATCCAGGCTGTTCCCGAATGCCCCAATGAAAATGTGAATGCCATATTTAAATCCCTATGCACAAAATTGGAATGCCCGGTAGCGGAGGGGAATATACTTGCTGTCCGTCGTGTAGCGAAGTTTGACCCTGCCTCGAAGCGCCCAAGAAATATATTGGTTACGTTAGCGTCGCCTCGCTTACGGGATGATCTCATCTCTGCAGCATCACGGTTTAATAAGAAACATTCCAGTGATAAACTGAGCTCAAACCACATAGAAGTGCCAGGCGAGAGCCGTCGTATTTATTTAAACGAACACCTTTCCCCTGAAACGAAACAATTATACGCGGCGACGCGAGCATTTGCGAGGGAACGTGGTTATGCTTTTGTATGGGTTAAATTTGGGCAGATTTTTCTCAGGAAGGATGAAAAATCCAAAGCCGTCATCATCAAAACCAAGGACTTTCTTAAAACAATTGTTTAGCCTGTTTTTTGTTAATAATTTAATTGTTAAAAAATATTCATGTATAATTTTCTCTTTTTTAAAACAAAATCGTATATCTGAGTTAATTTATTTGATTACAAGTATATATCTCGTATGTTTTATGTATTTTTATTTTATTATTATACGTTACTTTATATGTTTTATTTATTTTATGTATTTATTTCTGAACAGTTATACAAAAAAGCAAATAGTTTTACTTAAACTTATAAATACGTCTTATTATTATTATATACACTTGTTAAATCAATTAATTTTAATAAAACTAGTACTTAATCTGATCAACATTTTAGGCTTTAGATGGATCTTTCGCAAAGTAGGTAAATATGTCAAATTAATATGTACCAATGGACTGGTTTTGACTAATTCATTTGTCGAAGGTTCGGTGGAGGACGCTGTTGCAATGCTCTATGAGAAGTTAAATGATGTAAAGCTTCTTCATGTCCCCCTTAAAATTATGCGTGATTTGCAATCCTACCCAGTGTGGTATAGCAGAGTATTGATGAAGGTTCTACAAGAAAAGAATAAGGCGCACCAGAGATGGAAAAAATACAAGAATAGCAGAGATTATGATGAGTTTTCTATGCTTAGAGCTAGAGCAAAAGCGATTGAAAAAGAATGTCATGCAAAATACATCAAATACACAGAGGATAGTATCAAAGTGAACCCTAAACACCTGTGGAATTACATAAAAACAATGCGTGGCTCTAGAGATAATTCTGGGTACCCTAATACTTTAAGACATAACGGAGAAACTTTTGATACTGGTGAAAAGATATGCAGAGGTTTTAACAACTATTTCAGCAGTGTTTTCAACTCGAGTAGTCAAACATATAATTTGGATACTAATTCTGTAGATTCGAGCCCACACACTACTACAAATATTTTGCACAATGTTTCGCTTGATCCCAAAACGGTTAAATATTATATAAAGCACTTAAATATTAATAAAGGAGCTGGCAGTGATGGATTCCCACCCATATTTTTTATAAATTGTGCGGATGCAATAGCTGAGCCACTTACCATACTCTTTAATCGTTCTTTAACTGAGGGTTGTTTTCCAAATGTATGGAAAACAGCACACATTGTTCCAATACATAAAAAAGATTCCAAATGCCTTATTTCTAACTATAGGCCTATATCTATTTTAAATTCGGTATCCAAATTGTTTGAAAAGATAGTATATGATACTATATACCCGAGTATTTCAGCCAGCATAGGTGATAGGCAACATGGGTTTCTCAAACGCCGCTCTGTGAATTCAAACTTAGGCCTTTTAATGAATTTTGTGCGTCGAAACATGGATGATGGCTGCCAGGTAGATGTCATATATACAGATTTTGAAAAAGCTTTCGACAAAGTGGATCACCTTATTCTTTTGCAGAAGCTTTTCGCCTTAGGGATACGCGGAAACCTGTTTCGTTGGCTAACTTCTTACCTTATGAATAGGGTTCAAGCTGTTACAATAGGTAATTACAAGTCAGAATATGTAAGGATACCTTCAGGAGTTCCACAAGGATCATTATTAGGACCTCTATTGTATAATGTGTATTTATACGACATATATTTAAGTTTTAGGCATTCGCAGCATCTTTTGTATGCGGATGATAAAAAAGTTTTTGTAGGTGTGAAGTCTTTGGATGATTGCCATAAAATGCAAGCTGATTTGAACCGCTTATCAGACTATTATTCACGTAATAAGATCTCTGTTAATGCAGCAAAATGTCTAGTTATATCCTTTACTCGTAAGAAAAATGATATTTTATATAACTATAATATTGGAGGACAACATATTGATAGAGACACTGAAATCCGTGACTTAGGCATAATGCTCGACTCAAAATTATGTTTATCAAAGCACATAGAAATAATTGTTAACAAAGCTTATAAAAACTTAGGGTTCCTGATACGTGTTTGTAAACCTTTCAATAATATAAAATGCATCAAAGCTTTATATTATGCCTATGTAAGAAGTGTGCTGGAGTTTGGCTCTATTACTTGGAATCCACAATATTTGGTATATATTAACATGATTGAGCGCATTCAGAAACGATTTCTTAAGTACCTTGCTTTTAAGTCTAATTATAAATACACAAATTATGAAGAAGCGTGTAAGGAGTTTGACCTCCAGCCTCTAAAAGAGCGAAGAAACTTATTAGATATGCTATTTCTTCATGACATAGTTAATTCCACAATTGATTGTCCTTATCTGCTATCTTTGATTAATTTCAATGTACCAAAAAGAATAACTCGCTCAAACAAACACAAGTTATTCCATATACCTAAATGCAACACTAATTATTATCAAAATGATTTCTTTGTGCGAGCCCTGAAATTTTATAACGATCTGGAAAGTAATAATATCGACATATTCTATCAATCCAAACCAGTTTTCAAAAGCTGTATGATCAAGATTATGCAACAAGAATTAATGAATCAAGAATAAATAAAATATCTATTTATTTATCTATTTATTTTAAATACATCTATCTATTTATACCTTTGTAAATATCATATGTAACTGTTCTTTTTTAACTTATTTAATTTTTTTACACAGTATCTATTATTACTATTTTTTTTTTATATCTATCTCATATACATTTATTTATATTTATATTTGTATGTCTATATGTAATATGTAATATATTATATATTTGTTTATTAATTGTCGTATAAGTGTTAAGTAAGGGTATTATTATTCTTTTCTCTTTTCATTAAGCAAACTTTATTTCTTTTTATTTAAATTTTAAGTTATACAGTAAGAATGTTACTAATTCTATTTTATATTTTAATGCTTAAGTGGTATCCTGTCATTGGCTAAGAAATGTTGTAGTTCTTTATAAAACATTGTTTTTTAAGTTTTCTAAATGTGCTGTTGGATATCAAAAAAGAAAAAAAAAACAAAAAAAAAAAAAAAATGAGTCAAAACACAGTGCAAGTTTTTAATATTTCAGTGTTTTATTACCTGGGGAGCTATCAGTGTTGGAACAGCGTCATCACGTAATCTTATTACATCCAATGTCCGATTAAAAGCATTTTTTTCAAAATGAAGACTGCAAATAAATAGTTGCTTCTTACAAGCCTTGATATTTTCTGACCCAATAGCTTCTAACCATATTTTTTGTTTTGCTGGGTTTTTAGGCCACCTAAAAGTGAAAAATATAAGTTTAATACTTAAATTACTAATTAATTATATAAAAAAGCCTAGAAGTATACATTGGTGTTTGATACTATTCCTGTTTCATCAGTGCCTACATACAAAACATGGTCATTACCGAACAATAAATATATTCATACAATTCTGCATAATATAAAACCTCCAAGTGGCTAGTAACTCTTTTAGTGACGATTAAAAGGGATATCTTAAAATCAGTCATGGAAGTAGACAAGGCGATCACTGATAACGGCTTATCGATAAAAATATAAATGATTTGAGGTCCAACACTATTATAACCTTAAAAATTTATATGAAAAATATAAGCTAAATCATGAATGAATATTTATGTGAAAGCTTTACAAGGCTATTCTATATACATGCTAACAGGGTAAATTCTTTTCTAAAATGTTCTTAGGGGAGAATTATTCACGAAGTTTAATAAATAACATGCTTACCGATGTAGCGACAAACAAGCCTGTTTACTTGAGTATTTGGATCCACAGCCCACAACACAACAATTTGTCATTGTCTATTAATGACTAAATATAGATTTTAAACAAATTTCAACTGTTCTCAGAATAAAACTCCAAAACCGAATGCGAATTTATCAAAAAATCTGAATGCGACTTCGAAATGTAAACAAACCAAAGCAAAACATAAAATGGCGTACGCCACGCGAATGCTATACGGACCGAGTTTGACAGTTCGATCAGTACTGTTTAACATAATGTTGTTCACTCGCACTCGATGAAACATTATAAGGAAAAAAGAGACAAAACATAGTTTGAACTTTTGTTTCCTAAATATATATAAATACGATTATATATGTCGATACGATAATTTAGTCTACTGTTTCATTTCCATAGTTTTTCCTTATTCAGAGAATCGCTCGCTTGCCGGTTTATTTTCATGATTTTATTTTTCAACGACGATCAATACAACTGGAAAATATCCTTCATCAATGTATCTTGAATTTTATTTCTAGTACTGAAGGGGATTTAACTGGTATACAAAAACAGAGGTGAATCGATGCAATAGATACGGCTAAGCTAAATCAATCGCGACCAACAGTGAATATTCGGAAACAAAATTCTGCGAATATTTGGCTGATTAATGTGTGTGAAATGTGTGTGATTAATTTAATTAGTTCTAGCTTCAAATCAAATCAGTGTGGGTGCAAATATAATGCTAGATTGATTGACAACTGTATTATGGTATTTATCATAATATTTTCTGTTGAGTCATTTGTTTTCATTTGAATCATTTGAATGCTGTGTAGTGTCGGTTTAGAATAGCACTACCCCATTTCTAGCTTTCTTAGCGACTAACTGTATTTGGGCTTTTAAGGGATTTTTGCGCGATGCGGTTGGAGACCCATCACCAACAACCTTTATATTACCATCTTTTCCCCGCTTAACTTTCCGAAAGTGGCTAAGTTATTTATAATGAAAATCTCATGTGGGGATTATAACTAATAAATAAAAGAAAAATTTCGACACCGGCGGGGTTCGAACCCGCGACCTCGGGTATACGCCCCCGTCGCTCTGCCAACTGAGCTACAGTGTCTACAGTACAGTGTAGTCAGGTGCCGAAATTTTTCTTTCCTTTATTTATCTTTTATTTATTAGTAATATAGTACATACCCTAAGTAAGTTGAGACTCTAAAACTTTGTCTGCATTTATTAATAAATTCAACCTTTTCGGGAATATCCTTAACATGAGGCAACAAAGCGTGCGGGTCTATTTCATTGAGTTATGGGGTGAGAGGTGTGGCGACCGCTAGACGGCCAACTCACTCGCACACTTGCAGCGTCATAAAAAATCGTACATCGCGGTATCGAAATGTTTCTCTAGCTAAACATAAATACAAATTCTAAGTTGGTACACAGCAGGGTGTACTGGCCAGTATATCTTTTCTGTTCCCACAGTGGTGACCCCCGACAACAACATAACGAATCTTTCTACTACATTTCTCAATCTACCCACATCTTATACTCCTCGCTTACCTTACCAAACTACACTACTCTCCCTACCGAGCATCTACTGGCACGCTACTCTGCCTCACCGCTCACACTGCACTCTACTACTAGACGGCGAACTCGCTCGCACACTAGTCCCTCCCTACTATTAGTAACAGGTATTTCCCAGCTCTTCGATATCATCTATCGACTAGGAGGGGAGTACTGTGGAGACCGCTAGACGGCGAACTCACTCGGACACTAGCAGCGTCATAAAAAATCGTACATCGCGGTATCGAAATGTTTCTCTAGCTCAACATAAATCCAAATTCTAAGTTGGTACACAGCAGGGTGTACTGGCCAGTATATCTTTGCTGTTCCCACAGAGGCTAGGAACCAATCATCAACTATACTTTATTAATTCCCTATAAACATTATTTATTCTTTATTTCTTACAGCTCACCGTAGAATGGGAACAGTGACCAACTGTTTCCTGGTGAACCTGGCGGTCGCCGACCTGTTGATGGCGATGCTGAACGGGGCTCCAAACTTTGTGTTCCTGGTCACAGCTGACTGGCCGTTCGGTTCCACCACATGTACTGCCAGCAACTTCACCGCCAACCTCACCGTGGCGGCCGGGGTCTTCACCTTGGTTGGCATTACCGTAGATAGGTATGTACTAAAACATATAATTATTGATGAATTGTTACCCGATTTTACAGACGGACAGCCAAAAAGGGTAGCCAGAGCTAAGGAATTAAAAATGCCTCAGCCACTTTTGGAAGTTGCGAGGGGAAAAGATGGTAAAATAAAGGTTGTTGGTTATGGGTCTCCAACCGCATCGCCCGAAAATCCCATAAAACGCCCCAATACCCTTAGTCGCCTCTTACGTACGTTTCTGCCGGTATTTCTGCCGGTGGGTGTACGTAAGAGGCGACTAACGGTATTGGGGCTGTTAAGTATTTTTTGGGCGATGCGGTTGGAAACCCATCACCAATAACCTTTATTTTGCCATCTTTTCCCCACTCAACTTTCCAAAAGTGGCTGAGGAACTTCTAGTTCCTTAGCTCTGGCTTACCCTTTCAGTGATTTATAGCCGTGCGTATATGTATATGTATGGATATATACATATCTACATGTGGTTAATAAATATGCTATGATTATTTAATTATTTAACTATTTTCAGCAAAGATTCAGTTTCATCGTAAGTTAATTCACTGAGCCATCCCCTCACTCTAACTTCACAACCGTAGTTATTTAATCCATAAATTTGCAAAAATCTATTTGAATAATTGTGCAAATGTGGACCCAAAAAAAAAAACAAAACCTTAAATTAAAAACTAAACAGAAAAAAAAACAAATATTTGTTACTGAAAACTATATTATTATTTTTTATTTAAAAAAAGAACCGCCTTCAAAAATCCAACTGAAAAGAATAAAATATTTTTTATTTATTTTATTATGTACAACACTATTCAACTTCTTTTTTTTGAAGTCGGTGCCAAACCAATTTTCATGACAAAGAAGAACGAATATTAGTGGCCCGCTCAAGTGGAGTGAGTTCCCCTCCCCATCAGCGTATGTCATCCTTATAAACCTTCCTTATAAACCTTCCTTTTCAATCAATCAATAAAAAAATTCGCATCATAATCCATTTCGTAGTTTTACAGATTAAAGTATACATAAGGATGTCCCTATATCCCAGACATGGATAGAGAAAGTGACTTTGTTTTATACTATGTAGTGATTTAGATTCTCGACCGTGTTTTTACAAAGTGTTAGAAGTTTTGGTTGTGACAACTCGATGCATGCATGTCCCTGTCGAATTGTTAATTCCGTTAGTTTGAAATCTGATAATCTTACATAACCTAACCTGACGTTAGTTTACTATCTCCCTATCTATCTAAAATTATAATTTACTAGTATTTACAGTTTTACGGTGACATGTATATTATCATAATTTCTCTGCGGAGTGCGACGCATGCACACCAGGCTAAGCACCGCTCACTGTCCACCACCTCCAGCATATATAAAGCGACGCCGTTGCGAGCGGATGAAATTTCTTGATTTTTGAGCGCGATTGTGTTACTGTTGTTGAAGCACTATCGATTGATTGATTATTCGTATGGTTTTCTCTATGATCGGAGTACGACGCATGCACACCAGGCTAAGCACCGCTCACTGTCCACCACCTCCAGCATATATAAAGCGACGCCGTTGCGAGCGGATGAAATTTCTTGATTTTTGAGCGCGATTGTGTTACTGTTGTTGAAGCACTATCGATTGACAGACATATTCGAAACCTGAGAGACAACAATAAAATATCAGTACCAAAATACAGATTGTCAAAAGTAAATACATCTTTCATGGGGTTATGCGTAAAAATGTGTAATAAAATACCTGAGGACATTTTAAATTTATCAGAAACAAAATTCAAAGCAGCTGTTAAAAGAAATCTTAGTTCGAAAGCCTATTACAATGTCAATGATTACATTAATGATGAAGTGGCTTGGTGTCATCAGGGCTCTGTGCAGGATGTTTCCGGGCTAACACCGAAATTGTAATGGACGTAAAAAAGATGTGTGTTGACGAGTTTCTTACGGGTTCTTCTCTCAACAAAACACCTTCCGAATCCGAAGTAAACTTAGTATTAAGTTAAAATATGACGTTCAAAAAACAAAGATTTATCTTTTTATTTTGAAATAAATGATTATTTTATTTTATTTTTTATTTATTGATTATTCGTATGGTTTTCTCTATGTAGCATGTTTCATTTTGTATTTGTCTGTTTGGCACCGACTTCAAAAAGAAGAAGTTGAATAGAGTTGTACATAATAAAATAAATAAAAATTATTTTATTCTTTTCAGTTGGATTTTTGAAGGCGGTTCTTTTTTTAAATAAAAAATAATAATATAGTTTTCAGTAACAATATTTGTTTTTTTTTCTGTTTAGTTTTTAATTTGAAGTTTTTGTAAGTTCTTAATTCACTCTGAGTTTTTTTAGTGAATTAGTGATAGTTTTTTAGAAATAAGTTTTACTGTTCTGTAAAACTGTAACTGTACTGTAAAAATTCCTCGGCCGCTATTGGAAGTTGCAGGAAAAGATGGTGAAATAAAAGTTGTTGGTGATGGGTCTCCAACCGCGTCCAAGTTGAAAAAATAATAATTTATTATTGATTAAAGACTTCATGACGTGAAAGTTATTTATTGCGGCTAAATAACTAAGAGTTTTCTTTAAAATTGACGATTATATGTTATAAATGTTTAAATTTTTGTCTATTTTTTTACTTATATAATAACTAAATATTTCACAAATGCAAATTACATTACTTTTCAATAATATAAAGAACATGATCCTTTTCATTAACATAGCACTGGTGGTCTACCAGACCTCACGTTGAAACTTATGCATCTGAAATAGAACCTCGGTACTAAAAGGTTAAGTATAGTTTATCTATCACGGTTTTGAGCGATAAAATAAGCATTTTAGAAAAACATTAATTATCACTCGTCTAATGGCGTGAGTGAATTTATGTATGTATGTAAGCATAGTTATGAAAAATTGTATTAGCACAGTTCAATATTCCAGAAACACACCAACCTCCTATCACGTAAGTGTACTTTGAAAGCAAACAGTATCAGTTTGAGTTTGCTTTAGTAAACAATTTAAAGCATATATTAGTAGAGAGGGTCCGTATTGATTTTACAAACCAATTTGAAGTTTTGGGACCACTGGATATCGACACGTGAATAAAATTATTGACAAACATATTTGAAGTTCAAATAAAATGTACATATTAATCCTATTATCCTTTTAATATTAAGAATGTGAAAGTTTAGATGTTTGGATGTTTGTGTGTTTGAGGCAAAAATGCTCCTCAAGTACATAATGCATATGAATGAAATTTGGCAGAATGCTAGATAATGATCCAAATTATAACAAAGGATACTTTTAATCTCGTAAAAATTTGACCATTAAAATATTTACGTCTGATTGAACTTAGTTAGAACTTAGTAGAACGTGACGTTGTTATAATTTGGATCATTATCTAGCATTCTGCCAAATTTCATTCATATGCATTATGTACTTGAGGAGCATTTTTGCCTCAAACACACAAACATCCAAACATCCAAACTTTCACATTCTTAATATTAATAGGATAATAGGATTAATATGTACATTTTATTTGAACTTCAAATATGTTTGTCAATAATTTTATTCACGTTTCGATATCCAGTGGTCCCAAAACTTCAAATTGGTTTGTTAAATCAATACGGGTACCTTCTCTGGAAACTAGATGGCGCTTGCCATGTGAGTTCAGGAGTATTGGTACCTCTGCCAACCCCTTCGGGGATAAACGGCGTGAACGTTTATGTTATGTTATGTTATGTAAATCAATACGGACCCTTTCTACTAACATATGCTTTAAATTGTTTACTAAAGCAAACTCAAACTGACACAGTTTGCTTTCAAAGTACACTTACACGTGTGATAGGAGGCTGGCGTGTTTCCGGAATATTGAACTGTGCTAATACAATTTTGCATAACTATGCTTACATACATACATAAATTCACTCACGCCATTAGACGACCGAAAATTAATGTTTTTCTAAAATGCTTATTTTAGCGCCCTGATAAATAAACTATACTTAACCTTTTAGTACCGAGTTTCTATTTCAGATGCATAAGTTTCGACGTGAGGTCTGGTAGACCACCAGTGCTATATTAATGAAACTTTTCATGTTCTTTATATTATTGAATAGTAATGTAATTTGCATTTGTGTAATATTTAGTTATGATATAAATAAAAAAATAGACAAAAGTTTAAACATTTATAATTTATAATCGTCAATTTTAAAGAAAACTCTTAATTATTTAGCCGCAAAAAATAACTTTCACGTCATGAAGTCTTTAATCAAAAATAAATTATTATTTTTTCAACTTGGATGCGGTTGGAGACCCATCACCAACAACTTTTATTTCACCATCTTTTCCCCACGCAACTTCCAATGGTGGCCGAGGAATTTTTAGTTCCCTAGCTCTGGCTACCCCTTCTAGGGATTTATAGCCGTGAGTATATTATAAATTAACTTACATTCATTTATAATTCAATTTCTATTGTGGTCGGCAAATATCGGCATAATCATTTTCACGCAACTCTATCAAATAGTGATCCAAGAAGAATTGAACTGAATAATTAATAGTGTTAAAGGTGCAGTGTGAAATGCTTATCGGTGTTGACAATTAATAAATATCAAATTAATATTAACTTACGTTTACTCGTCATCATCATAAAATGTTTCATTTCAAGAAAAGTGCTACAACTATGGCGTAGACAATTCCACTTAACCGTAGTCATACTAGTCGTAGACATTATTTCGTATCGTATATAGATTTTCCATACTAATTTACTGATCCGTTAGAGAGAATCCGGATGCAGTATGTTTGTCAATCAGCTTCTGTTGGCGTCATACCAAACAGTGTTGGCGGAAACGTTGAAAGAAAGGGTTTTGTCGCGACTCACTACCAGTTTGGCGCTCTTACTGTTCACTGATGAACGCGTCGGTAAATTTTTTGTGATTATTTTGTGCACGTTAAGTTGTAGTTTAGTGATAAGGTAATTTTGAAGGTTATTTATATAAGTATGAAACTGCATAGAATCAAGAATGTGTTGAAATCTTTTACATACATATTAATATATTTTTTACATGCGATGGTACTGTTTTGTTACAATTTTGTTAATCATTGCGTCCCTGATAATTTGGCTGCCACCAGGATAAGACTCTCGTGAAGTGGATGGCAGACTCTGAAAGGAGAATATAAAAGGAACTGGTCAGGACCAAAATAGATCTTTTACATACATATTAATATATTTTTTACATGCGATGGTACTGTTTTGTTACAATTTTGTTAAAGAACACCGAATTATTTCTATTAGATACACGATCAAAGCTCAACTGAATTCTACGGTAACACAACGCCAAGTAAAGACTTAGCCATGTTGTTTATCTCACGTTCAGAAGACAGTAAAGAATTTTGGCATCGCCACTGAGCCGAGTTGCTGATAAAAATGAATTTTTTGTGTGTGTTAAACGAGTATAAACAAACCACGTCTTTGCCACTCGAGAGCATATACATTATGTGACAATTATACTTCGGGTCTCAACCGAAGACGATTACTTTATTACTTGCAGCATTACATGAAATGGTGCTATCTTCGTCACATATTTAAAAGATTAAATCCTAAAAAATAAATAGAGTAAAACAGTTTTTATTCTGTCCACACTTTTGGTATGGCATCCCCGCGTCTCAGGCGCCATTACGTGTTTTTGTGTTATCGAAGTCACATCTACTTTCTTGAAAACTGTGTTTTAAGTGTTTTTTACCAAAATCATGGGAAAACGTAAGCGTTCGAAAGACAGGGATTACGATCGCATTCTGAAAAAAGTAGAAAAACTAAGGTCAAAGTTGAAGAAAAGACGTTTGTCAGCCGTATCGGATGATAGTGAAAAAACTGAAAACCGTTTCTCGTACAGTCGTCGTTCAAACGATACATTTGAGTATGGAAATAACATGGATTAGCCAGGTATGTAATTACGTGAAACAAGCTTTTAGTTGAAGAATTCAGTACATTTTTGTTATAGGCAAACTACATACACTTAAATTAAAATTTAAAATTTCTATTCTTTACCAACTATCTCATTGTTATCACATTGAAGTTGCGAATGATACGTATTAGGTACATTCATTATGATGATTTAACAAAACAATTTATCCCTAATTACGTAAATCACAATGGGTACATATGCTATATTGCAACATTTAACACTGATAGTGTCAAATTGAGCTATTCTTCTACACGTTAAGCGTGTTGAGGTTATGAACATTTTACTAGTGTTGAGTTCATATTATATTGATTATTATAAGGTAGGCAGTACATCTGCACTACGTAAATCATGCAACAATAGACTCCACTTAAATAGTGTTGAGGTGTTTGTCTCCACGTAAATCATGTCGAGGTTTGTCCACTTTAATAGTGATGACAATAATATTTTTTTTCTCCACGTAAATCGTGTCGAGGGTACACTCCTCTTAAAGAGTTGAGGGGCCTAACCTAATTATGGTTAAAAAATAGCTGTGTTAACTATTATTGTATTTTTCCCTTTAGGACAAGATACTGAAGAGGTCGCAGATGCCTACGAGGATGAATATCAGATGGATTACGGAGAGCCAGTTGCCGGGCTGTCTTCGATCTTGATAGCGGAGCCAGCAGAGCCTCACCTCGCGGCCGCCCCTACGACTCCGCCCACAACCACGCCAGCGCTGGAGCCTGGGCAGCAGTCAGCACAAACGTTAGCTTCTGAAGCTGGTCCATCATCGCAATCAAACTCTGACCCAGCCCAAGCTCAAGATGATAGTATTTTGTCATTGGATCCTAATATTTTACAACTACTTGGAGAAGACCCCGCCAACCAAAAAAATTACGGTGAGAACCTGCATAAGGATGTTGCTTCAAGATGGTCGCATATCCTATGCAATGGTTTGCCCAAAGATACTCTAATAGAAATTTTAAAAAATTATTTGCCCCCAGAAAATTGTCCAAATATGAGGGCTCCAAAGCTCAATTTGGAAATTAAAGCAGCCCTCATGGACATTAACATTAAAAAAGACCTATACAGCCAGAGCAAACAAAACCAACTGGCGAGTAGCCTTGCCGCTATAGGACGAGTATTTAATTGGGCTTTGTCATGTAATACTGATGTACCACAAGACATAATAAAAGCATTGAGCGATGCAGGTAGGCTCATATGCGACAGCCATTATAAAGAGTCTCAATCACGGAGGTATGCAGCGCTCAGTACCCTGAATAAAAATATAAGAGATACTGTTAAAAATACAAACATAGATGAAAATCTGTTCGGCTCAGCTCTTTCTGATCACATTAAGACTTCCAAAGCCATAACAAAGACTGGATCTGAGATTAAACAGAAACCTCAACGCCCAATCTATAGGGCCCCGGCAACGACAACACCACGGGTGGCTTTAAACTCGAGGGGGGCGCCGCCACGCATAGCAGCTGCGGTCGAGCCGCGGACGACCCCAGCAACACGCCGGCCGCCTAGGGACCGCCGCCTGGAGACATCTCGCGGCCGACGTCCCACCTACAACGCGAGGCAGCAGACAAGGAGGCGCTAGGAGAACAGTCACAGGTACCCATCGCTGGCCGTTTGTCTTACTTTTATGATAAATGGCGTGAACTCACCAATGATCACGTCATTTTAGACTGGGTTCAAGGATATAAAATTCCCTTCATTGAAGAGCCTGTACAAATAACTGAACCTCAAAATAACGCATGTAACTCAAGCTCTCAAATTAAGATAATTGATGAGTGTATTTTAGAATTATTAAGTTTTGATTTCATATCACCTTGTAAATTTTGTGAAGGGCAGTATGTTTCACCAATTTTCACAGTGCCTAAGCCAAACGGAACTCATAGATTTATATTAAATTTAAAAGGTCTAAATAAATATGTAAAAGTTGACCACTTTAAAATGGAGGACTATAGGACGGCCCTTAAGTTATTAGATCAAAATTGCTTTATGTGTACAATAGATATTAAATATGCTTATTTCTTAATTTCTATAAATGAGAACGATCGAAAAAAGTTACGATTTTATTGGAAGTCCCAACTATACGAGTTTAACGTCCTTCCGTTTGGCCTATGTACGGCGCCGTTCGTTTTCACGAAATTACTTAAACCTGTTCTTGAAAATTTGCGCTCGTCTGGTTTTTTGTCGGTTAATTACTTGGATGACTTTTTATGCATAGGCAGTTCTTATTCTGAGTGCGTGTTAAATGTTAATACTACGGTAGCCCTTTTAGAGTCTTTAGGATTTATCATAAACACTAAGAAAAGTGTAATGATACCAAATCAATTTTGTAAATTCTTAGGCTTTTTATTTAATACAAAGGATATTTTATGACTATTAGCTTACCCAACGAAAAGAAACAAAAAATTAAACAACGAGCGTCAGACCTTATGTGTAAAAATAAATGCACTATTAGATTTTTTGCCGAATTTATAGGCCTATTGACCTCTGCATGCCCAGCTGTAAATTACGGCTGGATGTACACCAAGCTGTTTGAAAGAGAAAAATTCTTGGCTTTAAATTATTCTGTAAGTTATAATAAACAAATGAATATTGACAAAAGTCTTAATAGTGACCTATCTTGGTGGAAAAATAACGTATTAAAGTCATTCGCCCCTATCAGAAAAAATAATGAATATTTATTGGAAATTTTTACTGACGCTTCCAATACAGGCTGGGGTGCAGCATGCAGCGGTCAAAGCACAAACGGCAACTGGACAGATGCAGAGATGGCCCTTCATATAAATGAACTTGAATTAAGGGCCGCGTTTTATGGCTTAAAGATATTTACCGCTGATTTACGTGATTGCAATATTTTATTACGCATAGATAATACCACTGCCATATCTTATATCAATCGAATGGGCGGTGTTCAGCATTCTCATTTAAACGAACTTGCTCGAAAAATCTGGCAGTGGTGCGAGGCAAGAAATATTTTTGTATTTGCATCCTATATAAAGTCTCGTGACAATGTTATAGCAGATCGCGAATCTCGGCGAATCAATATTGACATAGAATGGGAAATTTCAGATCATGTGTTTACACTTATTTGCAAATCATTAGGAAATCCTGAGTTTGACCTTTTTGCGAGTGCTCAAAATTACAAATGTAAAAGATACGCCTCGTGGAAACTTGACCCATACTCTGAGGTTGTAGACGCATTTACAATATGCTGGAGCAGTATGTACTTTTACGCCTTTCCACCGTTTTGTCTAATTACTCGTGTTCTGGAAAAAATAAAATCAGACAAAGCCACAGGAATTGTTGTTATACCACACTGGCCTTCCCAGCCGTGGTATCCCTTATGGTCTAGGCTTGTGATTTCAGACTTTTCTGATATTTTACACTTTACTTTTTTTTTTTTACTTTTTATTGTAGGTAGTTCGCCTATAACAAAAATGTACTGAATTCTTCAACTAAAAGCTTGTTTCACGTAATTACATACCTGGCAAATCCATGTTATTTCCATACTCAAATGTATCGTTTGAACGACGACTGTACGAGAAACGGTTTTCAGTTTTTTCACTATCATCCGATACGGCTGACAAACGTCTTTTCTTCAACTTTGACCTTAGTTTTTCTACTTTTTTCAGAATGCGATCGTAATCCCTGTCTTTCGAACGCTTACGTTTTCCCATGATTTTGGTAAAAAACACTTAAAACACAGTTTTCAAGAAAGTAGATGTGACTTCGATAACACAAAAACACGTAATGGCGCCTGAGACGCGGGGTTGCCATACCAAAAGTGTGGACAGAATAAAAACTGTTTTACTCTATTTATTTTTTAGGATTTAATCTTTTAAATATGTGACGAAGATAGCACCATTTCATGTAATGCTGCAAGTAATAAAGTAATCGTCTTCGGTTGAGACCCGAAGTATAATTGTCACATAATGTATATGCTCTCGAGTGGCAAAGACGTGGTTTGTTTATACTCGTTTAACACACACAAAAAATTCATTTTTATCAGCAACTCGGCTCAGTGGCGATGCCAAAATTCTTTACTGTCTTCTGAACGTGAGATAAACAACATGGCTAAGTCTTTACTTGGCGTTGTGTTACTGTAGAATTCAGTTGAGCTTTGATCGTGTATCTAATAGAAATAATTCGGTGTTCTTTAACAAAATTGTAACAAAACAGTACCATCGCATGTAAAAAATATATTAATATGTATGTAAAAGATCTATTTTGGTCCTGACCAGTTCCTTTTATATTCTCCTTTCAGAGTCTGCCATCCACTTTACGAGAGTCTTATCCTGGTGGCCGCCAAATTATCAGGGACGCAATGATTAAGCGCGGCGTACCACAAGCTTCCTTAGATATTATGCTAGCTTCTTTCTCTAAGAACACACTTAACCAATATAACAGTTCTTTAAAATCTTGGTGGTCATACTGCAAGGATAACAATTGTGATATATTTGAAGCAAATACTAAAAATGTTTTATCTTACTTAACTTTAAAATTTGAAGAAGGTACAAGTTACAGTAGTTTAAACACGCACAGGTCTGCTTTATCGATAATTTTAGGCACCTCCCTTACTGTAAATGATAGTATTAATCGGTTTTTTAAGGGAGTCTATAGACTTACTCCACCAAACCCAAAATACAACTCCACATGGGACACAAATATAGTGTTAAACCATGTCTCTAAGTTATAACCTAATGATATAACAATATATCATTAGGTGATCTATCACATAAAACCTGCACTCTTCTAGCTATTGCATCTGCACAAAGGATGCAGACACTAAGTTTAATAAAAATAAATAAAATATCTATAAATGAAAACGAAATTATAATAAAGATAACTGATTTAATCAAAACATCTAGGCCCGGAACCTTTCAGCCACTAATAAGATTACCCTATATTCGTGAAAATCCCAGTATTTGCCCAGCATTGGCTGTTGAAACCTACATGGAAAAAACCAGGTTGCTAAGAAATAATCTTGCCGAAGATTATTTATTCATTGCGGTGCGTAAACCTCACAAAAGAATTGGTTCTCAAACATTAGCACATTGGGTTAAAAAGGTACTCCACGACAGCGGTGTAGACATTTCTATATTTGGAGCTCATAGCACTCGCTCAGCTTCAACGTCTGCCGCTCACAGATCCGGAGTTAATCTTGAAGTAGTTCGTAAGGCTGCGGGCTGGAGTAACTCTTCAAATATATTTTTGAAATATTATCGCAGGGACATAAAAGACACAAATAACAATGATTTTGTTAACGCAATATTTAATAGAAACCAATAATTAAATTTATTCTTGCATTATGTATGATTAAGATAAATTACATTTATTTTATTACGATTGTTAAGAGAACGATAAATGTAAATTTATTTTTTGAAGAATTATTATATTTTTAGTTTTGAGATCTCATTAAAAATAAAAATGGTTGATTTATTCTATTAACTTATTTTTTATTTCATTTCTCATAATTTACAATTTACGATGCTCTAAACATCTACAAGTAATAATGTAATCGTCTTCGGTTGAGACCCTCGCATAATTGGAATCAAACTTCACAAGGTAAGTTCGTTTGATTCTTAAATATATCGGTCTTTTAACTCCCAGCAGTATTTTTTATGGGTACTGAATATAAATCTGCTATAAATCGCCAAAATATGGGGCAGCGGGAGCTTCAAACTTCGAAATTTCTCAGCCTCTTTTGAAAGAAAAATAGGGATGAATGTAAAAAGTCTCAAAACCCAATTAATTTTTTACGACGACATTTTTCTCAGGCGAAAATGGATCAGTGCTATTTAAACCAACACAAGCCAATTTAATTATTATTAGGCCCAATATTCTTCTCGTTAGTGAGAGCCATCCATTACAGTTGTAATGTAACCAATGGCATTTCATATCATCACATCACTTTTCAGCTTATATAATATCCCTAAGATAATTTGGCCATAGTCCAACTCATTATTTTAGTGCAGGTTGGCAGAGATTACAACTACGACCTGATAGCAGCTTTTCGTGTCCTCTGAGGCGCAGATAACTTATAAACATTTAGTTTTAATTATTTCATTCATTCTTTATATAGAGCAGTAAGCAAAATTTTGTTTTACTTTTCGGTTACTAATTACAAAAAGTAAATAAAAAGCCTACTACAGCAATTATAGCTAATAATTAACAAATTTTTACATAATAGTCCAGCTATGAAGGCTGGAAATAACCCTGTTTGTTGAATTTTCAGTCTGAAGTGTAAAAGTATATTCATTTATTCGACGCAATTTGGCACTTCAGTTCCGATTTACACATTACACAAGATAAATTCTCAAAACGTCTGGCTGTATGCCATTTGATTTAAATCAAAATGCAGCGTATTTACAACGAGGAATCTTGCAAACTTAAAATGCACATTATTCATTTCTCGTGTTGAATGTTTAAAAAACTTGCAATGATATAATTTACTAATAATATAGGTTTATAAAACGGGTAACCATAGTTTTAGAATTATAAATTTCTTTGCTACTTTCAGACTTTCTGTGGGGAAAAGATAGTAAAATAGAGGATGTTACACCGTTAATTTATGATGAATAAGGGATTGCTCATATCTCTTTTCTTCTGGTGGGTGTACGTAAGAGGCGACTAACGGTATTGGGGCTTTTAAGGGATTTTGGGTGATGCAGTTGGAGACCCATCACCAACAACCTTTACTTGAGTATCTTTTCCCCACTCACATTTCCAAAAGTGGCTGAGGAATTTCTAATTCCTTAGCTCTGGCTACCCCTTCTAGGGATTTACTGCAGTTCCCAAATATTTATTTGTGCACACGACTATATCACAGATGATTCTAAACGATATGAATATTAATGAGAATAAGAAGGAAGCGATAAATACCCTTATAAAAAACATGCGAACTAAGTTTTTAAGTGAAGAAAATTAATGAACAATGACCAGTTTACTTCGCTTCAATCGAAAATGATGCGCAACAAATATGTTTCTTATTTTTATGACCTTTAATACTCTTTATCTTCTAAAGTATTTATAGTACATTAAAAATGTGAATATATTATTTGTAGAGAATATAGTCTAAGTAATAATTAAAGAAGTGACTAAAATGATATGATAATTGGTTTTCGAGTAAAAAAGCAAAAAAGCATAAAACATTAATTTTTCTCCCCCTCCCCCACCGCTAGCTCACGTCCCTCCTTCGGAAACTTTTAGTATATTCATCTCGACACCATAAGGAATGACTGTACCAATTTTTAAAACTATATTTATTATTTGGACTGATTTTATTTATTTACTCAGACTATAAGGTGGAATTTTTCAACCATTTGCTTTGCCAGACTCATTAAAATACAAAAAAAAAAACGAAAATTGTAATAAAACAATTTAAAACAACCACATGTTAGATTTGTGTGATGTAATGTAAGGTTATGTGATCGTTTGAGAAATGACGTGATTCGTAAAAGGTGTGTTGTAAGAGATGATAATGTAAAAAAGATATAAAAAAAAATGTTGAGATGGTTTGGTCACATAATGAGGATGGATGAGAGTAAATTGGTGTAAGAAATCTATAGAGCCAATGTAAAAAGTGGGGTATGAAATTGTAAGTAAGATAGAAAAATGATTGTTTAGATTATTTGGGCAAAAAGGGAGGATGAATGATAGTAAATGGGTAGAAGATATTAACAATGTCAATGTGGATGGTAATGTAAGTAGAGGACGACCTCGCAGGAGACACCTGGACCAAAAATAGTGTGTTCTCAAAAACCTGGCGTCCAAAGTATGAAGAATGAAGAGCATGTATCAAAAGATTGATGGATGTAAACGAAGCAAGAGAGGTTTGCCAGGATTTTACGAAATGGCGATAGTCTCTACCTCCTCCTCACAGCCGATGTACGTCCCCAACGAGGGACTGGAGCCTACCCTATATGGGATGATTTACCCTTAGTCCACCACGCTGGCCACGCTTCGCTCCAAATTTTGGCATGCAAAGTATTCTTGACCACAAACATCGTGAGGAAACCCACATGGCTGAGTTGTACTTATTCATGTGACAGTGTATTCGTACAAAACGGCGATAGGCCCGCCCCCTATCACGGGAGTACACAGGCGACAAAGTCACGAGATTAGTACCTGTAAAATTGTACAGTAGAAAAAATCTAACAAATTAAGAGAGTGTTGTTGGTGATCTAGTATTATTTATATTTAACTTAATTACTGTTTCAGTTATTAGGTCTCTCCATAACGAGAAGCTAATTGACTTACAATTTATGAAAAAAGAAGACATTCTTATCTGATTCGAAAACTTCAACAAAAATATATGTAGAAGTTCTTTTATTGATTTACGCTATAAGTTCCTAATGTAATAGGCAGATACTACAAATCGTCGCCTTGTACAATTCTCTGGAAAACTCCTCTACTTTATCTGAATTCTCTGTATTCATCAAACCTTTATAAATCTATTGTATTGTTATATCTCACATTTCGAACTCCTGTAATTTTTAGTAAATTATCTATTAGATCTCAATGTGTTCTACGTGAGCGTTCTCTATGATATTACCATCCACATTGGCTTCATAAATATCTTTCACTAATTTATTCTAAAACCAATTAATATCGGCAAAACTATAGGTTAGGGTTTCTTACAGTTTTTGGTGCTCGTATTAATATATATGTCGTGGCCATATCGTAGATTTGAACACATCGTGAAATGATCGATCATTTCATGAAATAGTCGTATTTCATGAAATATCGCATTTCTATTCTAAGCTGACACTACACAGCTAAAAAGGTTAATTATACGTTATTAATCCAGAATTATATATATATATATATATATATATATATATATAATTCTGGATTAATAACGTATAATATATATTTCGTATTGCCCATTCTCGTTCATTATTTATTCTTCTAGATGGTTTGGACGGTTTAATTTCTGAAAAACCAGAGCCGTATTTACGCCTAAGCCGGTTGTATTCGGTAATCGCTGATACTTGAGCCATTATACTATTGAAGGAAATATTTATTAGGTGCACCCCATGAAGATTGGTTACTCTTGAAAGCGCCACGTAGGTTTGGCCACAAGAGGATATAGAGTATAACGTATGCTCGAGGTATAATCTCAAATTTTGACTTAATGGGCAATAATTTATGAATCAAATTATTACCAAATTTTATTATTAATTGTTTAGGCTTTGTTTGGTCTTCCAGGTCCCATTTTACTTTTTGTATAACGCCTATCGACCCATTCACTAAACCTAAACTAACATCAATGTTTCTCCTAAGCATTACTTAAGCTCCTTCTTTAATGATTATAGTCTCTTCTAATCCAGCAGTCATCAACGCATCATCTTCGTATTTATTTAAACACGCCCAGGCTTTCTTAATCAAACTTTTTGAACAATCCAAGGAATCTTTAGCTATCAATTTTATCTCGGGGTGCGGAATCGCTTTTGACTTGAATGGAAGAGAGATGATCCGTCTTTGGGCATACCAACTACACGGTAGCCATAAAATTCATCGTCGCCTTTCAATATTGTGGAAATTTTTAGTGATATTATCTTGTGAAATCAAATAAAAACAAATTCCACGACTTCTCAATAATACACTCTTTAAAATGGCGAGCTGATTTTTCAATAAGCGTAATTATTTTACTGAGGGTGGATGTAACTAACATCAATAACTAAAAAATCAAAGTACCTTCAAAGAAAATATGTTTAATATTTCGCGGATCCTTGTTCCCCTCATGGGCCACCATGTTCTATCTTTAGCGGATAGATGGTGTAAATGAAATGCCCAGATACTTTACAATTTAATATATTTTAAAAAGGATGTTAATTGTACAATGGTCGTAGGTCAAGTGACATGAGTAGACTAGACAGATTTGTATTAAGTATCTTTAAGCGCCTGAAAGTGTTTGCCGTGTAGTGTCGGCTTAGAATAACACAACCCCATTTCTACCCGTGGGTGATCGTAAGAGGCGACTAAGGGTATAGGGGCATTTTAAGTGATTTTTGGGCGATGTGGTTGGAGACCCGTCACCAATAACATTTATTATTACCATCTTTTCCCCAATCAACTTCCGAAAGTGGCTGAGGAATTTCTCATTCCCAAGCTCTGGCTACCCCATTAAGAGATTTATAGCCGTGAGTATATGTATGTATGTTATGTATGTATGTTAAGCGCCTGACATACGGGTGACGGCAATTTTTCTCGCGATGGTATTTTTGCGTAATATTTGTTCAGGCATAAGTCTGAATAAGTACTCTTATGTTTTCTTTCAGATCTTCCATAAACCTTGTTCTGATAGTTTTTTCTTTATGTGGGCGTTAAAATCTACCTCTGTACCAAATTTCAGCTCTGTAGGTCTATGGGAAGTACTAGTTCTATTTTGATGATCAGTGAGTCAGTCAGTGTCGAAAATGCGAAACTTTGCATTAGCTTAACTTGGGAATTAATTAATCTAACGATTTGAAATTTTGGATTTCAAGTGTGTGAATACGAATTTCTAGGTGACGAAAATTTCAGCGATTTAATCCTATCCAGAGGTTCTCGAATGGGGGCCTGAAAATGCGGCGAAACGGTTCCAGTAAAGGATGGTACGGCAGTGTTTGCTTCGCGCTCGACTTGGCGAAGTGTAGACTTTCACGTCGTCAAACTGAAATATTTAATTGACCTGTTGAGGGTCTCTGTCATGCGATGAGAAAAAAAAGGTGTTTTTCATAGTATCCTCACAATTTTTTCACTTTATAAGTTTTAAGTTTATAAGTATAGTAGTTTCGGCTGAGCATTGATTCTTAGTCAGTTAGTCTATTTAACCATTTTTTAAGAAAATTTATTGATCTCTTAATTTTTCTGGGATAAAAAGTGTCTTATTGTGTTAATTAGATCATTATCCGGCTTCCTGTAAATTTTATTTTAAATGCGTTCTGTGAATTAGTCTTTATTTAGCTACAAAGACACAAACATCTAAACTTTCACATTTATAATATTAACTAGCTGTGCCCGCGACTTCCTTCGCGTGATTGTTGAGAACAAAAAAACGTCGTTTAGTTAAGAGTATATCACCTTTTTGAAATAAAATAAAGAACCAATGAAATCTAATGCGGACACTTATTGTGATGTAGGAACTATTGAGTATTTCATAATGATATTTAATTAATTACAGTAGCCATTATCCAGTTGAAATAATTAAAGGTCGTAACTGTGTGTATCTCATTTGAATTAGTGTATATTTAGATACAGTTACAGGGTTAGCCAAAGATTATGGATCGCTACCTTGTACGATCTTAGCAGAGCTGCATAATGCATCAATATATTTGTAAAGCCCTTTTGTTTTTAACACTTCGGAATTTTGCATATAGATCATATATCAATCCCGCCCGATTTCGGCCACAGCAACTTCTGGTATCCGGCTATTAAGAGTGTGTTCATGTGCTCTCATGTGACTGACATAGCCAATCTCTCCGACAAATGTTCTATGACGTATGTTGAAAAATCAGTAACCCTCCAATATATAGGTAGTTATTATTGATGGCCGCAGGTGGTCGGGCCTTGAGCTCATCACTCTTTGCTTCGAGCTCATCACGTCTTTTCCTTCCGAAAATAAATATTAACCGGTTGACAGGAAGGGGGTGAAATTTAAATTACTCAATTTCACTCAAGAAAGAATAAAACTAACGGGGTAAGCTAAATAAAACCGCTCAAAAAAGGTACTTTACTATTATTAGGGTTTACGGTTGTTGGTTGTACTATGATAATAATACATTGAATTAAATCGATTTATCAGTGGCATAATATGCACTGTAATAGCTGTGTAGTGTCGGCTTAGAATAGCACTACCCCATTTCTTCCGGTGGATGTGCGTAAGAGGCGACTAACGGTATCGGGTGTTTTTAAAGGATTTTTGGGCGATGCGGTTGGAGACCCATCACCAACAACCTTTATTTTACCATCTTTTCCCCACTCAATTTTCAAAAAATGGCTGAGGAATTTCTAATTCCTTAGCTCTGGCTACCCCTTCTAGGGATTTATAGTCGTGAGTATATGTATGTATAATATGCAAATATAACTAAATTAAGGTTAGTCACAAAGGTCACTACATCATTTGAGTGTTTAAAAAAGTAGAACTTAAAAGATGTCTTATGTTTCTGGTGTTTAATACATACATACATATTCTCACGCCGTTAGTTCCCATTGGGGTAGGCAGAGACTATCGATCGCCACTTTGTACTTTACACTTTTTTTATCGCCAATGTGGAAGGTAATGTTAGTAGAGGACAACCTCGGAGGACACATTTGGATCAAATAGAAAACGTGCTCAAAAAGGCAGGTGTCCGCAGTATGAAGAATAAAAGAGCATGTATGAAAAGATTGATGGATGTAAACCAAGCCAGAGAGGTTTGGTGTTTAATGTAGACCAAAATTCAGTTTTTTATTATAAACGTTCACGAAAACTGGTTGTGAAGTGACGTGCATTTGAAGAATGGCTAAGAATTTCAAAATTCTGCTCACCAAATTGGATTTATTAATAGGCTATTTACATAATATATTAATAATAATAAGCCTAATTTAAGAAACTAAGTAAAGATAATATTTAAAAGCATTTTCATAGTCGGCGAATTCACTTGACATTGGCAGCTTGTATTAATTTCGTCTTACTTGTTTCCTGTAGCTTCTATTACTTTAACCGACTTTAAAATAAGGGGTCAAAGGGGCTAAAAAAATGCAAATTTTATTTTGGTTTATTTTATTTTGGTTCTTTATTTTATTTTTGCACAACGCCATCTATCGGACTTTGGATTCCAACTATCAAAATTAGTTCTATATTTGGACTTAAGATGTCGTTGCAAGTACTATACTGAATTGCGTAACGTAATATTTTTCTTCTTGAACTCACAAAATTAATCATATCTTTTGATAGAGTGAACCGATTTCGATAAAACAAAAACTAAGTTATACCTCAAGTTACGTATAATTTTTGTTTATTAACATTTTCAGCATTGAATTCGTAGATTTTACGTTTTGTGCGCACAAACAAACATATAAACAGACAAACAGACAAACAGACAAAAATTGAAAAAATGATGGAAATGGGTTCTGTTACTTATCTGTTCACACGCTGGCTATTTTTTTTTCCAATTTCTTCAATGTACAAAAATGACTTTTCTACAGATTTATTATATGTATAGAAGATATAGATAGGATTAGGCTGAAACATAAGCTTCTCGCGCAGGTGACCTCGCTCGCCGGCCAGCGCAGCGTCTTGTCTTGCGCTTCATGCACGCGTGTAAATTTTGTTACGGAGTAATTTTAAAATTGTATTATCTTCTAAGATGTTTATTTAAATTAAGTGATGTCAAGGACAATTTTGTTTTCAATCAAATACTCTCAATCAACAACATATTTATTTGGATAAAGATTAATATTATGTTGATAAAACATTATGGCAATTATGCATTAAATTCGACCAAATTTATTGACCATAAAAATAGTTTTAGTAAGTGAAACTTATAAGTTAGACATATATTGTCGCGGGCATTTTTTAGATCATTGAAAGAGAAATAATTCTTTAATACATTTTTTTGGGTAACTTAAACCGTTTACGCAGCGCACACAACGGAAGCCTTAGTATGAATAACTATCCCCGTTTTTGCAACATTATTCGCTGATAGTTTGCTCCTGTTGGTCGCAGCGTGATGATATATAGCCTTAAACCTTCTCCAATAAATGGACTATCCAACACAAAAATAATTTTTCAATTTGATTGGGTAGTTCTTGAGATCCTAGCGTTCAAACAAACAAACTCTTCAGCTTTATAATATTAGTATAGATATGTATAAGCGACATGATAGTCCAGTGGGTAAGAACACCCGCCCGAAAAACAGAAGGGCGTGAGTTCCAATCCTGGGACAAGCCTACACCAATTTGTCTTTTCTAAAGTCATATGTGTGGTTAATTTATCATGGTTGCTAACGGTGAGGGAAAACATCGTGAGGAAACCCACATGGCTGAGTTGTACTTAGTCATGTGACAGTGTATTCGTACAAAACGGCGATAGGCCTGCCCCCTATCACGTGAGTACACTGTCTAAGCAAAACGTGGGTACCTTCTCTGGAAACTAGATGGCGCTTGCCATGTGAGTTCAGGAGTATTGGTACCTCTGCCAACCCCTTCGGGGATAAAACGGCGTGAACGTTTATGTTTACGTTTATATATCTTGTAGTTGTTTGTCTTTTCTTATTAAAATCTTAGTAATAAATAAGTAGATAACATGGTTTAGACATATTATTATGTTCAGAATTCAAACTTCTAAATATTTTAAGCAATCAGAAATAACTATAGCGATCTGATTTTTTCAAGCAACGTTTTTTTCTTAAGCGCAAAAAGTAGCATCAAAAAAATGAATCGTGCCAATGCATTGTATTGATAGTATTAAATAGTTTTAAAAAAAATTGCATCTACTGGAGAGAGTGAAATTTGCCGAAATTTTTTATTAGAATATTCGTTTCCAGTCGATTTGTTTCTGCTACGGAAGGGCTTTTATGTCACTGCAAGCGTTACTTTACATTTCAACTGCGCTAAATCAGTGAATGTGATGAGTTACCTATTAATGCAAAGTGACTGCTAGCAATCACAGAATTACTAGGTATGGGGAATGGAAAAACGAAATAGGATTATTGAAAATATTGATAAATGCAAATGAAACTTAAGAGGATTGCCAGGATCTTACAAAGTGGCAATCGATAGTGTCTGTCTACTCCAATAGAAACTAATAGCGTGACGATATGCTGTATATACAACTGGGAACCCAAAGGCAGGCTCTTACCTTGGACAAAGACTTAGAATTGCCATACAACGTGGCAATGCTTCCAGCATCCTAGGTACCCTTCCCCGAGAAGAGGAGCTGGAAGATGTTTTTAGATTTTAAGTTTTTAGGTATCTATTTTAATTGTGTAAATAAGTGTTATACTTTTTTTTAATTTATATATATTTCTTTTTGTAGCTGATGTAAATAACTAAGTAGATTTTAATTTAATTTTAATTGTATGTTATAAATTATATTATGTAACAGTACTTAAAGATATGCTATGTATCTATGATAATATTTTGGTACAATAATAATAATATACAATGCTTAGTCTTGTGCAGTCCCTTTTTTTCTTTATGTGTCTTTCTGTATTGAGGCACATTTCATAAAGCACAAAGCATTTCATCTTATTGCTTTTTTTATAACTTAACAATGTAAATGTAGGCTTCCTACGTGATAAGCTTTTAAATTGCCTTTTGCGTTGCTATTAGCATTTATATTGATTTTCAATATAAGAAAACCGTGATAGTTAAATACCGGGATGACCATGATAACTGAAAAGTTTTCGAAACGTCGGGCTTTAAAAAACCATGTACTAACACGTGATTAAAATATCCGAAAGTCAATAGTTGTTTAAATTATAAATAAATGTAAACAAAACAATAATCTTCACTGATATTATAAAGATTAAACTTTTGTTTAAGAATATGATTTCTGTAACATTTTTTGATTTTGATGGTTTGAATTTTGATGAACAATAAACATTTTCCTATACTTAAGTTTTGGATTCAAATTATAAACGCATTGAAAAATTATTATGTACTTATAAGTATTTTTATCGCACGAAAAGAAATAAATTTCATAATAGAAATCGTGCCGATGCCAGCGTTGAATAGAATTAATACAAAGCATCCGTTTCAGAGTATGAAAGTCGCTGGTAGCTTTTGTACGAATATTTGGTGCTATTCAAGATACTTCTGCAATTGAAATGCCTTTACAAGTTTAGAAACGTTTTTATGCGCTTAAAAGTGGAATGTGAAAGTACTTAACGTGTTATGCTCGAATTCAGATATTTTGTTTCTTAGATTATGGTTTAATATTAACATCTTTTAGTGGTTTTAGGAATAACTTCACCCGGGCTATAAAACAATCTGTTTGCTCACCATTTTGACTGTTTTGACTGTAGTTTGGTCTGTGGTGTGTGTGATGGATCCATGTTTCGTCCACGGTAACAAAACGGCGCAAAAACTCCTCCACATTGCGATTAAACAACACCAAACCTTCCTGTGAAGTTGTCACACTATTGCGTTTGTGGTCGACTGTGAGCAAACGCGGCACCCATCTTGCGGAAAGATTTCTCTCAGCAGAATTTCTTATTCTAAAGCTCTGTCTATCCCGTCTAGGAATTTATAGTCCTTAGTATTTGTATGTATTTAATTCTGGTAAGTAAACAAAAGACATAGCCATATGGATATAATTGATATAAATTATATAATTGAATAGTTCTGTGTTGTCATTTTATATTCCGCTGCAATAAAATGCTAAGTGGATACAGTCACGTAAGGGTTCGTATTATGGAGTTGATAACAATTAGCTGATTGTATTTTTCAATTTTAATCATAAAAACTTGTTTGAGTTAACACACATTCAAATGTTATTGGAACAGTAATTAGCTCTATGTATATTATATAAATATGCTGTTAACTCCAAAGTATTCCATCGATGACCTTGCTTCCAAACCATGTATCACTGAAGTGACTGCCTGCAATAGTCTTACGGTCAGAACTTTTGACTAACTATCCGGAGATTGAAAATTCTGTTTCAATCGAGAAATTAAATACAGTTCGTTAATATATTGCAGGCTGAAATATATGATTATCTAAATAAAAACGACGCTCTCGGCTCTTATCTCGGTAGAAGTAATTGTTGGTTCTTAAAAAGTGCGATGTAAAATATGATATTGTAAAAAGATAAAAAAAGGAATTATAAAGGTGACCCAGTATGGTTTCAATGCTGTGAAACAATCTGACTGTGATTTAGTTGCTACTTCGACAGACATCCACACGTTAACCCCCGCAGGCGAAGATCAAGTGCAATATCTAAGCGTGGAAATAATACCGACAAGAGTTGATGTGGAGAAATTCTCATTCCGAGTGTCGACTACAGCTTTGACGGAAATTCAGCACAAATTGGATAAGCCAGTGATTATACCACAGCACCTCACTCTGCTGCCATCGCTTATCGACAGGTTTATTGAGGAATTTAAGCAGCGGGTTGACCAAAATCCTGTTTTCTATGTTGATGAGGAGTTAGAGGCATGCATAGGCTGTATGGTGAACATTTCTGATGTGAAACTGGATAGGCTGTGTCTACTAGAGGTGAGGGAAGATAGCTCTCAACGATCGAATTGTCAGCAATGCAACTGCAGAGTGGCGTGGTGCGTATCTTGTATGGCAAGATGGTAGGCGGCCCGAGCCCCTTCACCACCTTCCGCTTGGCTATCTGCCCCTGCCTCCTGCCCCATTTGTCGTTCTAAGGTTTGTATTAAGGATGTTAGGCCGGTACGGAGAAGATAAATAGGCCGTAGGGTGGTTTTTGTGGAATTTGAAAGAGTGGATCAATGGAATACGTAGTAAATGGAAGGAAAGGATGTGTTAGTGGTTGCATCCCATTAGATCCCAAATATTTAGTGCTCTAGAATTGTAGGGACTTTTCAAAGCCTCCAAATTTTATCCCAACAGTACTTTATAGAACTATGATTTAGTTTTTGCCGCTTTTTACGTCTGGCACTTTTAATTGTTTTAAACGATTGTTATTTTGATAGCGACATGATAGTCCAGTGGGTAGAACACCCGCCCGAAAAACAGAAGGGCGTGAGTTCCAATCCTGGGACGGGCCTACACCAATTTGTCTTTTCTAAAGTCATATGTGTGGTTAATTTATCATGGTTGCTAACGGTGAGGGAAAACATCGTGAGGAAACCCACATGGCTGAGTTGCACTTAGTCATGTGACAGTGTATTCGTACAAAACGGCGATAGGCCTGCCCCCTATCACGTGAGTACACTGTCTAAGCAAAACGTGGGTACCTTCTCTGGAAACTAGATGGCGCTTGCCATGTGAGTTCAGGAGTATTGGTACCTCTGCCAACCCCTTCGGGGATAAGCGGCGTGAACGTTTATGTTTTATGTTTTTTATAAAAAAAGTTAAAATGGTTTGCTTACATAGCTAAGATGGATGATAGTAAATTGTTAAACGAGATTTATAGAGCCAATGTGAATGGTTATGTTAGTAGAGGATGAACGTTATTAATTATACTCATATAATATGTATTTTAATGAAAAGTATGTCCATTACAGCTTTCCTGAATGCGCTTCTACTTTGTTTAAATAGATCTAAATCATGGAAGTTTGTATTATACTCGGATAAGCACTGAAAAAAGTTGAAAGCACTTTTTGTTTTACCACCTCCTTCTATAATAAGTACGTCTATAATTAACACGTTTTTGTTTTGAGCAACTAAACATACTATATGCAACTTAAAATACTCAATCAGTGACCATCCCTATAGTAGAGAATAAGCATATTGGATCCAACGGCTGCACCGAGAATTTGGGCTAAAAAATGGTAATCATTAAAAATAAAAATAACAGCGAATTTATATATAAGATACATACATACATATACTCACGACTATAAATGCCTAGAAGGTGTAGCCAGAGCTAAGGAATTAGAAATTCCTCAGCCACTTTCGGAAAGTGAAGTGGGGAAAAGATGGTAAAATAAAAGTTTTTGGTGATGGGTCTTCAACCGCATCGCCCAAAAATCCTTTGAAAGCCCCAATTCCGTTAGTCGCCTCTAACAAAAACCCACCGGAAGAAACGGGGTAGTGCTTTTCTAAGCCGACACTACACAGCACTATATATGATGTTAATTTATAATATAATAAAACCAAGTCAACATTATTTATTACTCGCATACATAGTTTCGGCAAAGATCAAAGCATTCACAATACTATCGGTGAAACTTCAATTGAATAAGATTTTAATCCCTACTCAGGGAGAAGGACTCAAATCATTAATGATACTATAAAGTTCAAATGGAATTACAAAGCAAATAATTTAGTTTCAGTAGCCAAAATCCAGCGTACTGCTGAGATCCCTGATCACGTTCACCAAATTGAAAATGTTTGTCAACCTTATTTGACTGCCAAGCATCCACTTAAGGCATTAAAGGGTCAATGGTCGAACGATGGAAGTCTAAGGTTCCCGAACTCGTCACATACTATTATCTGTGGTACTATGAATCGTATCAAAGCAACTAATAGGTGTAAATCGCTATCAATTAAATATAAATAAGTTACTTAAATATAGTATGTGTAATTATTGCATGTTTCGAATGTAAAGATGTTGTAGGGGTGTTTGGTGACCGGTGACACATCGCCCATTATCCTTTGTTTTACAAAATTGGCTGTGTAATTAACAATGATGCTGCACTAGCTACCCTATTTTACCTGTAAATATATGTGTGTTTGTCCTCGCAGCCCATATATGCTCCACCAAGGGGCTCGAGCCTACCCTAAATAGGGCGATTTGGCCATAGTCCACCACGCTGGCCAATTGCGGGTTGGCAGACTAACGACCACTACCGTATTAGTAGCCGGGACCGACGGCTTAACGTGCCCTCCGAAGCACGGAATATGTGTGTGTAGGTATGGCTACATTATTCAATAGGAAATCCGATAATTTCATAAGTGATGCTTAAACTCATGTAAATGATGTAAATGAAGTTCGAGAGGTTTTTCATGATCGTAAAAAGTACCGATCGATAGTATCTGCCTACTCTAATAGAAAAACTAATAATACAGTACATATACGCAAGTGTGTATACAAAAAGTGAATTTGTCACCTGGTGTTCAGAGTACCCACGTTTTGCATGGACATATGGACAATGTACTCACGTTTTGTACGAATACATTGTCACATGACTAAGTACACCTCATTCATATGGGTTTCCTCACGATGTTTTCCCTCACCGTTAACAACTATAATAAATCAACCACACACATGTCTTTAGAAAACACAAATTGGTGTAGGCCCGACCCGGGATTTGAACACTAGTCGCTTGCACGTTAACCGGTATTCTATCCATTGAGCTATCACGTTGTCAATTGTTTCATATGTTTATGCAATTTTACGTTTTCGTTTAATTGTGATAACTTACAACTTAACAAAACACACAGAGTTTAAAATCGGCACTAAGTGAAAAAAATATTTTTTGTTCATATATTCTAGCCCTCAGGCCGGATAAAACCTACATCTTCTGTCAGTGTGAAATAAAACTAGAAAAAAATTTCATATTCTATTGAACACTTGTCTCCTAAGCGTACCCTTGTTTTTATTATGTTTGTATAGAATATTAGCTATGAGTTCAAATGCATATCATTTGTAAACTGAAAGCTCTGAAATATATGCAATACACTAAAATACGTCTTTCTATTTCAGAGATCATTTTGCAAAAAACATACATACATACATACATACATATATATTTACGGCTATAAATCCCTAGAAGGGGAAGCCAGAGCTAAGGAATCAGAAATTCCTCAGCCACTTTTGGAAGTTGTGTGGGGAAAAGATGGTGAAATAAAGGTTATTGGTGATGGGTCTCCAACCGCATCGCCCTAAAATCCCTCAAAAGCCCAAAAACCGTTAGCCGCCTCTTACGTACACCCACCGGAAGAAATGGGGTAGTGCTATTCTAAGCCGACACTACACAGCAAAAAACCTAGTAAGATTAGAAAATATTATAACCGTTGTCTAATTATCCGGATTTTTGCAAAATTCCTAGGATTTTTGCAAAAAACCTAAACATCAAATCATCCTACGACATATACATACATAATTATTCGTTGTTTCAATAAATATAATACCCCAAGAGCTGACAGGCATTTTTGAGTACATCCTTGAGGCACATTGAAAATATTATTGTTGATTAGTTGCGAATGTGTGGATGATGAAATGGCCGACCTGGCTGGGAGGTTGCGGGGCGTTAATGAGCTATAAAATTTTTAATTCGCAATTTATCTCATGCAGAAAATGTTCTTGAGGCACTTTGAATCTTACATCATTTTAAAGTCTGATGTTTAATTAAACGATATATCATAATGCCAGGCGATTTGGTTGGGATTTAAATGGTGACAGGCGATTTAAAGTTATATTTTTTTTGCGCAAAAAAAGTACTTGAGGCAAGCTGGGTTCTATGTACACAATAAATTGTTGTGTTGATAAGATGCCATATATCAAATGACAGGCCGTTCTGGCGGTCATTTAATCTTGCCAGGTGATATCATTTTATTATTATTTATTATAAAAATATAAATTTTTACAAAAAAATTTTGATATACTTTTTATGTAATTTTTTTTATTCATCGATAGCTGATGGAATCTCCTCGTCGCTTGTGAACTCGCCCATAGAGTTGATGTTGCTGTCATTGACGGATTTACGCATACGACAGATTTACGCAATGAGGTTTTTAACATGCTTGAGAAGTTCGTGTGTGAAATGTACGGTGTCAATAATATCGCAGATATAAACATAGCACGGTTTGAAAAATTTTGCAAGACATTTAAAGCTAAGAGCACGGAAGAGCCTTTCAAAAAAACTGGCAAAAACTATGATCCGTCTACGTTACCACGATGTAAAGCAGAATTGCACCAACAGCTTTTAAGAGCTCAATATGTTACAAGTATCTGGAGAAATGCACATTTACGTTTTCCAAGTAACCTAGTACCCACTGAACATGGATGGCAGCTGAAGGAGGATAAACTGGATTTTTATTGGTTTGATGGGGATTGCATGCCGCAATTAGTTATCGATGCAATTGATCCTGGGACATTTGAACACTCTGATGAAAATGCTACAGGTATGTAATAATAATTTGTTAAATACTCGCACTATTAATTGTATTTCACATTTGTTAATTTTTTTTATTTATTTTCAGACAATGAAGAAGAGTTCATAGAACTCAACTCTATGGACGAGTTCACAAGCGACGAGGAGATTCCATCAGATATCGATAAATAAAAAAAAATACATAAAAAGTATATCAAATTTTTTTTGTAAAAATTTATTTTTTTATAATAAATAATAATAAAATGATATCACCTGGCAAGATTAAATAACCGCCAGAACGGCCTGTCATTTGATATATGGCATCTTATATTGGATTGAATCAGGCGTTACTTTGCGGAAATCCATAGCAATACTAATATTAATAAATTTCTTCGCTTTTATTCCGCTGAATAATACCTGCAGTCTTCATGCCACATGCACTGTGCACCGCCCGCCCTCCCACTTACAAGAAATCGAAAAGCAGACAATGCACCACACACACACCCGCAAGCGAAAACCACAGGCAACCACAAACATGCGACGCGTTTCGACTCAACACGAGTCATTGACGAGCAGTTAGTAGACAGTTCGGCAGCTGACCGACTCGGTACCCGCCGTATTATTTAGCGGAATAAAAGCGAAGACATTTATTAATATTAGTATATGGCATCTTATCAACACAACAATTATTGTGTACATAGAACCCAGCTTGCCTCAAGTACATTTTTTGCGCAAAAAAAAATATAACTTTAAATCGCCTGTCACCATTTAAATCCCAACCAAATCGCCTGGCATTATGATATATCGTTTAATTAAACATCAGACTTTAAAATGCTGTAAGATTCAAAGTGCCTCAAGAACATTTTCTGCATGAGATAAATTGCGAATTAAAAAATTCATAGCTCATTAACGCCCCGCAACCTCCCAGCCAGGTCGGCCATTTCATCATCCACACATTCGCAACTAATCAACAATAATATTTTCAATGTGCCTCAAGGATGTACTCAAAAATGCCTGTCAGCTCTCCGGCTATAAATTTCGTATTGAATAACAATCATAAATGAAATAAAAGTATTGCATTGAAATTCAAGTAAGCCAATTCAACCAATAAGGAAAAACGTTGCTTCAATTTGTATTATCATATTATAGGGATACGTTTGAATAATTTGCGTCGCGTAATTGGTGAAACTGTACTTACTTATGAGGAACTTGATACTGTATTTTGTAAAATTGAGGCAGTCCTCAATTTACGGCCTTTGCGCCCGCTCTCTTCGGATCCAAATGACTTGGAGGTGTTGAATCCAGGACATTTTTTGATAGGACAACCACTCAACTTGTTGATTGTAGCCCGAACCGAGTTTCGCGATTTGAATACCTCCAGATGAGAAATCTAACACTCTCGATCTCTGTCTATTTAGTAAAGACTATGAAACACATATTTATTTTAATATACTTTTTAGATGCACCCAAAATAAACATCACAAGTCACAAACACACACACACATACTCATACACTCACACAAATATACACACAAGCATGTATAATTCTAAGTTTTTCATTTATTTTTTATATAAATTTTGCTTTCTTTTTATACCATTTTAGCTTTTTTTATTATTTAATGTAACTATAATTTTCTTACATTGTCTTTTATAATGGGACACGTCGGTATTGCTGATTATTACCTGGGAATACTTCTCACACTACGGGCAACCCTTGTGAGAATTACATGTCATTATGTAGTGTCATCTCATCACTTATGCAAATAAACAATTTTTATTTTTATTTAATTTATTTACTCACCAATGTTTGAACAAAAAAATTATGCAGTTATAGATGCTTTTTACGTCTTACAGTAAAACAGTAGGATCTCGATAAGCTTTTATGAACCCACACTTTGGCCAATTCAAATAATGACGAATAACAATATACTGATATATATACATACTATATTCACATACATATATCCATCAACTATATGTTCATACATGGTCTTATAAACGTCCGCTTTTTTAATCACATTATGGATATCCACTATAATATATCATTCACATATATCGCATTCAGCAATTTTCTTTTATTCATCGTCATTCGCTGTATAGTATCGGCTTAGAATAGCACTACCCCATTTCTTCCGGTGGGTGTACGTAAGAGGCGACTAACGGTATTGGGGCTTTTTAAGGGAATTTTGTGCGATGCGGTTGAAGATCCATCACCATCAACCTTTATTTTTGCCATCTTTTCCCCACGCAACTTTCAAAAGTGGCTGAGGGAGCTCTGATTTCTTAGCTCTGGCTACCCCTTCTAGGGATTTATAGCCGAGATGTATGTTTGTATGTATGACATCGTCTCTGTGTTCTCAAACTATCCCAACATATTCTTTTATTTCTTACACAATATCATTGTTAAATAAATAAAACCATTCGGACATTAACGGACATCAAACTTTTAACCAACCTGTTTGACACCCTTGCGGCTACTCACAGTATGAAGGGTGAAATATTAAGATTGATTTGTTTAACCTCATGGACAAAGAATCATTCATTGAGTCACTTTCTTTAATACTTCATCATTAAACACAGTCACCATTTTGTTGCCAAATCAAAATGAAAAATGACCTTACTATAAGGGGCGATAAATCTGCTATTTGATTCATATAATAAGTAGACAAAAGGGAACGCCCTTGACCTTAGGATTTGTTCATTAATTATTTATGCTAACTAATCAATCATGTTTGATGATGTTTTAGATTAGGTTGATACAATAGAAAATTGTGCTTTATTTTAAAACAATGAAAGTTCACTATATAAAAAATACTATACTAATATATCTAAGGTACTAAGGTATCTATAGAGCTAATGTGGAAGGTAATGTTAGTAGAGGACGGCCACGAAAGACACACTTGGACCAAATTGAAAGTGTGCTCAAAAAGGCAGGCGTCCGAAGTATGAAGAATAAAAGAGCATGTATGAAAAGATTGATGGATATAGACGAAGCAAGAGAGGTTTGCCAGGATCGTACGAAGTGGCGAGCGATAGTCTCTGCGTACCCCAATGGGAATTAACGGCGTGAGTATACGTATGTATGTACTATACTAATATACATTTACAGTGTTTAAAATTCATTAAAAGGAAATCGAGATAAACTATTAGCCACATATAAGTGTAGTTAGCTTAAAATAATGTTTATACGAGGCGATTTGGAGATATTTAGTTGCGAAGATAAGTTGGGATCCGTAACATAAGAATATTAATTAAATTAATATTCACCCTACACTCACTTTAGAGCACTACCTACTACTAGGTCTTATTTTACGACACCCATGTAAATATAAAGGCTGGTACTATTCTAAGCCGACACTATACTTCCAAAAGTGGCAGAGTTTTCTAATTCTAAAGCACATTCTACCAATTTGTGGAATTTTAGTATTTAAACCATGAGCTGTGTAGTGTCGGCTTAGAATAGCACGACCCCTTTTCTTCCGGTGGGTGTACGTAAGAGGCGACTAACGGTATTGGGGCTTTTTAAGGGATTTTTGGGCGATGCGGTTGGAGACCCATCACCAACAACCTTTATTTTAACATCTTTTCCCCACGCAACTTCCAAAAGTGGCTGAGGAATTTCTTATTCGTTAGCTCTGGCTACCCCTTCTAGGGATTTATAGCCGTGAGTATATGTATGTATGAAAACCACGAGTATACTATATGTGTGTAAATTATGTTAAGTAAAAAATCGGTCTAATACGGCCTCGTGCACCATTAACTTTACAAAGTAAATCACTGTAACAGTAGTATCCTATATCAGAACCAACTGGACTTGTTTCCGACGGTGGAGAAAATATCGGAAATCTTGTTCCACTTACAGCGATTTTAAAAACAATCCTTTTGATTTGAAGCTAGCGTTCTTGAACAAGGGACGTAAAACATTTATCTTTTAAAGTGAGAACTGAAATAGACCTCAACTTTGTGTATACTCAAGTGTATTGTTTTTGTATAAGCTGTATTGTATTGGCTTAGAATAACACTACCCCATTTCTAAATGTGGGTGTCTGTAAGAGGCGCCTAAGGGTTTTGGGATTTTTGAAGAAATTGTTGGGCGATACGGTTACCCATCACCAACAACCTTTAGTTTACAATCTTTTCCCCACTCAAACTACAAAACTAGCTGAGAAATGTCTTATTCTGAAGCCCTGGCTACCCCTTTAAGAAATTTATAGCCTTAAGTATTTGCATGTTTGTCAAGTATAAAGGCCGTAGGTGTTTATCAAATGAATTCAAAATTCAAAAGAATTCGTGGGTATCTTTTAGTTCCCGTAAGAGCTCGCAGAGATGGATTTGTTTAATTCAATAACTGCTTCCATTGATTGAGTCCCTTAGAATGATTTATAAAGTGGTTATCAATAAATTTAATAGCTTGTAAGGGCCGGCGCTGACTGCCGGCATGGCATGGCAAAGGATTTCGGTACAGATATAGCATTTTTAATCTTATTAACATGAAAATAGAATTCATTTTACTTTATTTTGACACATCGATGCCGACGTTCTGTCCTACCGCGGCCTCCCTCGGCATCGTTGTGTCAAAATGAATTCTATAAGCATAGTAATAAGATTAAAAATGCTATATCTGTACCGAAATCCTTTGCCATGCCATGCCGGCAGTCAGCGCCGGCCCTAACTTGTCTTTATGATTGTGAGTCAATAATAGAATAGTGCCAACCGGCCAGAATATGCTCGAGCAAGTTAGTGAAACTTCCTCATCACTTTGTCAATTAGTTCAGATCGTGGAACTTAATTGTTGGCCAAGGTCTGGCCAACTGTTGTTTTCATACTTTATGGCTTAATTTTTGCCTAAAATCCTATTTTAAATTATATTATATTAACTCTGAAATTGGTTTTGATTCAAAGTATCAACGTTAATCAAAATTAAATTTAATGTGGCTAAGGAGCCACTATTGAAATTCATACATACATATACTCACGGCTATATTTCCCTAGAAGGGGTAGCCAGAGCTAAGGAATTATAAATTCCTCAGCCACTTTTAAAAGTTGAGTGGGGAAAAGATGGGGAAATTCATACATACATATACATATTCTCACGCCGTTAGTTCCCATTGGGGTAGGCAGAGACTATCGATCGCCACCTTGTACAATCCTGGCAAACCTCTCTGGCTTCGTTTACATCCATCAATCTTTTCATACATGCTCTTTTAGTCTTTATACTGCGGACACCTGCCTTTTGAGCACATTTTCTATTTGATCCAAATGTGTCCTCCGAGGTCGTCCTCTACTAACATTACCTTTTACATGGGGAAATTCAATGGTTATAAATATTATAATATTTAAAGATGTATGATGTAGCGTCTCTAGCCATATCACTTAAACTTTTTGCCCGCGACTACGTCTGCGTGGACTACATTTTTTGCATCCGGTATACGACCAAAATATTAAAACAATATCTTAACTTCTGTTTTTTTATATTTATATTCCCGTGGGCGTTGTAATATATATAAAGAACATTGAGGCTTTTTAAGTGATTATTGGGCGATGCAGTTGGAGACCCATTTGACTACCTGTTCCCCATTAAATTTCCAAAAGTGGATAAAGAATCACTATCTCTGCACCTGTGGCTACCCTCTTTTGGGATTTATTAGTATATGTGGTATATACTCATGAATGATTAATAGATGAATGTCAAATATTCCTTTTTGTAGGGTAGTTATTAGTTAATCGCATAAAGTTTTAAATTTCTAAATACAGAAATGTCAAAAATCTGTATACTATATTTCAATCCCTTAGCCAATTCACGCCATCAGTTCCCATAGGGGTAGGCAGATAGGTACAATTACATTCATGCATACATACATATACTCACGCTATTATTTCCGATTGGGGTAGGTAAATACGTTTTATCACAATATACATGTAAATAATATTATATTATAAATATTCACGCCATTACTTCCCATCGGAGTAGGCAGATACGTTTTATTACATACATACACATCACCGTTGTCTAAATATCTATGTTTTTGCAAAAACCTAGGGAACATCAAATCATCCTAAACATCAAATCATCCTACGACATATACATTAATAACTTTTAGTCGCTATATAAAAAAGAATCGCAGTAACGTACATAACTTGAGAGTTGTAGAACTAAAGTAGTATAAGGCTGGGCAAATTGCACTTAGTCAGTATTAATATAATAGAAATGTGAGCTTTTAATTTTATATCAGTTTGAAAAATAAAAGTGTAATATAAATCCATAGCATGTTTTATTAGGAAATATACATTGATTGCAAAGCTTTGCCCGCCCAGCAAAAAATACAGAATTGGAATCCCTAAATAGATTATATGGGTTGCCAATTTGAATACATTTAGGAGATGTTTATTTTGGTTTTATCCTGCAAGAGATTTTTCAATTTAAAACGTTTTACTATAAAGTGATTTGTATATTTTTTTCCTTTCAAACTCATTTACATATTTGCACGCCTTTATTTCTCATTGGGGTAGGTGAGACTATTGATCGCCACTTTGTACGATCCTGGCAAACTCTTTTATTTTTGAGCGCACACTCTATTTGGTCCAGGTGTGTCCTCCGTGGTCGTCCTCTACTCACATTACCTTCCACATTGGCTCTATAGATCCCTTTCACCAATTTACTGTCATCCATCCTCTCTATGTGCCCAACCAAACCACCTCGATGAATTGAAGTCGTTTCTGCCAAAGCCAAATTTCAAACATATTTAAATTACTATCAAAAATTGCGCGATGTGTTTTGTGAAAGATCCAAAATTGTTATATATTCTTTTGTCACGTTATCTCCTGAAATTATCTTCTGATAGTACGTACATATACTCACGGCTATACTTGAAGGGGTAAACAGAGCTAGGGAATTAGAAATTCCTCAGACACTTTTGGAAGTTGTGTGGGGAAAAGATGGTGTAAAAAACGTTGTTGGTGATGGGTCTCCAACCGCATCGCCCAAAATTCCCTTAAAGCCCCAATACCGGTAGTCGCCTCTTACGTACACCCACCGGAAGAAATGTAGGTAGTGGTATTCTAAGCCGATACTACACAGCTAATGTTAGTAGTTGTTTTTAAAAGATTATTTTTTTGTTCCAGAATAACTCTCGGCAACTGCATGGGTTTAGGTGAGAGGCCGTATCGACCTCCCTGGTGGGGTCAATTAGCCTGGTTCGTGGTGTTTGCTGTTATGCTGTTGTTTGCCGTCCTTGGGAACACTTTGGTTATATGGATTGTTTTAGGTAAGCTCCATAATTTTCTTGATTAAAATAAGGTATCGAATATATTTTTATAATATCAATATAATATTACCAGAGTTTTACATAAAACATAAATAAAATATTAAATAGTAAGTTTTAATGGCGACCTACAATAAAATGTTATTATCTGGAATTCAATACATAGTTTGTATACTGGCAGTTTTTTGGATCTATATCATTAAAATAACATTAATCTCAAATCAGATTACTCAACGGAACGACTTGACTAACGGCCGGTTTCACATCTGAGAATTCAACGATAAAAGCATCTCAAACCGTATTTAAGTACGTACTTACCAAAATTACGTTTCTGATTTGATGAAATATTGTAATTTAATCAAGTTTTGATTAAATGATCAAAATTTTGCCCATCAGTCAAAAAACTGACATTAATGTTGAAATTTGCGTTTCTGAACTCGTTTGACAATACTCAAACGGTAATCATCGCTGATTTGAGTGAGTGACAGTTAAGTTGTCGAAATCGGCTTCTTAAACGGTGCTTCAATTTGTAATTGTGAAATATTAGACGATAAACACATTGTTTTCGACAATATTCTGAAGATGTCTACGGATACATTGTTATCTTCACTAGAGGAACCACAGCAGATACCTCAGAGGCAAATACGCCGTCGCCGAGGAGTTCCTAGGATCCGGCCAAATTTCTTTGAAACGCTCAGTGAAAACCAATTTAAAGAACGTTTCAGGTTCACTAAAGAATCGGTGCGCAGCATCTTTAGGAAAGTGCAACGAAGGATCCCACCAGCAAGAACGCAACGGAGTGATTGTTTATCACCATTGCAAAAATGTCTGTCTGTATGTCCGGTCATCACGTTAATTCATCAATAATTAATTCATCATCAAAAAAACATAATTTTTACCTATATGGCTTCTCATATTTACACAATTATTTTTTTTATCGAACGGCTTTATTAGACTCTTCATTAATAGTCTATTTGGAAAAAATAAGGGTTTCATCAATTTTCATCAAAATAAATGTTCATTTAATTGTTTGTCAATAGTATGACTACTAGATATAATTGTAGCTTAATTCAAAGCTAACACTAACGTCTTCGTGGCTTAGCGGTATGCCGTTTGGTTAATAATAATCGATCGGAAGACCCAGACCCAGGTTCGAATCTCAAGGACTACATTTTTTTTGGCTTTTCCGTTAGCTTAGAATAATAGGAAGCACTATTCCTTCTTTTTCACATTCAGCTATGCGAATATGTATGAATAAAGATAATTGAAAGTACATTGCATGAATTTTACGTATTTATTTGGTAGGTCTGAGAATATATTTATAACTTTTGGTTCTATAACTATGTTTAAACTTATATTCCCATAGATAAATTATGCAATACTTACGCATAAAATAAATATTATATAGTTTACAGTTGTTATACATTTCTGTATCTAGAAATTTGAAACTTGATGCGATTGACTGATATAACCACTACACAAAGGAATATATGAAATTCATCTATCAATCATTCATGAGTATATACTAACGGCTATAAATCCCAAAAAAGGGTAGCCACAGCTTCAGAGATAGTAATTATTTATCCACTTTTGGAAGTTGAATGGGGAAAACGTAGTCAAATGGGCAACTGCATCGCCTAGTAATGACTTAAAAACCCTCAATATTCTTTAGATCTATTACAACGCCAGCGGGAATTTAAATATAAGTATAAAAAACGTAAAAATAATTTAAGGTTAATGTTAATAATAAAGCATTTTCTATTCAATGTTCAGCAATCATTTCTGAGCAATTGTTTATTTGTATTTTGATGCAACTTATATGAAAATAAAAAAATGATCCGATTTATTTTGTTTTATTAAAATAGGTACATAAAATTATTTAACAACAACCAAGTTTAATTATAATCTATATCTATATCATTTTTTCTTCAGGTCTTTAACTTTATTTTCATATGTAATAGAATCTGTTTCAAACTCTTCATGCGATTCCTCGATTATGATTACATCTTTGTTTTTTTCCATAGCTATCTGTAAATCAAGCTTAATAGTTAATATAAATTTTAAAACCTAAAGAGAAAAGAGACCATCTTCCCACATTTTTAAATGTTTTATATTCATGTGTTATGATTATGAGAGGAATTATTAGACTTTTTTGTGCATGAAAACTAAATTTTCCTTCCCTTAATTGAACAGTAATTATGAGAGGAATTCCAGGAAATAATGTATATTGTCACTCTTGCAATCAAGACACTCTTTTGTGAAAAGGGGACAATGGGTGTCGCCACCAAGAAATATACATACACATACAACCTACACTCTAAAATCATAACCCTACCATGTTCAGTTTGGTAAAAAGGCACTTAATATTGTGTTATAGTTTATGCATAAAATAAATAAATTAATTAGCTGTGTAGTGTTGGCTTAGAATAATACTACCCCATTTCTTCCTGTGGGTGTATGTATGAGGCGACTAACAGTATTGGGGCTTAAAAGGGATTTTTGGGCGTTGCAGTTGGAGACCCATCACCAAGAACCTTTATTTCACCATCAATTCCCCACGCAACTTCCAAAAGTGTCTGAGGAATTTCTAATTCCTTAGCTCTGGCTACCCTTTTCAGGGATTTATAGCCGTGAGTATATATGTATGTATAAAATAAAAAGTTTAACTTACATTTTCATTGACCACATCAACTGATTGAGAATTGTGTTCTATCAGTATCTCATTGATATACTTTTGTTTCTGAAAATAAATATTAATTCATTTACAATCAATAATTTATTTAATATCATTTGTTAATTTAATTCGCTTCGCATTGTCCAGTTACAAAAACAGCAAAAGATTGAAGGTGTCAATGATGTCAGTCAATAAACTATAAACTAACTAAATATTTTTATAACAGCCGGAATACGCATTTTATTACTGAATATTTAAGTTATGGAAGTATTTAAATAATTATTTACTGATATTCTAATATAATAATCATAATTTTCTAACTCACATTCTCACCGTGGTCCCGACGTGCACACGCTATTATATTGTTTTGTAATAGATGTCCAGGATTCCTTCTTTCTATGTATAAAATATGCCCCAGTCTTTTTGCACTCAATGACACCATTGTATCTGTAACATGAACCCTGACTCACCATCCAAACCAAAAAGTTTATAAGATAAAAATATATTTAAGTCATACATAGAAGGTTCTACTCACTTTTCTGCGATTGAGAGGAGATTTTCTTTCTCCTCGAGGGTCTAGTTGGGAGACCTTTTTTTTAATTCTTTTTCCATGTCTAGTCCCCCTGCTAGGTGTTACTTAATAACTTAACCACGAAAGATTACACGTAACTCCGTAACTATCTTTCCTCATTTACAGCAAGCATGAACTATCGATACCGATCAAAACAAGCTTAAATTTCATTTTCATTATAACAATTTTATTTTGATTGACGTTTGATAACAATAATTTGTTTAGTGTATGTACGTTCCGTTGCCAAGTTTTATTGTTTGTTTATTTCTGTTTTTTATTTAATTAAATGGTCTCAAAACCTCATAATAAATGTAACTACTAATGAAATATTATTGAATCAAGTTTGTAGATACAATTTGCTAATTAATATAAAATATAATTAATGAAATATAACTTCATCGGTATTACCGGTTTTTTTAGGTTAATTGAAACGTTCATAGATTTTGATTAAAATCATAACTAAATGCTTTGTTGATCACATAATAGCAGCGAGCAGTGTTTGTTTTGTGAAACACCTTAAACTTAAGTGCTTACTTAGAGTTTGATAAAAACTCAACTGATCAGAGCTAGAATGCTCAGATGTGAAACCGGCTGTGATTCTTATGAAGCTGTGAGCCTAAGCATAGGAATTGCATTACTTTTTATAAACCTATTTATTTAAAAAATACCTGCGAAATAATATTTCAGAATAACGTTAACTCTTTACTAGTCGCGTGTGTCCTGAGAGGCAATTTAGGGTTTTTTCAGTAATTTTTCAATCTTTTTACTATTCTTCCCCAATAAACTTGCTACTTATATTTTTTTGGGTCTTAACAGCTTGAGTATATGTCAGTATGTTAAATGTTTTAATTTTACGTTTTTGGAAAGACATCCTTTGTCTGGTCAGCTAGCTATACAATAGAATTAAAGAACGCTCTCTGGTTTTCAATTTTCCGAACCAGTAAAGTGACATAGTTGCCTATTAGTGCAACAGAGCGCGTCTATGAATGAAACGACCACAAACTTAGTATCCTTTGGTACTCTTGGTACTCTTTATTCTTTGGACACGACAAATTGAAACATCCTTTGTCAATGTATCTCGAATTTCATTCCTAGTACTGAAGGGGTTTTAACCGGTATACAAAGAGAGAGGTGTATCGATGCAATGGATACGGCTAAGCGAAATTAATTTAAGTTACTTGCGAGTTCCGCGACCAACAATGAATATTTGGAAACAAAACTCTGCAAAATGCCAATACTTCATAATCATAATGTACTAATGTGTTCATAAGAATTAAATTAGTTTTAGCTTCAAATCAGTCAGTGTCAGTGAAAATTATAATGATACCATGAATGACAACTGTTTTATGATATTTATCATAATATTTTCTGTTGAGTCATTTGTGTTAATTAACCACCATTCTTAACATTACACAGCTTTTGCTGTCTATCATAGGGTGGATTAGTTTTCAAAACAATGTTTTATCAAGAGAAACCAAATTAGGAAGAAATAGTATGTATTTTTGTACATATACAATATCAATATATTCCTCGTTTGTGTCTAATAAGGCTGTATTTTTGCAATAAAAAACAAATGTAGGATTTTTAATCATTTTTGAAGAAAATGGATTGATCTCTTATTTTTTTCGGGATAAAAAGTACACTATGTGTTAAGTGGGGTCAATACCTAGGTTTATCTCAAATTCTATTTGAATCTGCTAAGAATTTTAGATGCCTATAGCTACATAGACGCAAACATCCAAATATTTAAACTTTTACATTCACGGTTGGCTCAAAAGGTCAAGAAACCAGGGCCTTATTAGCAAAATGTGTTTATGTTTTTATTGTTTAGAAGTGATGGTACTGATTCATGGTATTCTGTATAGTGATATTATGTTGTTTATGATGATACGGCTTTATGAACATAAGTTTTTAAGTGTCTACAAGTGATGTTTCAGCTTAGCTAGAAAAATAAGGCATTTAACTGATGTACAGACCGCTCGTTTAGTTTACTATAGTTATTTTCATAGCATCATGTCTTATGGCATTTTACTCTGGGGCAGAGCTGCTGATGTTGGGTCCATATTCATTCTACAGAAAAGAGCAATAAGAGCTATTTATAATTTAGGTTCACGAGATTCCCTTAGAGAATTGTTTAAAACCATAAATATAATGACACTGCCATGTCAATATATTTATGAAAACATCATGTATGTAAGAAAAAAATTGAAAGCATTTTCCAAAAACTGTGACAGACGTACTAGAAGTCTTAGAGATAATAATAAAATTTCAATTCAAAAGTACAGATTGTCAAAAATAAATACATCTTTTATGGGGTTATGTGTAAAATTTTATAATAAAATACCTGATGACATTTAGAAAATCTAACAGAAAAGAAATTCAAAGTAATTATAAAACGCAGTCTTCATTTAAAAGCTTATTACAGTTTAAATGATTATATGATAGATGAAACTGCTTGGTGTCACCAGGGCTCTATTCAGGATATTTCCAGACATTCACCAATATTGTAATATGACTAAGAAAAGATGTGTGTTGCTGAGTTTCTTACGGGTTCTTCTCGCAACAATACACCTTCCGAATCCGAAGTAGAGTCAGTAGAGTAAGATTTAACTTATACGTAAGTTTGTGACGTTCAAAAAATAGAGAACAATTCTTTTTATTTTGAAATAAATATTTTTTATCTTTTTTTATCTTATCTTTTATCTTTATCTTAAGTGCAATGCTAATGTTGCAGTTTATACTATTTATATATACATACAGACATATTCTAACGCCGTTAGTTCCCATTAGGGTAGGCAGAGACTTTCGATCGCCACTTTTTACGATCCTGGCAAACCTCTCTTGCTTTGTTCACATCCATCAATCTTTTCACACATGCTCTTTTATTCTTCATACTTCGGACGCCTGCCTTTTTGAGTAAATTTTCTATTTGATCCAAATGTGTCCTCCGAGGTCGTCCTCAACTAACATTACCTTCCACATTGGCTCTATATGTCTCTTTCACCAATTTACTGTCATCCATCCTCTCTATATATATGATATAAGTAACTCAATCTCTGAATACAAAACTATTATTATTGATATCATAGATGTACTAAAAAACGTTAGATAGGTTATTTACGAGGAAAGCGGCGTTTACTAGTGGCACGGATTGCGGCAGATGAACGCACACCGCTAGAAATATATTTAAACAACACACCAAGAAATACATTTGAAATGTAGGCGAGATAGCACATCTCACAGCAAAAGCTAACAAGAGATAAACATATTTTCTCTGTACCGACGTGGAATATGACACTAAGACGACCGTTTGGCAAAGAATAATTTAGATCTATACAGACGATTTATTATAAATTATTATTAAAACGTTGTAAATTTATAATACTTACGAATGATAAGTAATCCCATCGTTTTAGTAGTTTTTCTACTATAGTTAGTGCAAAATCGCATCACTAACGACGGCATTCTCGATTATTTTGATAAACAAACACACCAAAACAGGTGAACGATTGTCACGGCAGCTAGTGTGCGACTAAAGTCAGATGAGCCATTTAGCCTCTTTTTTAAGTGCCACTTATGAGCGCGCATAACTTATCTACGGTTTTTTTTAGTACATCTGTGATTGATATTATTAACTAATTTTAAATTTTGCCTTTTATAACTATGTATTTGCTCTTAATTCATGGCACTATGCGGCCATATTAGGGAACCACAGCTGTAATTGTTGCTAAAAACTACTTGTGATGAGCTTTTAACGGCAATGTGTCTTATAATTTAAATCTTTTTGTTCATGAAAACCTTATGTTATTACTAATAAATAAAGGAAAGAAAAAATTCGACACAGGCGGGAATCGAACCCGCGTATACCCGAGGTCGCGGGTTCGATTTCCGCCTGTGTCGAATTTTTTCTTTCCTTTATTTATTATTTATTTATTAGTAATGTGTCTTATATCAAATTCATGTGTCTTAATATTGATGGATAAGGATTTTAGCATATAAAAAAGTCAAAAAGTTTATTTTTCAAAATTAAGTTAAAAGCAATCATTTTTTGAACGTCAAATTTTTTGAATTTATCATTTATCCGATGCTTCAGAAGGTGTTCGTAAAGAGAAGAAGCAACAAAGAAACTCTTTACATTCACATTTTTTATTTTTTTCAAAATATGGTTCGTACAATTTTCGGTCATATTTTTACTTTATAAAAGATTTTCTATGCGACCAAACCAAGCACTAGTTTGACATAATTAAACTAAATTGTCCATCACAAAAACCAATCACATAACGTGAGAAGAAAAATCCTCACCAGACAATTATTCCTGGGAATAACGAGAAAAGATTTATAGCTTTATGGACACGATCATATGCGCGTTGGGTCCTTGTCGTTTAAAAAATCCTGTAGTAAGATTTCTTAAAAAGCATGCCTTTTTAAAAGATGCCACAGGCAATTCCAATATGTCAGGAGGAAGTTTGTTGAACATTTTGAGGGATTGTCCCACAAAAGAGTTACTTACTTTATTAAGTCTCCACTTCAGTCCGTTTAGTTTGTCCTTATTTCGAGTGTTAACAGTATGCCTATCACTCACTTTACTAAATTGGCCTATATGCTTTTTGGCATACATTAAGTTCTCAAATATGTATTGGCAAGGTACAGTTAAAATGCCGTAACAAAATATGCTTAAATGTACAAATATACTTCTGTTCGTTTTCGTAAATTCGACCTTTTGCGGGAATTCATAATATGGGCGTCTTCCTTTGGATTTTTAAGAAGGGTTGGGCAACTTGCTTATAATATCCTCAAAAGGCACATCTGAGATATCGTTTTTACTGGTGATAAAAGTTCTGGGATTATATTCCGATAAAAACATGATTCTTACGTCACCATCGCCCTCACTAACTGTGCTTTTACAAATGCCAACATATTTGTATATCGTTTTGGATTTCCTAATACATTGGGTTTGATAGACCCTACTTTTAGTGGTTTCTCCTCATCGCCAGAGTCAGAGTAGACCTCGCTGTAACATATTTTTTAAGCATTTGCACAGAGGACTGAGGTTTTAACAGCTCTAACTCTGATAACTCATGATCCTTATTTTAAAGCATTGCTAGTGGTTGATCATCCTCTTCTCTCCATGTTTTAAAGACGGCCAAGTACAAAGGATTTCTCGGCAGGCATTGTCAATTGATTGATCATTGCCGGCGGCAGCCATTGACACGGTAGCTCAATTGGCAGAGCGACGGGGGCGTACACCCGAGGTCGCGGGTTCGATTCCTGCCTGTGTCGATTTTTTTTTTCCTTTGTTTATTCTTTATCAATTAGTAATACTCCTCACATGAGGTTTTCATGAACAAAAAGATTTAAATTATGTGATAGTTAGGTGTTTTCAACATTTGCATTCTATCTGAAAAGGTAGACAAGTGGCCTTCCGAATTAATAAAAAATCGGAGGTAGAAAACGCAAACACTACTTAAACGTGTAAAAGAAATAAAGAACAGAAGAATTTCACGCTGGCAGCCATTGACACGGTAGCTCAATTGGCAGAGCGACGGGGGCGTATACCCGAGGTCGCGGGTTCGATTCCTGCCTGTGTCGAAATTTTTCTTTCCTTTAATAAGATCTTTTATTTATGAGTAATAATCCCCACATGAGGTTTTCATGAACAAAAAGATTTAAATTATGTGATAGTTAGGTGTTTTCAACAAATGCATTCTATCTGAAAAGGTAGACAAGTGGCCTACTGAATTAGTAAAAAATCGGAGGTAGAAAACGCAAACACTACTTAAACGTGTAAAAGAAATAAAGAACAGAAGAATTTCGCGCTGGCAGCCATTGACACGGTAGCTCAATTGGCAGAGCGACGGGGGCCTATACCCAAGGTCGCGGGTTCGATTCCCGCCTGTGTCGAAATTTTTCTTTCCTTTATTTATTAGTTCATTCATTGTACTTTATGATACAAATAGAGCTATACAGCTAATAGCTGTGTAGTGTCGGCTTCGAATAGCACTACCTCATTTCTACCCGTGGTTGTTCGTAATTAGCGGCTAAGGGTATTGGGGCTTTTTAAGGGATGTGCGATGCAGTTGGAGTGGAGACTCATCTCATCACCAACGACCTTTATATTATTATTTTTTCCTAACTCAACTTCCAAAGGTGGCTGAGGGATTTCTAGTACCAAAGCTCTGGCTACCCCTTCTAGGAATTTATGGCCGTAAGTATACATATATAAGTATACATACATAGTATGTATGTATCTATAATACAGATAGACGTTTATAAGTCATTATTTTCCATTTTAGTAAGCTGAGACTATTGATCGCCACTTTGTGCTATTCTGGCAAACCTTTCGAGTTTCAAAAACATCTCGGGTAAATACATAACATAATAACATATAACATAAACGTTCACGCCGAATATCCCCGAAGGGGTTGGCAGAGGTACTAATACTTCTGAACATCACGTGACTTTGTCACCTGGTGTTCAGAGTACCCACGTTTTGCTTTTACTCGGGTAAATCTCTTAGTAAATTATTTTGTCACAGCTCACCGTAGAATGCGAACAGTGACCAACTGTTTCCTGGTGAACCTGGCGGTCGCCGACCTGTTGATGGCGATGCTGAACGGGGCTCCGAACTTCGTGTTCCTGGTCACAGCTGACTGGCCGTTCGGTTCCACCACATGTACTGCCAGCAACTTCACCGCCAACCTCACCGTGGCGGCCGGGGTCTTCACCTTGGTTGCCATTACTGCAGATAGGTAAATACTATTTTCATATAAATTATATAAAATATCAGCTTAAATTGATCAATCGTTACCCAATTTTACAGACAGACATCATACTTTAACTTTACAGAACATTTATTTTATAGTAAAATAGTATTTCTCCCGTGATGTCAAATAATTAATTAGATTCAGATTTTTATAAAACATAGGTATGCTTTTTCTTTCATTTCGTAATTTATTTACATTCTTGTATTTATTGTAATAGGGAATAAATCTAGCAACTATTTGTGGATGGATTATAATAGGAATTGAAGCCTTGTTCCAAATTTTTTCAACATCGAAGGCCATCATTTTACACAAATGTTTCACTGCATGATCTTGTCCATTATCACTTCCAGTTAGTCATTCTTTAACTAAAAGTAATATTTTATAATATCACAGAAAGTTGCCAACACATGATCACTTAGATCGCCAAACAAGGGGTATCGCAAATCATTCGAGCTTTTGACATTTAATTGACAAATAATCACACTTTTTAACATTTGTCTTTACCACTTTAATGGGAAAGTTTAAGAAAATAATGCAAAGGTGATCTATTTAACTCTTTAAAGTAACGAAAATAATAAGTTTTGTTACATATAGATACACAATAACATTTACGGCCAGGTACACGATAGACAGAATATCTTTCAAGTTACCCTCATAGCGCGCCACTTGAAGATAAAGTCGTACGGTTTTGATTTTTAGCATGAATAAAGCTATTATGTACGGTCATTTGTTAAAATTTATAGTAAAAAGCTGTTAATGATTTTAGCCGCCTTAAATTTTATACATGTCATATGATTTTATAGTGCATCTCGTGGAACCTTCAAGTAAAAGTAAATTACAGTTTAACTCGCTGACTTTTTAAAACTAAAACTTAACCTTTTTAGAGTAGTTTACATAACGTGTATGGTAGACAAGGTTGACAACGTCACAAACTTATTATGAAGAACAGTCAGCTTGCCTCCGTCTTAGAAAGTTTAGTCTATGTACATTCGAGTACTTTTAAATAACGTAAAAATTATACCTTTTAAAAGTTTGGTTTTAAAAATTTAATTTTACTTTTGAATCGATATCTAAAAAAAATGCGATGAAAGTTTTGGGAGTGTATTAGTGGATTTATGATAAACTTTAAAATAGTTTTCAGTTAAATTTTAACTTTTTATATTGAATTCAGAATAACAATCTGTTACTGAAATATTTACTTCAACGTGAGTATACATAAATGTTTATCTAGATTTGATACAAAGTCACTTATGATACTGAATTCAATTACAGAATTTTATTCCTATCTCCAAAAGTATTTGTGTTGCTGTCACAAAAGTCATACTTATGCTATCGGCAATATTGACATTACATTTCGTGTCAATTACAACAATGCCTTGTATCCCCAGCTATATCAAATAAACATGCTTGAAAAACACTACGTTACATACTTTTGAATGTTGACTTTGAAAATAGATTTTTCAGTAAGTCATAAAAATCTTATTAAGCCATGATAACTCAATGGGTAGAACAACGGTTATCCTGCAAACGACTAGTGTTCAAATCCCGGGTCGGACCTACACCAATTTTTCTTTTCTAAAGACATATGTGTGGTTAATTTATCATGGTTGTTAACGGTGAGGGAAAACATCGTGAGGAAACCCACATGGCTAATTTGTACTTAGCCATATAACAGTGCATTCGTACAAAACGGCGATAGGCCTGCCCCCTATCACGTGAATACTCTGTCCATGCAAAACGTGGGTACTCTGAACACCAGGTGACAAAGTCACGTTATGTTCAGGAGTATTAGTACCTCTGCCAACACCCTCGGGGATATTCGGCGTGAACGTTTATGTTCAGTTATGTACACAAAAATCTTAACGAAACATTTAAGCCACAAACGCATTATTTTAACCGAGTATCTTCACTATTTTTTAGTGGATTTGTGGCGTGAATGCATCAACAATACGCACGTACTCCAACGCACAAGAATGTTTTTTTTTAACATATTAGTTGAATGTGGGGTAAATTGAGTGTGAAACGAGTTTGAAACTTCTTAGCTATTATTAGAACAGCCTTTGGCGTGAAGTAATTAATAGCTGTCAACCTATTAAAAAGCGATTAGGAAAGTTTGTTACAATTCTCATTTAGAAAATTATGCTGTATAACATTTACTTAAATTGTATAAAGGAAAAATTCATACTAATTCAGAGAGTGTTAGAGGCGAATTAGGATAATATTTACTTGATTGCTGGTTTAGCTGTTTGGTTTCTATGTGAAAAAAACCTGATTAGTTTACTATTTATATAAAAAGGAGACATTTTAAAACGAAAACAATAATTTATCACTGATGCACTCAACAATGTATCTTCTTTAATAGATATTTACATACACACACGCACACATGTATAATAATTTTGCTATTAGTTTCCTTGCAATAAACAGAGAATATATATCGCCGCCTTGCCTGATCCTGGAAAACCACTCAAGTTTCGTCTACATTCATTGATCTATTGATAAATGTCTTTCAAAAGATGTTTCTTCCCCATTATAGGCACAAAAAGACAAATAATTACTTAAAAACAAAACACAAATAAAAAACAATACAAATACAAATATACTCATGTACAACGCAGCAGTATAAACTACAAAATAACATTACTTCTTACGCCACTACAACAGCGAATCGGTACTGACTCAGCATTTTCTGTGAACCTTTTACTCACAACACTGATTTTCAGCCTGCACCACCTGAACATGCTATAGGAATAACTATTGAATTTCGGATAATCGCGTTTTAAAATATCCGAAAGTCAATAATTGTTTTAATTATAATGTGCAATCATGAAAGTCTAAGAAAGTAGGAACATGATCAGAGTTCAAAATACAAAATATTTCAAGCAATCGGAAATAACTATAGCAATCTGATCTTATTAAGTAAGGTTTTTCTAAAGCGCAAAAAGTAGCATCACAAATACGAATCGTGCCAATACTAGTATTGAATAGTATTAAAGAAATTGCATCCATTTGAGAGCGTGAAATTAACTGACATCTTTTTTTAGAATATTCCTTTCCGGTCGATTTGTTTGTGCAACTGAAAGGCATTTAGGATACTAGAAGCTGCCGTTGATTGTTAGTGCGCAAATCAAAATGTTTTAATATGGAAAAAATTGCTTACCTAATTTTCTTCTTAGTTTTTTTTTAACTGTGATAACTCAATGGGTAGAACAAATAGTGTTCAAATCCTGGATCGGGCCTACGCCAATTTGTCTTTTGTAAAGACACATCGTGAGGAAACTCATATGGCTGAGTTGTACTTAGTCATGTGACAGTGTATTCGTACAAAACGGCGATAGGCCTGCCTCCTATCACGTGAGTACACTGTGTATGCAAAACGTAGAATACATACATAACCTATACGAAGATATTGATTGATAAGATAGACATTAAATTAATGCTATATAATGCGCTGGTCCGCAGCCAATTAGAATTCGCCAGTACCGCATGGAGCCCTCACTACTCTGTACACTCTCAGCGGCTTGAAAGTATCCAAAGAGCATTTACCAGATACTTGGCATATACTTCCATAGGAATATCGCATAGAAACACCTATGACAATAGACTTAATTTTTTTAAAATGAATACATTACGTGACCGTCGCATTTTACAAGATTTATCATTTCTCCATAAAATTTTCTCAAATAAAATAAAGTGCAATCATCTTACCGAGAAAATTAAACTATCAGTCCCGTTTAATCACCCCAGAAAACATATACAAAACTTTTTCCAAACCACTTTTTCTAGAACTAATACTGGCTTGTACGCACCTCTTAATAGAATCTGTCAGGAATTTAATGAAATTAATAGAAAAATTCCAAATATTGATATTTTTAATGATTCTATAAAAACATTCCAGGAAAAAATACTGCATCAATTCAAAATTAAAGTTATCACTCAGATATTTATAAATTTATTTTTCATTTTACATTTTAATTTAAATTACTAGGTTTAAGGTTTGTTGTATTTATGATTGTGCAAGTGTTGTGTACGCCTTTAATTTAATTAAGTAATGTAATTTTGATGTAATATGGATTTACTTAAATCTGAAATAAATGAATTTTGATTTGATTTGATTTAATTGGCATACAATATTAGAATAAGACTTTAGTTATATATAATCATATGATTGTGTTAATATGTATGCTGTTGTTGGTGTTCCTTAAATAAATAAATAAATAAGACATTAATGATACATATATACATAAACTTACGACCATAAATCCCAAAAAGGGGTATGTAAATACATGAAACTAGTTTGGAGCATAGACCGTAGTTAAAGAGAACATACGTGGATGTATAAAATAATTTGCAAAAGTAAATAAACCGAAAAGAAAAAAGCTTGAGAAGTTTCTTACATGAAGAAAAACATACTGCTCTGGTCGTTTGAACCGTGCTAGTTGTATACTCATTTATTTGTATCTCGGCTGACTTGTAAACGTTTTAAGACAACCAACTTTGTGTTTTTCGTATTATTCACTTTTAGTTGTATCTTAACTTTACGTATATCGTGAGAGTATGCATGTATTTATCATGATATTCCAGTACAAAGTAAACGACATAATATATCCTTTATGCATACGGAGTAATACTTAATCATTCTTGAACCGTCTCTTTTTTCTATATGTTTGTTCTTATATCGAAGAAGATTATTGCACTTTTTATAACTTACAAACGTAAATGTAGATTGCTTTTCTCCGTGACAAGCTTTCAAGTGGAATTTTGTGTTGCTATTAGCATTTATATTGATTTTCAATAGAAGAAACCCGTGATAATGAAATAACTCACAAGTATAGAATGTAGCAATGAATTTCAAATTATTTATTATCATCACCAATTTGATATGCAATATCCTCTTTGGGGTTATGCGAGACGTAAACGTTTGAGTCTTTAAGTCAAAATTGGACTGACGTCTTCTGCATAAGTAGCGATGGTGTTCCCGCCAAGCATTCAAGGTAAAAAAAACCAAAAAAGACGTTTCACAAGACAATAGTGAACACATGCACACTAATAAAATCCATACTAATATCCATACTAATATTATAAATGGGAAAGTGAGTTTGTTTGTTTGTTTATTTGTGGCGCTTTCACGCCGCAACTACTCAACCGATTGCTTTGAAATTTTGCAGACATATAGTTAGAAGTCCAGATTAAATTATAGAGCACTTTTATCCCGGAAAAATGATATTCCCGAGGGATAACAAAAATATTGTTTGCTTGCGCTGTGTGTCGTAACAAGGTAATATTTAGTTCTCGAGGAATGCAAGAGATGGCGCTGGGTATTTTTCAAAACGTGGTAACGATGTATTTTTAAGATACATAAGAAGTGGGTTGATATCTTACGCTTTAACCAGCGGCCGGAAACTTTCCGACATCCTCACTTTGTGGATTTTAGCAGCGCAATCTTCAACCTTTCAGCTGAATCCTTATAAAAACGTGCGGCGTTGTTTGCATATTAACCAATAGATGGCGCTGTCTGAACTTTCTACATCGCGGTATGATCTCTTCTTTATTAGAGTATATAAAGCCAGAATCTGATACAACAACTATTAAAGTGTTACTAAATAAAAATATCTTTGATACAAATGATTGGAAAGTATGAAGATTCGACATATTATGTTATATGTCAATGTAATAGATGTAATAGATCATCGTTACTTGCACTTTTTGAGTCACTTACTTTACTTAATGTACTTAATTACTGGTATTGTGAGTGTTTTATAGGTATCTGCCATTGTATAATGTTTATTTATATTGTAATATGCATTTTATAGATTTTAGAATTATCGCAGTGGGCTGAATAATAGTTAGGTAGGTTAGATTAGTGCACTTTGTTGATCTTTGTTCGTCGTATAGATTTTTATAGTTTAGTTTGGTATATTTTTTGGTTCCTAATATTTTAGATTGAACTGTGTTTGTTATAGATTTTAGGTTTTAGGCAGTAGTAATATAACAGTTAGTTTAGTGCTTTTTTCTAGGTGCTGTGCGAACGCGCAATATTAGCACCATTGGTTTTTTGGTGACCGTTTAATTTTTTGGTGCTGCGCAAATTAAATGAAAATATTTTGAATGATGAAGTTATGGGAAAAAATACTGAATATTTATCTGTAGACACAGTGATAGAAACAGAACATAGTACGTCATGTCCTGTGGAGTTCTTAAATTCTTTGGATCTATCTGGGGTGCCTTCTAATAAAATAAAACTAAAAGTAGGTGTTCCGGTGATGCTCATGCGCAATCTCGATGCCCCTAGACTGTGTAATGGTACCAGGCTGCGTGTCACTCAGCTTGGGCGGAACATTATTACAGCCACTATTTTAACTGGCGCAGCCAAGGGTGAAAGTGTACTCATACCTCGGATTTCGATTATTCCAAAAGACCTCCCATTTTAATTTAAAAGACTTAAATTTCCTATAAGGGTTTCATATGCAATGACCATTAATAGAGCACAAGGCCAAACTCTAAGGGTTGCTGGAGTACACTTAGAAAAGCATTGTTTTTCAGTGTCCATAATCTGCATGTTTTAGCTCCACAAGGGAAAACATTTAATATAGTGCACCATTCAGTTTTGGTTTAACAACTGAGCATATCCAGCGATACATCGCTCTTCTTAGAATTTTCATCACCTCTCTTAGAATTTTCTGTGGAAATGAGAAGTTTTATACTTTATACCGCAATATAACCGAATTCCACGCGGGCGAAGGTATAGGCAGTAAGTAAATTTGCTACCGATGCATATTTAACTAGAACTATTATGAATCAATCGTTCCGGATTCGTATCTCAGGTGATTCAAGCTTTTTGTAAAAAATTTTTTTTGTTTTGTTATCTTTGAATAGCAATCTATATATTATAATAGCAAGCACTATCCCTTCACTTCCGCGATTATTTTATATGGAGATCCACCACTAGCCATCCCCATCTTCCCGAGCAATCGCTGCAAGCTCTCCCGCTATCACCAGCGGTCAGTGGCGGCTGCACCGGATTGCCAAACTACTATTCGAATTTGTATTTGTACCCACTAAGATATTCTCATTTTGAACATAGAAACTTAGTACAAAATGGTTTAATTCATGATTCTTATGAAAAATTAAAAAGGGTTTTTTTGGAACTCAACCCCTAAGAGGTTGATAGAGCAAATGAAAGTTAATATAGATATTTATGTATCAGAAACATAAAACTTGGTGCGATCGAATTTATGAAATTCACCTATCAATTATTCATGAGTATGTATTAACGTCCATAAATTCCATAAAAGGGTAGCAACTGCTTCAGAGAAAGTAATTCTTCATCCAGTTTTGGAAATAGACTAGGGAAAAGGTAGTTAAATAAAGGTAATTAGTGATGGGTCACCAACTGCATCGCCCAACAATCACTTGAAAAGCCTCAATGTCCTTTATATCCTTTACAACGCCCGCGGGAATTTAAATATAAAAAACAGAAGTTGAGATAGTGTTTCGGTACTTTGAATGTAAACCGGATACAAAAAATGAAGACCACGCGGACGAAGTCGCGGGCAAAAAGCTAGTAAAGAATAAATAAAGGAAAGAAAAATTTCGACACAGGCGGCAATCGAACCCGCGACCTCGGGTATACGCCCCGACGCTCTGCCAATTGAGCCACCGTGTCAATGGCTGCCAGCGCGAAATTCTTCTATCCTTTATTTCTTTTTACACGTTTAAGTAGTGTTTGCGTTTCCTACCTCCGAATTTTAACTAATTCGGAAGGCCACTTGTCTAACTTGTTGAAAACGCCTAACTATCACATAATTTAAATCTTTTTGTTCATGAAAACCTCATGTGGGGATTATAACTAATAAATAAAGAATAAATAAAGGAAAGAAAAATTTCGACACAGGCGGGAATCGTATTTTTTCTTTTCACGTATAGTTACAGGTTTTTTTTATGTTAGTTTTAAGTTAACAGGTATATATTTAAAATTAATAATTAAAACTAGAAGTTACGATAACGATTTTGATTTTTTAACACTCCTAATAAATTAATTATAAAATAGAAAAATGAGTGAAATCTATAACTTGAATTAATTCTTTTATATTTGCCAACCGTAAGCCCGGTCACCTCTCATGCCTACATTATTGACGCGTGCACAGATTGGTCACTCGCACAACTAAGGGCGACAAGCGCTCGTAGATTGCAAGATCTTTAACTCTTCTTCTAAGATATAATGTTGGTGAAAAGGGAACATCTTAAGAAAACACATAGCCGTAACAATGTCTGCGTTCAATGCGGTAAAAGGCTTTCTTCTAAACAAAATAAAACACAATTTATAAAATGTTCTGACTTTTAGAACCTCTGCCTCTTCTCCGAGGATGTACGTATACGGTAAAAGGTTAGATTATCTAAATTGATGATAATATTGGACTCAACACATGGAACGTGTGACTAACGTTAATAAGATTTTGTATGAGGTAAATCCTTACTTTTTTTGTATTAACTAATCCTCGTGCCTAATATATTTTGTCACAAGTGTAATATATTTTGTGTATTTTTTTATAAAATATGCGTTTAAAAAATAATGAAAATTTGACTGCTTAGGGTAGCCCCAAACTAAGTAAAACTTGTATAATAGGATTCTGACTCAACGATATATAATAGGATGTATGAATCAAGTCTTCTCCTTAAGGTGCATCACAGAAATTTTATTCCCAAAAAACCAAAAAGTGTATTGCACTTTCATTGATTTGGAGAAGGCGTATGATGGGGAAGTAAGGAAGTATTTGTGGAAGGCGTTGTCTAAGTTCGGTTTGGGTAGCCAAGTTATACGTGCATTAAAGTCACTATGAGGATGCCAATGCATGTGTAAGAATATACGGAAAAGACACGGAATGATTTAAGATCTCTAGGGGTGTTCGACAGGGTTGTGTGGCTTCCCCGTGGCTTTTCAATTTGTTCATGGACGACTGTTTGAAAGATCTGCGCGAAAGTAATTATGGACCGAAAATGAGAGGGTTCATCATTAAATGCCTCTTATACGCTGACGATCAAGTGTTACTTGCATCAACGGTAAATGAGTTGCAGGAAATGGTGAACATTGCGTCTAAGTTAGAAATTCACTTGCAACAATGGAGCTCAGTCGACGTGATTTTCGCGCTTTGATTTATTATGACTTTAAAAAAGGTTTAAAACCTCAAAAATGTTTTGAACTTTTGGCTTCTACTTTTAGTGAGTCTACTTCCAAGAGGACGGGGATGGCCGCCAACCGTGGTCACGCAAGAAAACGTTCGTGCAGTCGAAAAACTTATTCGCGAAAACCGACGAATCACATATGAAGAGCTAGAGCGAGAACTAGGAATTGGATCAGCAGCAATGCAAACCATAATTCACGACCACCTTTCTCGCCGTAAACGTTGTTCGAGATGGGTGCCGTACCAACTTACCGATTTGCAGAAAAACCGTCAGGTGGATTGGTACCTGTTCATGAAAGATAAATTCAACGTAGGCGAGAAAAAAAATATATATGATATACTGACTGGCGACAAAACATGGCTATATAACTATGATCTCGAATCAAAGCTACAGTCAACAATGGTGCTTTGAAGACGAGCCAACTCCAACGAAATGTCGCCGTGCACGAAGCACACAGAAACAAATGGTCGCCTCGTTTTTTTGCAAAACGGGTCATGTTGCTACTGTTGTGATAGAGAATGAAAGAACGGTGAAATGGTATGTGACAGTTTGTGCTCCAACAGTAATATCAGCTTGGTGTGACAAGCTACCGAAGTCAGGAATCCAGCACCTTCTCTGGCACCACGACAATGCGGCGCCGCACACGTCTGCCAGAACACTAGACTTTTTCAACTCGAAAAATGTGTCAATTCACCCTCACCCGCCATATTTCCCTGACGTAACGCCTTGTGATTTTCACTTGTTTCCAAAAATAAAAATAAAAACTAAAGGGGAAGAGGTTTGAAAGCAAAGAAGATGCGCGGGTTGCCTATAAATTGAAGATTTCTGAGGTATCTAAAGAAGAGTGGCCACAGGTATTTTCCAATTGGTTCAGACACATGGAAAAGTGTATACGTGCTCAGGGTGAATACTTTGAAAAGATCGATACTTGTAATAAAGAATAAATTTTATAATTTTTGAGTATCTAGTTTCTTTTGGCTTGCCCCTAGTACACATATGAATAACACCCAAGACTAAGAAAAAAAAATATGCTCATAACATAAATGTTGCTCCGTATCAGAGTACACTGTCCCAACAAAATGTGGGTACTCTGAACACCGAGTGAAAATGCCACGTGATGTTCAGAAGTATTAGTGCTTCTGCCAACACCTTTGGGGATATTCGGCGTGAACCTTTGAGTCTTGGATAATATCGTTTTCGTGGATTAAACATTGAACTGTTACAATCGATTTGGTTTTACTTCCTTTACCATTAATTTATCTAAGTATCGTGTGACGCCTGAAACATGACATAACTGTACTTCTACATTGGTTGTTTAGTGGGAAAGAGACCGCTCTCAGGTGCAAAGCATAGGTTCAAATCCTAGAGAGGGCGATCACGCTTGTGTCGTTTCAGACATAAATAAACATATACATATACTCACGGCTATAAATCCCTAAAAGGGGTAGCCAGAGCTGAGAAATTAGAAATTCCTCAGCCACTTTTGAAATTGAGTGGGGAAAAGATGGTATAATAAAGGTTGTTGGTGATGGGTCTCCAACCGCATCGCCCAAAAATCCCTTAAAAAGCCCCAGTACCGTTAGTCGCCTCTTACGTACACCCACCGGAAGAAAAGGGGTAGTGCTATTCTAAGCCGACAGTACACAGCAATAAAATGACTTTAAAATTTGTTCTTTATACGATTAAGGTAAAAATCGTCATGTCATGATTTACTTATATTAAGTACATTTAATAGTGTGATAAGCAGTTGTTGGCTTGTTCCCCATCACCCAAGTATGTTTGCAATTAGTTGACCGATGTTTAAATTAGAGATAGTTCAAAACCGATATCGTTTTAAAGATAAACATAGCGTTCCGTCTTCTTTATTATTTATCTCTTCTGTCTTCTTTATTATGTCACTCGCAATAAATTATTCCCATAAAAAGGAAGTGTGTTCTACTAAAGCTACACTCTATGAAATAAAATAGAATAATACTTGCTGAAAACAAAGAAACGCAAAAATGTTTCGTAGGAGTATGTTAAACGAATATATCTGAGTAACAACTTTGCATTCATAAAGTAAAGAACCTAGCTTTTTTGTTTCAGGTATATAAATGGAGAACGAGAGATTTGCTTCATAAAGTGGCCTGACGGCAGCTACCCCACATCACGGATAGATTATATGTGAGTTATAGAATATATTATTTCACAGAGATATTTAATTAAAAAATATAATGAGTGCTAGTCTGTGATAGGATACGCAAAAATTGTTGACGTCCATGGCCAAGTGGATAGGTAACTAGCTTCTGGAGTTGAAGGTTGAATTTTTGGTTGATCATGAGAGGGATGATTATATATCTTTGCGACCGCGATTGTGTCTCGAATTGCAATACTGTCGCTGTCAAAACTGCCAAATCGCATACAAATTTATGACATTGACAGCGACAACCGTGCAACTTGCTACACAATCGTCAGCCGCAAAAGATACGTAATCAGGGGGCAGATTTGAATCCCACTGAATATAAAGGTGAGTAAAGGTATAAGAAAATAGATCCAGAATCTAATTAAATTAGCTGTGTAGTGTTGGCTTAGAATAGCACTACCCCATTTCTTCCGGTGGGTGTACGTAAGAGGCGACTAATGGTATTGGGGCTTTTAAGGGATTTTTGGGCGATGCGGTTGGAGACCCATCACCAACAACCTGTATTCTACCATCTTTTCCCCACTCAACTTCCAAAAGTGGCTGAGAAATTTCTAATTTCTCAGCTCTGGCTACCCCTTTTAGGGATTTATAGCCGTGAGTATATGTATGTATATATGTATGTAATCTATTCACTAGATATAGAGCAAGCTTGTTACTGTCTTGTATGAAACGCACTCTTCATGACTAATAACAACTCAACCATGTAGGTTTCTATACTGGGCTTTCGTCAGTACTTGACTTTTTACTCTATATCTTGACTTATTTGCCATTTCTCTTTATAGTCGGTAGAAAATGGTGAAATCATGTTCCTTAGGCTAAATAGGTAACCTTTACTTTATCTAAACGTGACAGCCGAACAGCGACGAAGACGCGATTAAGAAAATTATCAAACAACGTCGGGTCTACTAAAAATTGTACAGTAGAAGCAAACTTTTCCATTAACCCGAATAACTTTTAGCAGTTTATTAGCATTACGCTATTTACTTGGTGTAATCTACTTATGGTTGTGTGTCGTAACAGGCGACTTGGTGAATGTTGGCCAATGTGGCGAAGGCTCATCAAGTCATCACCAACTATCCTCTAAATACGACATTATCCCACTCACAAAAAAAAACAACTTACTAAAATTCAAATTTTTCTCCTATAAATCCCTTGATACCTCTTTGGGATATATATCTTTTTAGGATTAATATTATTTACTAAATTTTAAGTTAGGTTTTATGTGGATGAAGAATTTATCTTTGTTGTTCACGTGATAAACAGATTTAGTATGTAAATGGGATAACGAACAAAGAATAGTTAAATACAGCAGTGTTAGTATGTGCGATTTAACGAAACCCGGAAAGAGCCGTTTTATCAAAATGCATTGACTATGAAATACAAAATAACATGATGATAACATTTTTCCGGACACCCGCTGCATAATATGAAAATGTTAACGGTTCAGCAAAAAAGGAATACATCACTGTCCTTTATGACAAGCTCCTCAAGCAACACTACAAAGGGTTCTTATTAATATATGTTTTTTACATGACTCTTTATTTGAATGTCAAGAAGATTTCCTAACATCTCTATTATGCAAGAGCCGGATAGATGCTGAAAGGAAATGAAAATCTTGCAATCATAACTCTTGTTTGTCGTTCGTTACAATATGCACACTCTTTTAATTATCATTGGTACCCCTGAAAGAACTAATGGGAAAATCTCTGTCTACCAACAATATCTTATGTTATCTCCAATCTTATTTCCGAGGAATTACGGAAACTTGTGCAATTTACTTCTGGGAATCGTGCGGGCCGGAACTATGTTACTAATACCTGTTTAAATATTAATACATACACATACATACATATACTCACGGCTATAAATCCCTAGAAGGGGTAGCCAGAGCTAAGGAATTAAAAATTCCTCAGCCACTTTTGGAAATTGCGTGGGGATAAGATGGTGAAATAAAGGTTGTTGATGATGGGTCTCCAACCGCATCGCCCAAAAATCCCCTAAAAGCCCCAATACCGTTAGTCGCCTCTTACGTACACCCACCGGAAGAAATGGGGTAGTGCTATTCTAAGCCGACACTACACAGCAATTAAATATTAATGAAAGCTTGTATTTAGTAATATATTTTTGTTACTATTACACTACTTTGCTGTATTTTTTGTTAAATAGAATGAAAATCTTTCTGTGCAATATTAAGATTATTTTTCAACTCGTTCGAACCTACCCCGAATAAAGAGATTAGGCGATAGTCTACTACGCTGGCATAATGCAGACTAACGATTATTACCATGATAGTCGCAAGATCGTCAGCTAACATGCCCTTCAAAACACGGGATCATCTTAATTTTGGATGATCAGATGATTCAAGCTTGCAATATCCCACCAAACTGGGTAAAAAAATAATTTGTAAAAATTGTCTGTAATTTTATACGATTTCATTTATGAACAATTTAATGGTAGTTTCATTCAAACTGTCAATATATTTGTGTAGCAAAATGTTAAATAAAATGGTTAACCGAACGTTATGTACTCGTATGTGGCTGTCAATATCAGTCTTTTCCTTCCACAAAGTATTGACTATATGTAACTTTTTGAACACATTCCTTTTTTCATCTAAATGTGTCCTCGGTGGACGTTCTCAACTGACATTGAGAAAACGTTGTGTAAATTCGTGTAACCTTTTAAAAGCGAGTTGCAAGTAGGTTGCTTGAATTGAAAATCCAATTAAACTTTTATATCTAGTATGAAACTGTTGGAATAGATATTTAAATTGGTCTGAAATATGAAAACTGCATATACTGGTGATTTCATATATTGCAGTTTGCATGATTCAGTTGAAAAACATATATAATACCGATAAATATAGATATACACCTCAACTTATAATCAAGTTTTTTCCCAGTAGTATCGTTACTAAAAAATAATAATAGATGTACCTGAAGCTTAGCACTTAACCGATTTTTTACAATACCATCTTTCACACCTTTACCATATCCCTCTATACTAAACACAGTATTTAGATAGATAGATAGATAACTCGTTTATTTATGTTAACATAACACCACATACAATATGAAAAACAATACATAAAGTGAAAAAAAAAAAACAATATCTTTAAACTTAAAATTAGTGCTATGGTAACACAAACTAGGTCCTAACTCAGTGCTTGATATTGCCAAGTGGCAAAACACAAATTTCCCAGCTACAACTTGATATTCGTGGGTGTGACGTACTTGGCGCCCGCCGGCGTGATGGTGTGGGCGTACGCTCGGATGAGTTCGGCGCTGCGAGCTCGCGCCGTAGGAGAGTGCACGCACCATCAGATGCAAGTCGTCAGGGTTAAGAGAAAGGTACGTTTGTATTCAAAACGGGTGTGTTCTCGGAACTTTATCCATTCAATTTAATATTCTGTGCATAATTTACGAGTATGTACAAAGCTGAATTATGATGCAGTGCGATATAATGTGTCTTGTTAGGATTTAAAATTGTCTCAGCTATCGCTTATGTTGTACATTTAAGAAGTGCTTATTTTCAGTGACACTTTTGCTTGACAGAGAATTTACGTGATAAGGTTTGCTTGCTTGCGCCTATCTGTATTCAATTATGTACTGTGTTGTGTAGCTACTTAGTTCGAATTCACTGTCATATGATTAAATATATCGAAGCCCTCCGAGTGTAATCAAGACATTTTTTTATCACTTTTAACCTCAGTTTTCATCTCATCGCTTTTACCATCATTTTCTGACTTAACTTTCCAAAAGTGGCTGAGTAATTACTAATTCCTTAGCACTGGTAACCCCTTCTTGGGATATATAGCCGTGAGTATATGTATCTATGTATGTTTCAACCTCAGGTAATCAACTGAACCAAACTCGTATAAAATAAAAAAGACAAATCAGCCATGACAAAAATTTTATCCATTCCTTCTTACTGCATCAGCAATAGCGCTCATTCCAACTGATCTTATATTGTTGTTAACAAAAATACAGTACAAAAATCACTTAAAGAAGACTAAAAGTTTATGCAATTTTCAAACGAAGCCAATGAATAACTTTCTCTTAAAAAACTTCTGAAGAATTTCAACAGCTCAAGAAAGCGAGTTTCCGATTATCTACGTAAATATAACTACAAGATAAATTTTTTGAAAACATGTATATAATTTTAATATAAAAATAAAGAATCATGGAACATAAAACAAACGTGATTAAACTTAATGTAGAGGAACTACATAAATAAAACATCGGGCGAAAACTGAAAAAGTTCAATGACACTGTGGTTAATGATCTGGAAACCCATCATGATACATTTCTGAATGAGTGAGAAATAATTCACTCATGTGAATGATGCGAAATTGTAGCAGTCGAAATTGTTTATCAGCTACACATATGATTTTATTTATTCATATTTTACGCCTTGCGTTTCCATCGGTAAGATATTCTTTTACTTTAAAATTAGTTCATTAATTCCTTGTTTTAAATCTGATGAAATGTTTATTTTCCTTTTATTTTATTTCTTACAGCCAAAAGTGGCTAAGAAATTGTTTATTCCGAATTTCGGGGTACTGATCTGACCTTAAGTTATAGAAATATACGAAATTCTTAAAAAACACATTATGAAAATAAATAAATGTATATATTATAACATTCACGCCGTATAATCCTGAAAGCGTGGTAGAGGTTCTTTTGAACCTGTACTTCATGTGAGAATTTGTTACTTGGAGATCAGCACACCCACCCTGGGAGGAATATCTCATGGGGTATACAGTAAGCCTATAAAAGGGGTAGCCAGAGCTGTGGATTTAGAAATTCCACAGCCACTTTTGGAAAGTTGCATGGGGAAGAGATGGTAAAATAAAGGTTGTTGGAGATGGGTCTTCAACCGCATCGCCCAAAAATCCCTTAATAGCCCCAATACCGTTAGTCGCCTCTTACGTACACCCACCGGAAGAAATGGGGTAGTGCTATTCTAATCCGATACTACACAGCTTATTAGTGGGTTTATAGCCGTGAGTAAATCTGTATGCTATGTAGTGCCAGCTTAGAATATCACTACCCCTTTCTATCCACGTGTGTCGTTAAAGGCGACTAATTGGTGCTTTTTTAAAGTGGTTTTTGAGCGATGTGATCTCCAAGATCCATCACCTACGATACTTTATTTCTACCATCTTCTCCCCTATGTACATCCAAATGTGGCTGAGGAGTTTATATCTCTAAAGCTTTGGCTACCCCTTTTCGGGATTTATAGCCGTTAGTATATACATGTATATAATGTATGTTCGATATTATTCTAGTGTACATCTAAAATGTGTATTTACCATTATATTTTGTTATTGACTTGTTTAGTTCAACCGTAATGTAACTAAACCGATGATAACTAATTTCCCGATACTATCGGGCTACATCGTGGTTGTGTTGGAATCACGTGAATTCTAGATAATCGTATCGTACCTGGGTCAGTGAAAGGATTATTAATGCAAAATTATATTTACGCCCGATTTCTGAATTGAGTATTCAAGCTGAGAACGACTCAAGTATCGTTTTGTCTCATTCAGTTGTTAAGATTTCAAGGCGACAGAACGATACTTAAGTTGTTCTCAGCTGGAATACTCAATTCAGAAATCGGGCGTGAATCTTCTAAACTATGGTAGCTTTGACTATGAACACTATAGACAGAGTCAGAATGCAACGGGAGAGTACCTCTTTTAGATAGCAATATTTTTCCCTGTAATGTTGCGATCACTAAATATATAAAATATAAGATATATAAAAAATACCATAATCACCATTCTAAAAGCTACTTTTTAATTTAAAATTGATTACGTCAATTTATTGTTTAATTAAAAGTTTACTGTTTACTATATTATTTCCTGCAATCATATAATTATACATACTTGCTCCTAGTATTATACAATCTTTTTTGTTTAATTTTACCATTTATACTGATGTTTAATACACCGTGAAATCTAAAGCATTGTACTAACTATCAGGGATGAATCTTCCCATCCGGGGTAGCATGAGGCGTGTGAGAGCCTCTGAGATAGGGCTATGTCACCGTTCAAGGGCGAATTGGCCGCCATATTTGACCGTTTCTCGCACGCCCGAGCATGAGGCATCTGAGATGTGAGAGCGCTAGTGACTCGCCTTTGACATCGCAAAGCCGAGTCACATGTGCGAGCATGAGCGGCTCGACAGCGACATAAACTGAGATGTTTGTCATTTTATATCAAATTTATGTCGATGTCAAAATTGAGCGCGAGAGCCAGTGAGAAAGATTACTTATCAAAATATGAGTGCTGTTTTGCAGCTTTTTTAACTGTTTTGTGTAGTTCTTAGTGTAAAAGTGTGACAGCAAAGCGACTACATCACTTAGATTTGTTTTGAATGGAAAAAAAACGAAAAATGGATATGATACTCATCCGGGTGAAAGTTTGCCGCAAACAAGTCCTATGAAATATATTTGTATGTCATGACGATTTCCGAGGACCTCTATGATAGCTTGTGACCTATGAAAAGCCTCAGGGTATAGTTTCACATAAGGATACATACAGGATTTAATAAATTCCACATGATATAAATTTAATTGTAAATTTTAACTAAATTAAAATTAATCTACAACTAGTGCTTGTGTATTAAGTTTTAAATTCGTTAAAATACGTTTGGCTTTTATAACGAGCAATTCACTAGGCATGAGGATAAAAATTCTGCAGCCTAAATCCATGTATACGTCCAATTTTCTGATGCAGTTGAGAAAATCAATGAGTTTCATTGATGTTCTTGAAAATAACTATTAAGAACAGTTAAGATAAGCAAATATAATGCATGTAAAAGAGATTTCTATTTATTATTGTTTGTTATGTAGGGTTTGTAGTCTTAAATTATCATTATCATCATAAAAGACACCCGAGCTCATAGCATATGCTTGCATGAACAGGCACAGGCAAAGTCTGGATAGTGTGAGTAGACAATAGTCTGCTTGCTGTCTTAGTGTGGCTAGGAATGTAAAGAATGGTGATGGCATAATTTTGTTACCTCTTTATCTACCGACACACTTAATGCTACAAAAGTTGTTTCAATGCAGGTGCAGGTACTTTGTGCAACATTTTAAAACAAATTTAGTAGTCACCTTACTAGCATATTGAAATAAATACATATGAATATAGTGCTCATGTTGTTTTCTTATTTTCAGTAAAACATATTGATTTAATACAAAGATTCTGGAACAATTTAGTGACTTGGAAGGAGTCTAATGAAATTTAAAAAAATCAGCAAAATGTAACAGTTTTTTAATTAATAATCAATAAAATTGCCTAAATATTATTGAAAACCACTTGTTTTAATCCCCTTCAATGCAAGTAAATCCAACATTTTCCAATACCCAACTCATTGCAGAACTCTTCAGACCATTTAGAATAAAATGATAATCATGGCATGTTTGCGCCTGGGGATAAATTGGATTATTGTAATTCAAAGACTTTTTCAAAACAACTGCGGCCATTTGAGCCAAAGCTTAGTCTTTGGACAAAAACGAGGTGCCTTTCAATTTTATAGTATGCCTCAAAACTTTGGTTTATTTCCAATAGCATCTTCCAGTGGCCGCAATCCATTTTTCTCGTAGATTCGGGTCTTTAGGAAAACTGTAATGAATACGAAGAAATTAAATAAATATAACAATTTTATTACTTACTAATTCCGTAGATAACAATTGGAAATCATTCAGCGTCGCTATAGCGCGACGAAATTCATAATATACTCACTCATTAACATCAGTTTACTAATTTGAAAATTTTACCCTAACGACAGGGTAGGATGAAAACGTGAATTATGGCAACACTGAGATACTGCATATTTTTAGGTTATACTATTAAAAAATTGCTCAAAATAACTAAAGAAAATGCTAGTAATCTAGTTCAACGTAATTAACATTTGAATCACTTATTTTCTGATCGCACAATGTATTTATTATGTATTTATCTGTAGAATAACATTAAAAAACTCACTCACTTGTGGAAAATCAATCCTTCGATGTGTTTTTCGCTGTGGCTTCCGCAGCCAAGCACGCTACACCCAACCATACCTCACTAAATAATAACTTAACTAATGGAGTCTCTTTTGTCACAATAACAATATACAAATGAATAAAATCTTTCTCAAAATCAAAAGAAAACCAAAATCGCTCACAAGTCGACGCTTTGTTTGTCACAATTTAAAAGTGTGACATCAACAAAACGGGTTACGCGATAGAGATGACAATAAAGATTTGTGTCTCTTTGTAACATATAAGAACTTAAATAAGGGCTTCTCTTTTTAAAATGGATGACGTAACATCGCTCTGTCTATAGTGTTCATAGTCAAAGTATGGTAGTCATTCTTAAGTTTTGACAAAAACATAATATTTAACTTTTTATCAAATCATTCAAGTCCTTGATTTTAATCTCTTTCAAAAATTCATACTTAATGTTATCAGTTTAAGCTCGATGATGTTGAAATGCCATCTTTAACTATCCTTTATTTTTCCGTCTCCACGCAAAAATATCAGCTGAAATATTATTTCATCTAAACTACTGAAAACATTTTTTTAGGATTTAGGTAAGTATGAAAATATGGAACGAATTAATAAATTACGTTCGATGACATGTTGTGAAGCTATAAATTAATGGTTTTTTTGCAAGCGAGCTGTGTACACCATTAATAATGTTTTTTCTTCAACGAAAATACTTCACATCACTTATTGGTCCAGTCATATCCAAACATTTGGATTCGATTTTAAATTTTATTGAATCGTTGATGAAAAATTGGTTTTCCAGAAAATACTCAAATATTGAAATAATAGACTTGAAGTAAATATTGGACTTGCAATTAGTTGATCATCATTACTTCTAGAAACGTTATCTCAAGTTAAATTGTATCATAATTTGTTACGCTAGTAAATATAGACCTATTTTTCTATCTGTATATATGCAATGTCGCTGCCTCCTGTTTGAAAATACTATCAAAATCAGTTCTTCATACAGACGACTAGCTACAGCTTCTACAGAAGGTGATTAGCTTCTGGATCCGGATGTCACGGGTTTGAGTCTCGTTGGGAGAAGTCATTTGTGTATTATATATTTATTTTTATTTATATTAATCAACAATTTACTTCGTTTCACTACCGAACAGCAAGCATGTATTCTACATTGTCATCTTGAATGTTACAAACTCTCTGAAGACCTGAATTTCTCCTGCCAACATTATCATTTCATAATTAATTATCAACATTTGCACCTAAACATCAGCACAGGAACCAGAACAACATAATGTAATCGAGCATTCTCATCATTCAGTTCAATATCAGACTGTTTGTTGCTCGATGTATCAAACTTCTGCACTAAAAGTGAAATGCTCAACCTTTTTGTTCACGTATCTCTCCAGAGGGGCGATAGAGTACATTTCAAGCCAATCACTGTTTACGAATCATGAATACTTTGTCACATGACTAAGCTGTTCTCAGCCATGTGGGTTTCTTCACAGTATTGTTTTAGTTTTGATCTCTCTTGCTTTTCCGTCGTTCATAATTTTTCTCATCCCTTTTTTCTCACTTCGGTCTCTAATGAAGCAATAAACGAATACGAATATGAATATGAATAATGTTGTACTATTGTTTTCAATCTGGTCTTCAACCATCTTTCGTGAAGCCTACCCCAATAGAAATACGGGGCGAGATTATAATTAAGTACATCTATTTAACTACATATAGTGTACACATCATGTGTTTATACTAATGCACAAACGAGGCCTTACATCAATATATATTCAACAACGAAACAAAGCACTTAATTTTGGGCTCTGGGGACGTAAAAGCTTATTTGATTAACTGTTGTATCGAGTTTATTGTTTCCTATTAAACACATATTGCATGAAACGGTCAACGGTACGTTTAAGTATTATTATCAACTCAAACGTTCGCGCCGTGTACCTCCGAAAGGATCGTAGAGGTACTAACACTTCTGAATATCACTTGAAAATACCATCATGATAAATAACCCATACATATGACTTTAGAAAAGACAAATTGGTGGAGGCTCGACCCGGGATTTGAACTCACGCCTGTCTGATTACGAGCGGGTGTTCTACCTATTGAACTATCATGTCGTCTGTCGTCACTAAATAATCCTTGTAGGTGATGAGAATGTTCGTGTTGGTGGTGTCGGTGTTGGTTTATGAAGTTCAATCCAGTGTATTAATAAACAACTTCGATTTTCGGATATTTTAATCGCGTGTTATTACATTGTTCTAAAAGCCCGTCGTTTCGAAAACTTTTCAGTTATCATGGTCACGGGAAGACTGAGGTGTTATTTGTCATTATACAGTACTATAAAATTATTAATACTAACTACCTTCACAAAATTTAAGTTACAATTGCGTTTAATATTCGCTATGTACAAAAAGAGCTTATGTTATCTGGAGTCTTACTAGTCTTCTTCTCTTGCTTAGTTGCGCTTATGATCGGGTTCCAAGCAGGTGGTAATTGCCAACTATCATCTCTATTGAAGTTTGGATGTTTCTTTATTTCAATAGATTCGCGTATCATTCTAGGTATCAATCGATTCTCTTTTTTTACGCTAGAATTGTAGGTTTGTCAAAACGCATGTGGTGTGGCTTATCGAAGGTGTCTTCACACAAAGCAGATCTTCCAGGACGCCTATTCTTCATATCAGTAATATGTTCTTTTATGCGAGTAGCTACACTACGCTTTGTTTGGCCGATGTATGAAAGACCACACTCACAGTCTAGTATCTTGTAAAGGGATCTGACATTTGATAAGTCTTAAAACTGACTTATCTTTTGGTGCGGCTTGAAGTAGGTCTTAATGGAAGCACGCGGTAACACAGTGCTAGTTTTGTCTGTTACATCCTTTACAAAAGGTATAGTTACAGGGAGTTTTTCGACAGTAGGTGGTTTGTCGGAGGAGCGGTGACGTTGGCGGCGCAATTTCAGCTTGTTGTTGTGAAGAACTGAAACATTTTCCGTGACCATAATAACTGAAAAGTTTTCGAAACGTCGGGCCTTAAAAACAATGTAATAACACGCGATTAAAACATCCGAAAATTAATAGTTGATTTTAAAAATATTCGTTGGTTAATCCCGATTCTTATTATATATAATATTATACGGATACTATCGTATTTTTATTTACGCGATAGTATCCGTAAAATTGTTTCATTAAATCATGATTAGGCGGGTACTGACGAAGCTAGCCGCCTCGCGACGCAGCCTAAGTAACGTTGACCGCGGTACGCATGCCGCGCGAGACGGCCTTTGTCTGTAAGTTTTCTTCCTCCCGCGGCAAGGCTGAGCCACGGTGAAGCTGAGGCACGCCGCTTAGTTTTACTTGAACTTGAACAGAGACCGCGCGTGCGTAGAGTTAGCTTAAACCCACCATGATGTCGCACATTCAGAAAGCTGTCGTCTCCACTACCTTTTTGAAAATTCTACGGTTTGCAAAAAAAAAAGAAAACAGAAACCTATACGATTTTGGATGAAACTTTCGTACATAAATAAGTAGATAACAAGCTGGGAATCAATTGTTAAGACCCTAGTAAACAGTCCATTTTAATATTTAACTCAGCTATTGACATGTTCATTTTCTGGCCTATATTTCTCCATGCATCTTTCCGTAAATCTCTATTTGTGTAATAAAGACATAGCGCATGCAAGAGTCGTCTATATAAACCATATAGTTGAATGAGTTTAAGACACCGGTCTTTTTCCATGACGCTCAAATCCGCTCAACTAACACGCAACAAATAGGCGAGGCAAAACACTGCCGTCTTGAGTGAGCGCGGCAAACGTATCGAGGTTCTTTTGAGCATCGACAAAAACCAACGACGCTCGGCTCGGGCCGCGGCACGCTCGGGCGAGGCAGAGACTGCGTTTGCCGCGGGCGCGGCACGTCTTGACTAACCGAGGAAATTCCTCGCGCGGCTGCCTCACGAGGTAGCTCGCTGGGTCAGTACGCATCTATTGATTAATTGTTTTAAAGGTAACCCGAAGTCACCTCTCACGACACTTACGAAAAGAAATGAGTTAATGCTACTCTGAGCCGTCACTACACAGCACAAACTTTTCAAGTGCTGTTTTTTCAATCCGAATCAACATAAAAAAATAGAGTGAATTTTATGAGCCTGGATAAACCTGTAGACAGTTTGCAAAAGCAGTTTTTAAACACAAATGTATTGCAGTATATTTTTTGGTGCAGCAATTGGTAACAGACTATCCTCGGCGTCTAGTTCCTGTAGCGGTTAGAAATTGCTCGTTCGTTTTATCTGAAAGAAATGGTGGTTGAATAAATACTCTTTTGTTTAACATTTTATTTAAAGTTGTGTTCTAATATTTTTTTTATAAAGTTGCGTTTTTAAATCGCTGAGGAAGTTAGGGTTAACAAATGATCATGCGATCACGCGCCGCGCCGTATCTAGATCAACAAATATTACATAGCTATTTTGGTCTGCTTCTTTGTATTATAAACTAGTGGTCCAACTCGGCTGCGCATGTTAAAAATATTTACAGCTCACCCCCCCCCCCTGCGATATTTAGCCGCCCTTCTTTTATATATATATATGTATATATAATAAAACCTAGACCAGTTAGTGAAGACACTTACACATGATCGCCCACCGTGGTAAATGTCAAATTTATCCCCTATCTACAACAATCCACATATTAGACAAAGATCCTAGTTGTGAAATGTAGAAACTAAAGAAGATCAGAAGATTACCACTAAGGGTTCTTCAGACCGGGAAGAAATTAATTGAAACAAGGGTTGCTGGTGACATATTTAAACCCCATTACCAACTTATCACTTAAGAAAGTTTCAAGTCTCGTAGTCACTTCACATGACCTTGATAAAAATTGCGTTGTAATATTTTAAATTGACACTGAAAGGCCCTTTTTTATTTATTACAACATTAACATGTCCCCATCAGGGGACCGAACCTGCTCTATATATACGTAGATTGTTTTACGCGTATTGGCAGCTCACCCCGCACGCCTAGTAAGGCTGGCAGACTTTATAATATAAATATACCTGAATTTGGGTGTCAGTTTTTATGATGATTTTGTGTAAATATAATACGTGCTCATATATATTTTATTTTTTTTCGCTATGTTGCATTAGCTTAGTGAAGTAAATTTAATAAAATATATTAAGATTAAACATCTGGAAGAAATCAAAAGTGGCAGCATTTGTTATGACGGTTGAATTTGATATGTTTTTTTTTATAAATAATGATAAAATACACAAATTAACTCACTTTGTTAACTTCGCTGTGTAGTGCCGGCTTAGGATAGCGCTACCTCATTTATTCCGATGGATGTACGTAAGAGCCGACTAACGGTATTGCGGCTTTTAAGGGAATATTGGGTGATGCGGTTGGACACCCATCACCAACAACCTTTATTTTACCATCTTCTCCCCACCCAACTTTCCAAAAGTGGCTGAGAGATTTCTAATTCCTTAGCTCTGGCTACCCCTTCTAGAGATTAATAGCCGTGTGTATATGCATGTATGTATGTACAAATTAAAAATCCAATTTAAAATTCTAACACTGTATTTGTAAAATATAATGTTTAAAATTAAACAAAAAATAATGTATGGAAAAATCATTTACTAACTCAAAAGCACTGCAACACGTCATGTCATTCTTTCAGAAAACATAACAGGAACATAAAGGCTTCAAACGTCCTCCAAAACACAAAAAAAATTGTGTTGTATTGTTGTAAAATTTGTAACCATGTAATAGCTATGGAATGCAATAAATAAATAAATAAAATACATTATAATTAAAAATATATACTTCATAATTCCGACTCTCAATTGCGAGTTTCAAACTGTACGGACAGCGCGTCTACAAAGTGCAACGCAGAACTAAGTTTAGCAGCCAAGTTGCGCTTCGTAATACATTACTTTATTTTCTAATATATGGACCGCGAGGAGTACTTTGACAGTTAACTTGGCGAATAAATTTGTACACTATGTGAGTCATTACTACGGTTACATATTCCAAAACGTACAACGAGTAGACTACTTAACAGTGTATTAATGGAAGCTTGAAGACTTTTTTTTAAATACATTGAAAGCAAAATAAGGTTTTCTACTAAGTTCATCCCCTCGCGAAAGAAAAATTGCGCGAGCAAAGATGCACGTTTATTTAATTTTCAATAATTATTATGTTCAAATTAAATTAAATAGCTAATGTATTTATTCATGTAACGCTGGTGGAGCCTATATGGCTGTTATGAAAATTAACATAATATTTTATTCAATTCATACCAGTATCATCAAAAGTATAACAAAAGTCAATATTTTTTTGCGGGAAAGCCTTTAAGATAGAAATATACAAATGTTGTTGTGAAAATACACCCATCATAATAAAGGCTAATAAAATGAAATCTTTTCTAAAACGTTTGTATGTATTTTATTTATTTGTAAAAAAGTGTCCATCTTTTAAGTCCTTTATTTTTCCTTTACGGCTTGCAGTTAATTGAAAACTGTCTTGAACTATCGATCATATGTCAATGACGGTCACATTAGGATCAAAGAGTTGTATTTTAATGGGCAGGAGTTAGAAATTTGAAGGGTATGTATGAAAAATTTACGAATGTAACTGAAGCTTGAGGAATTGGTCACGATTTAACGAATTGGTGATCGATAGTCTTTGTTACCCCATAAAAAAAAACTATTAGCGCGTTAAGATTTTCTCGAACACACTTGTTGGTGTTCGGAGCAGGTGAACAGCGTCTGTGGGAACAATAAAACATTACCTGGTTCTGTTTACAACGGAAGATTCCAGATTCTAAGCTCTTGTAATTTATAGCATGTAGCTGTTGTATATGATAATTACTCAGATATAAATATTCCAAAAAAAATTGCGCTATTCGAGAGTTACATTTAACTTGTTATTCATATTGCAACTTTCCAAAAGTGGCTGAAGAATTTCTAATTCCACAGCTCTGGCTACCCCTTTTAGGGATTTATAGCCGTGAGTATATATATATATATATATATATATATATATATATATATATGTATTGTTATTCAGATTACTGTGTGTTCAGCAATTAACGTGTGTTTTTGATTTCAGATTTCGTATTGACTTTCATCTAGTGCTCTGTAGATGTTGTTTAAATACATCGAATACTTCAAATGAGTTGAAGAATCAGTTGGAATTGAACAAGTCATACTCAGGTAATAAGTTTCAATATCATCATCAGCATAAGCCAATACCGGCTCTCGATTCTGCATGGAATTTGCCACTTGAATTATTGCAAATCTTTAGGCTATTTAAGGAACTCCGGTTCTTCTACGGATGATCCCTCTTTGGTGATTCGACCCCGTAAAGAAACGCCTAACATATTTCTCTTCATTTTCTTTGGGTGACCCTGAGACATTGTAAGAGGCCACGTCTTTGTACCGTAAGTTTATATTAAATTCAGAAATATCACGATTTAGGGGTCTGGCCAAGCGTTGGTGATACAGTGCCCAAGTTACATTAACCTATTTCGCGAGAATAATAGTGGAGAAATTGCTAGATGAAGAAAAAAGTAGAGATGAATACGTGGAGAAATTGGATTACAGACTAAGTTGCGTGGAAATGACAGATAAAATGAAAATTGAGGAATAATGGGATTGTCGACTAAAAGGCTTATAATTAAATAGACTTATAGTTAAAATATAAATAATTTTCTATAATTAGAAACTGAAAGTAAAACTAAATAGTGCCGGCTTAGAATAGCACTACCCCATTTCTAACTGTGGGTATTAGTAAGAGGCGGCTGAGGGTATTGGGGATTTTTAAGTGGTTTTTGGGCGATGCGGTTTAAGAACAATAACCAAAACCCTTTTATTACTGTAATATCCCCACACAACTTTCAAAATCGTCTGAGCAATATTTTATTTCAAAGCTCTGGCTACCCCTTCTAGGGATTTATAGCCGTGAGTATATGTATGTACATATGTATATTATACGTCTATTCTAATCCATTAAATATGAAAGCCAACAAACCAAACTCATTATTATTAAAACTAATGCATCAATAGCACTCAATGTGGTATATTTAATAAACTGTGAAACGTAGATTAACGACCGATTTCTGAATTGAGTATTCCAGTTGAGAACAACTTAAGTAATCTTGAAATCGAAATCTTGACAACAGAATGAGACGAAACGATACTTAAGTCGTTCTTAGCTTGAATACTCAATTCAGAAATCGGGCGTTAGGCTGATTAACGCTAAAATAAGAATATTATGTAAGTATGTATACTGACGGCTAGAAATCCCTAAACGGGGTAGCCAGAGCGAGTAGAAATGAGGTATTGCTATTCTATACCGAAACTACACAGCTATACTAATAAGACCGACACATATAATATGTATAAAGTTCTATTTAAGTTGTATATTTCAAGTAACTGATAAGTAATGGATTGTATTTACTTTACAAAAATGTTATATTTATTAATTGGGGAGCACGATAAGATAAATCATTCGTAAGCTAAAACTATTGGAGCTACTCATGGAAAGAGAAGATTATTTTTTACAAGACCATGCTACTGACAAGCTTCAGTTTTTACAATAATAAAATAAAATAGCAAAATAATCAGACAAAATATTAATTCCAGTTCTCAGAATAACAAGAACAAAAAGAACATGAATAGTGTGAAGAATAAGAGAGCATGTATGAAACGATGAATATAGACGAAGCTCGAGAGTATTGCTAGAGTAACATACAAATCGGCAATCACGTACTTGTATAAATCACAATATGTTAAGAATAAGTAAACTCCGTCTGCTGGTAACCTCAAAATTCAGTTCATCAAAACCGTCTATCAATGATATAGATTACAACACTAATTACTACGTGTATTAAGCCTTGGTTTGCTTTCAAAGGAGCGAACACTAGTTAGTACCAGACATCAGTCTACGCTGAGCTTAGGGAGAAGTTATAATACGATGGTAAAGGCGACGTAATCCTATCTTGAATAGCTTTTAATATAATGACTCATACAATTATTTCAATGCTAATAATTTTACTTTGATAGGCTTACACACATACATATAAATACTCTCAACCATAAATCCCAAAAAGGGGTAGCAAAAATTTCAGAACTGGAAACTTCTCACCTCCTCAGCCACATTTGGAAGTTAATAGGGGAGAAGATCGTAGAAATAAGGTATCGTTGGTGATGTGTCTCCAACCACATCACCCAAAAACCACTAAAAATCCCCATCCCTTAGTCGCTTCACAGCCACATATAACCCTTGCGTAGAAATCGGGTAGTGCTATTCTAAGCCGATACTACATACACATAAAATAGACAGCCTCAAACAGATATTCCTAGCCGCCATACTTTTTTTATGGGGTATGCTCCGCTGTTACACCGCGCTGTTCTCCCAGTGTAACTGCGGGGCATATTTTTTCTTCGCAGTTAAACCAATGTCTTTTTGACATGAACTGAACAGTTCTGCAGACATATGATAAACGAAATATATCGTAGACTCAATACCGTGTTTGGACTTGCGAAATTTTCAGGTGTTCAAAATCATCAGGAAGTAAAAACACTTAGTTATTTTTGCAAAATGTTGCTAATTTTAAACAAAATTCTTATTACTCGGCACGTAATAGTAGTTCATAGGTTCATTAGAAATATCCCTAACGCAGGATTGATTTTGTATGCAATTTAGTATATGTAATCTAAAGTGCTCCTCGTTTTGACAACATACGTCTGTACTGAAACACTCGGTTCTCATTGGTACTGCGTACGATAAATTGGCTTCAACTTTCTATGAAGTCTCTTTCAACTATGAAGTTGTTTTAAAAGTTTCGCGATAGTCACATACTAGTGGAATACCAAGACATCTATAAACCAATATTATATAATAATACGAAGACGGCGTGATAGCTCCATGGGTAGACCACCGGTCAACGTGAAAGCGACTAATGTTCAAATCCCGGGTCGGGCCTACACCAGTTTGTCTTTTATAAAGACATATGTGTGGTTAATTTATCACGGTTGTTAACGGTGAGGGAAAACTTTTTTACTTTTTTACTTATTCTTGTGACCGTGTATTCGTACAAAACGGCGATAGGACTGCCCCCTATCACGTGAGTACACTGTCCATGAAAAACGTGGGTACTCTGAACGCCAGGTGACAATGTCACGTGATGTTCAGAATAATTATTACCTCTGCCAACCCCTTCGGGGATATTCGGCGTGAACGTTTATGTTATGTTATGTTAATAATAATAAAGCTGAAGAGTTTGTTTGAACGCTAGGATCTCAAGAACTACCCAATCAAATTGTTTTTTTTTTGTGTTAGATAGTCTATTTGTTGAGGAAGGCTTTAGTCTATATATCTTCACGCTGCGACTAATAGGAACAACAGAATCAATGAAAGATGTTGCAAAAACCGGGAAAATTATTCATATTTGCAGGTTTTAACTGTGTGGGCTGCGTAAACAGTAGTAGTTACCCAAAAAGGATTTGAAATATTATTCCTCTTAAAACGATCTAAAAAATGACTGCGAGGGTATATGTCTAGCTTTTAAGATTGACTCACTATAACTATTTTTATGGTAATCAAAGGATCATGGGCATTTCATTTTTGTATAGGAGCTGGACGTTATACCAACAGTAATAAAATGCGTTGTAATTTACTTTATTGCACGTCTGGATAACCCATACATATGGACCGGGTATTATTGCAAAAGAAAACACAAAGGTTGGTTGAATAATACACACATAATTGTTACTAACTGCTATTTATTTATACTTTTTGTCGCATCATTAATGGTAATTGTCAACTATGACATGCAACAAACGTTCAACGGGTGCAATAAAAGGCTCGTGTGTGTAATAGCGGTAACATGTCAAGAAGGCGATAGTAGGGGTCAGAAGTCGAAAAATCCAATGATAGCGAGCGAAACACAACGTGACTGGTGCGAGCAACAAATGATTAACGACTGACGCGCAGTGACGCGTACGCACGTTTTCTTTGTTCGGTACCTGAGTGAGAGACGTTAGAAAGGGACGGAGGTTACCAACCAATAGATATTTTGCCTAGTACTGCACGATATTGTCCGTGTTGTCTCTGCGGTTATTGTCTGTGCGGTAATTTCGAGTGTTAACAGGATGCCTATCACTAACTTTACTAAATTGGCATATATTCTTTTTGGCATACATCAAATTCTCAAATATGTATTGGCAAGGGACAGTTAAAATGCCTTTATCTTAAAATTTTTCGTGCTACGAATACTTCGACCTTAACATATAAATAGATCGGATAGCTCACTTTTGTAAGAAAAAACTATGAATATCAGCCGCTTTACCCCATAATACCGTACGACATAATACTATGAAAATAACTGGAATAAACAATGCGAGCTGTTTCGATGTCTGCTATTTCTTTTATCTTACGCACGGCATACGCTGGTGAGCTCAGCCATTAGAAAGTGTTAGTATTTGGGGTCCCATTGCAACTTAGAATCGATTATTATCCCTAGGAATTTTGTCTCTTTCACTAATTCTACTTTTTCACTGTCAATAACAATATTGGCATCAACTTGCCTAACATTCGGTGAATTAAATTTAACACATTTAGTTTTTTTGGCATTCAGAACCAGGTTATTTACAGTAAACCAATGCATTGAGATAGCTTTACTTACGTCGTCAAGAGATGTAGAGGATTTCGCTACATTAAATATTAAAGATTAATCTCAGAATACTTTTGAAACAGTAATAGGCCAAGTGTATAGAACCTTGAGGAACGCCCATCTCAATTTTCGATCCTTCCGACGTGGTTCCATTAGATCTACCTTTAAAGTTCTTTTATTAAAATAGGCTTAAGATAAGATATAAGATAAGGCTCGTCAAAAACGTAATATTTAAGTTTAATCAACGCTATTTCCTTGCACTTTACACTCAATTTACCCCATAACAAACTAACATGTTTAAAAAAATACTTTCATCAAACCGGTTATCCCGCTTCTGATTATGTTAGATTCACTAATAAAACTCTCTTGGAAATTAACTTTGTTTATTCTTTTTTTTACCATACGACGACTGACAAACAACTAACTCAATAACACTTAACATCCTACTTTTATATCTAACTTCACTTTTGACAGCTTTCAACCGGAAATCAGTTATTGACGCTTTAATAAATTTATACAGACAAATCAATCAGTAAATAATTATGTAAAGAATATGAGAATGAACCTCAAAATTATACTAAATATCTAACAGGTGTATTATAAAAAATTTTGACCTAGAGAACTGTTGTAAATATAGTTAGATAGATAAAAACTGTATTAACGTTATCAAAAAATCACATACAACACATCAAAACACATAAACACATACAAACATAAAAGCGAAAATGTGTGAAAAATAAATAAAAAAACAAACAAAATGTGCAAGGTACATGCGCTATGGTAACACAAACTAGGCCATAGCTGAGTTCCCCGTGACTGTTTAATATGCGACGATTACGAGGGGCATGCCAAAAGAAGTTAGATACTCTTTCCTCATTTGATTGACACTGGCAAGCTATACACCATCTCATAGGCTGGTTTTTTATTGACATTTTTGAATATAAAACACACTTCTTTTATTTATTTTACTTTTGGTGAGTCTGCTTAATCCCGGACAACAGTATTAAATTGGTTTGCTGAATTTAAAAGAGGACGGGGATGTCTCGAAGATGAAGTGAAGACAGGACGGCCGCCAACCGCGGTCACGCAAGATAACATTCGTGCAGTCGAAAAACTTATTCGCGAAAACCGACAAATTACATATGTAGAGCTTGAGCGATAATTCACGACCACGTTACTCTCCGTAAACGTTGTTCGAAATAGGTGCCGCACAAACTCACCGATGCTGCTCATTGCGATGAGCAGAAAGACCGTCGCTCGGGTAGTTTGGTGTCTATTCATGATAGATAAATTGACAAAACATGGCTATATAACTATGATCCCGAGTCAAAGAGATAGTCAACTGTATGGTGCTTTGAAGACGAGCCAACTCCAACGAAATGTCGCCGTGCACGAAGCACACAGAAACAAATGGTCGCCTCGGTTTTCTGCAAAATGGGTTATATTGATACTGTTGTGCTAGAGAATGAAAGAACGGTTAACTCCAAATGGTATGTGACAGTTTGTGCTCCAACAGTAATATCAGCTTGGTGTGACAAGCGACCGAAGTCAGGAATCCGGCATCTTCTCTGGCACCACAACAATGCGGCGCCGCAGACGTCTACCAGAACACTAGTCTTTTTCAACTCGAAGAATGTGTCAATTCTCCCTCACCCGCCATATTCCCCTGACCTAGCGCATTGTGATTTTTACTTGTTTCCAAAACTTAAAGAAAAACTAACGGGGAAGGGGTTTGAAAGCAAAGAAAATGCACTGGTTGTCTATAATTTCGAGAATTCTGAGGTACGAGTATCTAAAGAAGAGTGGTCACAGGTATTTTGCAATTGGTTCAGACGTATGGAAAAGTGTATACGTACTCAGGGTGAATACTTTGAGAAGATCGATACTTGTTATAAAGAATAAATTTTATAATTTTTGAGTATCTAGTTTCTTTTGGCATGCCCCTCGTATACATGAGTGCACTACTTGAGGCGCTCGCAGCATGTATGTTGGTTGTCGCATAGACGACGTTTGTGTAAATAATTTGAGCTACGCTGATGACATGGTGCTGCTGAGTAGTTCTCCTTGTGGCTTGCGTAGGATGCTCAATGTGTGTTTCGTTTGCAGTTGAACACGGCTTAAAATATAACGCGCGGAAAAGTCAGTATATGGTATTTGGATCTGGTCGTGGGCGGTATGTTAGTGACGTAACAGCTATTAGGTTAGATTGCGCTAGCTTGGTGCTGGTGCAGTCATTTTAGTGCCTAGGTCATGTTCTGAAGGATGACTGCGACATTGAAAGAGAGCGTAGGGCTTTGTCTGTCCGAGCAAATATGATCGCTCGGAGGATTTCACGGCGTTCAGTTGAGGTTAAAGTAACGCTCTTTAGGGCTTACTGCACGTCACTTTACACCCGCAGCTTGTGGCGTGATTATACGCAACGGGCATACAGGGCCCTGCGTATCCAATTTAATAATTGTTTCTGGGTGTTGGTGGGGCTGCCCCGTTTTTGTAGCGCATCAGGGATGTTCGCTGACGCGCACATAGACTGTTTTTACGCGACAATGCGTAAGCGGTGCGCCTCCTTGGTGCCAGCTCTAACACAATACTAAGTATGATCGGGGCGAGGTTAGATTGTCCCTATATGCGACACTGTTTTGCCCTTCATGCTCCCTGTGCAAAAAAGGATAGGGCTTTGTAAAAATATAGTATGTGTATATAGTATGTGCCTAGTAGTAGGTATAAACATTAACTAATTATTATTATAACTCAGCATTAATAAATACTACAAAACAAAAACACTGATTTTCAGGTATAGCCTAAAAGCATTTTATGGTTAACAAACATCAATTAGCATCTGCCACAAACATAAAAATACTGACAAATAAAACTTCAAATACGGTTAATATGTTCCTATGCAATTGGATAATAATCAAAAAAATTAATAAAAAAATGTTACAATCAGACTAGAATTACAACAAACAAAATGTATGTTTACGTGAGTATATAAATGTATGTATATAAATATCATATTTCCTAATGTCGGAAACATAAAAAGATATCTTTTTAACAATTTCCAGTCATTCACAAAAATATTTGCCAAGGAAAAATAGCGACCCTTTACTTTAATTACAATCCTGTCTGGACTGACGACAAAGAATTCGTTTTATTTTTTAAACAGCACAGGCTGCTTTCTAAAAATGTATCTACATTAAATGTACTCGGCTACAATCCTGCAAAGGTATAAATTCAGTTTTAAACTCAGTCACTCTTCAAAAATTGTTGAATTATAGGAAGAGGCTGAATTTAACCGTAAAATTTAATAACTTATTTAAAATTTAATATTTAACCGAAGCACAGAATATTTTCTAGCAAATCTTTTGGTGAACAGACCTTACTTAATTACTCAGGCATGTGGGTTTTCTCACGATGTTTTCCCTCACCGTTAACAACCATGATAAATTTACCACACGTATTTTTTTAGAATAGACAAATTGGTTGTTGGACAAAAAAAAGACGACATGATAGTCCAGTGGGTAGAACACCCACCCGAAAACAGAAGGGCGTGAGTTCCAATCCTGGGTCGGGCCTTCACCAATTTGTCTTTTCTAAAGTCATATGTGTGGTTAATTTATCATGGTTGTGAACGGTGAGGGAAAACATCGTGAGGAAACCCACATGGCTGAGTTGCAATCAGTCATGTGACAGTGTATTCGTACAAAACGGCGATAGGTCTGCCCCCTATCACGTGAGTACACTGTCCAAGCAAAATGTGGGTACCTTCTCTTGAAACTAGATGGCGCTGCCATGTGAGTTCAGAAGTATTGGTACCTCTGCCAACCCCTTCGGGGATAAACGGCGTGAACGTTTAGGTTATGTTATATTATTATTATTTCATTTAGATTATTATTATTAAATAATATTATATTATTATTATATTATTTCTTTTTCAAATTTATTAATTATTATTCAATATTAATCGTTATTATTATTCAATATTTCTATTTGATCTAAATGTGTCCTCCGAGGTCGTCCTCTACTAACATTACCTTCCACATTGGCTCTATAGATCTCTTTCACCAATTTACTGTCATCCATCCTCTCTATGTGCCCAAACCATCTCAACATTCCTTTTTCTATCTTTCTTACAATATCATCTTTTACACCACACCTTTCACGTATCACATCATTCCTCACACGATCACATAACTTTACATTACACACTTTTCTGAGGGATCTCATTTCTACTGCATTCACTCTACTTTCATGCTTCTTCTGCCACACCGAACATTCACTGCCATACATAAGCGTAGGAACGAGGACAGCATCATGCACAGCCATTCGGGCCTTTTCAGACACCGACTGACTAGACATTAGACTATCCAGTGCTCCATTTACCGCATTACCCTTTTTCACTCTTCTCTCGATATCTTCATCACACTTTCCATCCCTAGTAAACAGACTTCCCAAATATACAAACTCTTTCACTTGTTCCACTTTCTTACCATTAATCACGCATTCGGTCATATTCACCTCTCTCTCAAAAATCATAGTTTTTGTTTTATCCACATTCACCCTCATTCCCTTTTTTTCAAAAGACGCACATGCAATATTCATCATCTCTTGCAGCTCTTCCACCGATGATGCAAGTGGCACTTGATCGTCGGCATATAAGAGGCATTTAATAATGAATCCACCCATTCTCAATCCATAATCACTTTCACGCAACTCTGTTAAACAGTCATCCATGAACAAATTGAAGAGCCACGGGGAAGCTACACAACCCTGTCGGACACCCCGAGAGATCCCGAACCAGTCAGTATTTTCCCCGTTTACTCTCACACATGCACTGGAATCCTCATAGAGTGCACGTATAAGTCGACTCCCCAAACCGAACTTGGATAACACCTCCCATAAACACTTTCTTACCACCCTATCATACGCCTTCTCTAAATCAATAAAGGAGCAATACACCTTTCGGTTCTTAGCTAAGAACTTTTCGGTGATGCTCCTTAAAGAGAAGATTTGGTCCATACATCCCATTCCCTTTCTAAATCCTGCTTGCACATCCCAAATTTTATCATCCGTTTCATTCATCACTCTTTCAATCAAAACCTCTGCATACAATTTACCGACAATGCTGAGTAGGCTAATTCCACGGTAGTTTCTAGCCTCCTGGTGTGACCCCTTTCCTTTATATAATGGCACAATTACCGCTTTGCACCAGTCTTGTGGCACTTTGCCACTCGACCAGCATTTTTGGAAAAGGAAGTACAACCAGGAAGCCACCACCCCTTTACCAGCCCTCAGCATTTCAGTGTTTATCCTGTCATACCCTGCCGCTTTCCTTAGTTTTATACTTTTCATTGCTTTCATTATTTCTTCCATACTGATCTCACTGTCACTAAAGTCACCCATAACGTCGTTCCAATCAACATTACTGCCGATTGGCGAAGAAATGGATGTATCCTCTTTTTCAAAGAGTCCCTCAAAATATTTCTTCCATACTCGCCTTATGCTACTTTCATCCGTCGCCAATTCACCCTGTTCATCTCTCACAACATTCACTCTCGTGTTTTGGGAAACTCCCTTTTCTTTCCGTATATATTTCCAGAACAACTTTTGGTTATTCCGGAAATTATCGGTGAGTTTCCTCTCACACCATTCTATCAGATCACGCTTTTTCTTTTCTATTTTTTTCTTAACCTCATTCTTAACTCTCTTATATTCATCTTCATTATTCTTCACTACATCATCTGTTACTCTCGCATCCATTCGTTTACTAGCTTTAATCGCTAGTAAATCTAACCAAGCTTTCTTCTTATCTCCAACTGCCTCTTTCACATCTTTATCCCACCAACTTGTTGGTGGTCTATTTATTCTTTTACTCAATCCACATACTTCCGTCGCACATTCTACCATTGACGATTTGAGCACATCCCATACTTGTTCTATTTCCAATTCATCCTTCATCTCCACGCAACTTAGCCTGTCGTCCAATTTCTTCATATTTTCATCTTTAATGTTTTCATCCTCTTCCAATTTCTCCACTTTTATTCTCGCAAATTCAGTTGTCGACACTTTGGCCCTGTGACGCTAACGCGTGCACAGTCCCCTCAATCGTGATATCACGAGAAAGTGGTCTGTGCCAACGTTAATGCCCCTATGGACTCTGGTGTCAACAACCTTTGCTCTTAGCCTTTCATCCACTATCACAAAATCTATCATACTTCTCTCGCTTCCTCTCTGTCTAGTATACATATGGATATCTTTGTGTTCAAACAACGTGTTCGTAACACAAAGATTCCTCTCCAAACATATATCAATCACTTTCTCACCATTCTCGTTCACTCTTTTATCACCAAACTTTCCTAAAACTCTTTCACAACCGCTGCGTGACACACCAACCCAACCATTAAAATCTCCTAACATAACAATTTTCTCATTTTCATCACACCCATTCGCAACATCGTCTAACAGACTCCAAAACTCCTTCCTCTCGGATAGTGATCTGGACATGTCCGGAGCATACACGCAAATTATGCGCATCCGGACAAGCCCTACCTTCACCTTTATCCATAGGAGCCTTGGACTCACACACGCATAATCTTTCATGCACTTAGCCATCCTTTCAGATATCAGAAGTCCCACGCCTTGGCAAGCTCTGTCACTCTCGGCAACTCCCGACCAGATAGCTGTAAATGGGCCAAGTTTTGAAACCTCTTTTTCCTTGCGCTTCGTTTCATTTACACACAGAAAATCTAGTTTTCTTTCTTCCATAATCAAACATACTTCATCTAATTTTTCATGCATCCCTCCACACACATTCATCGTACCAAAGCGGGTCTCTTTAGCCCACTTTTCACCCCGCGAGGAATCACGGCGTGATAGGTGGCGAGCCATATCGCGTGGAGATTATAAGTATTCAATTATGGAAAGAAAAGAAAGGGCGTGGGTTCAAGACCAGTTGGTGTCGAAAACAATTTCTTGCCTTAATTGATTAATGAAAAATTTGTTTGGATAGTCTCTGCCTTTCCCAATCGTAAGTAAGTAAGAAAAAGAGTCGTTTTTGTAGTGGCTTCTATCATTAGGAAAAAACTAATCACCAGTAGAAAATATTATAAAATAAGTATTTTTAGTTTTAATACCAGCTTTGACTCCACAAAGAATTAATTTTTTTCTGTGTAAATGACTAAGGTCAATAGCACGTAGCCAGAGAACTAATAAAAGAACTGTCGCATACAGTACAACTGCAAGAACCTTGTATCAGACATCTTCTTAGTCAATAATTCTTAGTGTTGTCTGCAGCTTCGATGAAATAAAATCGTTTAATATTTGACGGAGTAAAATAATGAGTGGGATATTGTTCATAAGTTGCTAAAGACAAAACCTCTAGTTATCCTATTAAAGCCTTGAGAAGGCGAACTAATAATAATTGTTATTAATTGTCGCGTGGAGTCGGTTTAAGTTACAGATAAAAAATCAGAGCGGGATACCACACTTTGTATGTTTCATTTTATCTTCTACATACAAACTTACTACAAGGGGTAGCCAGAGCTTCAAAATCAGGATTCTCTTCAGCCACTTTTATAAGTCAACTGGGGAAAAGATTGTAAAATAAATGATTTTGGTTTGGGTCTCCAACCGCATTGCCCGAAAATCACTTAAAAAGCCCGGATACCCTTATTACCCTTTATCCCTTTATTATACCCTTAGGCACCTCTTACGATCACCCATGGGAAGAACTGAGGTAGTGCTATTCCTAAGCCCATAATACACAGCATTTTTTATGATTCATATTATCTTCTCGTTTTTTAATGGGTTCACAAATACATAATTCCGTAATACTGCCTATGTTCTCGCGAAGTAAGTCGTGGGAATAATATAAAATTACTTTTTTTCGTCGCAGTACACAGATGTAGTGCTTCAGTTTATACTTATAGTATTTTTCTGCTCTCCTTAGGAACATTTAACGAGTTTTTAAATCGCTTTCCTTGTATTGACGATGTGATAGCTCAATGGGTAGAACACCGGTTATCGTGCAAACGACTAGTGTTCAAATCCCGGGTCGGGCCTTCAACAATTTGTCTTTTCTGAAGACATATGTGTGGTAAATTTATCATGGTTGTTAACGGTAAGGTAAAACATCGTGAGGAAACCCCAATTCCTGAGTTGTACTTAGTCATATGACAGTGTATTCGTACAAAACGGCGATAGGCCAGCCCCCTGTCACATGAGTTTACTGTCCATGTAAAACGTGGGTACTCTGAACACCAGGTGACAAAGTGAAGTGATGTTCAGAGGTGTTAGTACCTCTGCCAACCCCTACGGGGATATTTGGCATGAACGTTATGTTGTTATGTTTATGTTTTGTTCCTTGTATTAGTGGCGTCCAGTATTTAATTCGACAACACTGATTATTCGCACTGTACTTGCATGCCAAAATGGTCTCTAAAGACTTGCACGAAGTTCATATTTGCTTTGCTATTTTCCACTCCCTCTTTTAATTCTGATTCCCTTGACACTAACGCCCGATTTCTGAATCGAGTATTCCAGCTGAGGACAACTTAAGTATCGTTCTGTCGCATTGAAATCTTAACATGTATGAGACAAAACTATACTTAAGTCGTTCTCACCTTGAATACTCAATTCAGGAATCGGGTGTAACTGTCTTAAATAATTAAGGTATTACCTTTGTGTGGATTCATTTTGTTGCGAGGCGGATAGCTTTATTTATTCTCTCGTATTTATTAAAATGTACACTGTTCAAATAAGGTGTATTATGGAGTAGTTGATGCTCAATATTGTCGGTGCAGAATCACACAAACCCATCTTCCCGCAAGCGTCAAAAGAAGCGACTTATGGCATCGGTCTCTGAACCGAGTACCCACGTTTTGCTTGGACAGTGTACTTACGTGATTTGTACATTTTTTTTCGTTTTGTACGAATGCACTGTCACATGCCAAAGCCATGTGGGTTTCCATACGATCTATTCCCTCATCGTTAACAACCATTTTTAATGAAACACACATATGACTTTAGAAAAGACAAAACCGACCCGGGATTTGAACTCTCTTCGTCTGCACGATAAGTAGTTTTCTACTCACTGAGCAATCATGGATGATATGTAATACAATGTAAACAAAAGAAAGTGTTTTCAACATTATCCAATAATCATTCTTCTAACTACTACTTTGCGAGTAGCCTAAAACACGGAACAAAAACAAACAAAAGAAGCAAAACATACGGCTAGCATATATAAACGTTTCAATTCATAGCTTATTTAATAAAAAAATAGGGTTAGTAAACTGGTCATATTTCTGTGAGATATTTGATATACTTTATTTCCTTAATCTTCCAACTTTCACTGATCCTTTGGGACATCAAAGGGGCTGTAATGAGGAGTTTTTTTATTCATGTCATCAAATCTAAATCAGTTATATCTGATTTCATCTCGTATTCTAGGTTCAACTGATATGAAGTGAACGAGAACGTTTGGATTTTATTTTGGGTATACGTAAAGGATATTTTGGGTATACTTAAAGAATAAGACTGGTTCAATCTGGTGCGTGTTAGTTTAACTTCGGCGAATTAACATACTTACGTACGTTACACTCACGCCATTAGTTCCCATTGGGGTAGGCAGAGACTATCGATCGCTGCTTTGTACGATCTTGACAAACTTCTCTTTCGGTGGTTTTCATCCATTAATATTCTCATACATGCCCTTTTATTTTTCATACTTGGGATACCTGCTTTTTTATCAAGACGACCTGTGCCTGTGACGATATGCCCAAACCTAACATTCCTTTTTCTATATTTTTTGTAATTTTATCTTTCACACCGCACCTCTCCCAAATCACGCTACTTCTCACTCAATCACAGAACTAATTAAAAATGCTTATAAAATACTTTTATAGTACCATTTTTATTTTTTTTTTCTTTTAATTCACAATATTTATTGAATATAGATTCTACATTAATGACTATTATAATTTGAAAAAAAACATATTTGACTCTATTACTTAAATACTAGGCTTTAAGTTACAAACCAACAGTGCAAGGAGTTACTTTTCAAATTCAAATTCAAATTGTTTATTTGCCTTCATGTGTACATAGGTTGTTACATAATTATACAAGACACAACATGAAACCCTGCAAGGGCACTGCAAAAAATATAAAACTAAAAACTTATATCTAACATCTTAAACCTAATTCATAAAATATTTAATATCTTAAGATCTAAACAACATTTTTATAAAATCTTATGTAACAATTTACTTATACTTATAGGCTAAAGAACTCTTCTAGAGTATAAAGACATTTTTCAATTAAAAACTTTTTAAGCACTACTTTAAATTTATTCGTATCTGATATATCACTTATGTTTCTCGGCAGTTTATTATAAATGTTTACACACATGCTATACGGTGCCGAGTTGACTAGGCGTAGTTTACTGGGTTGTGGTAGAGCTATCTTGCTGTGAGGTCTTAAGTTAGCTGGTCTAGTGTACACGGGGAATAGTTCAGGGTATATGTTCCTATACCTCCTAGAATTCAAGCGTAAAAGAAAACTATTCAGTAACAAAACAGACAAAAGATAAAAGTAAATTCAACTCATAATAAAATCGAACATAGCAAATTTGGAGAATGCCAAAAGGCTAGAACATATCCTCATAAAACGAACAGATATATTCCTAACACCAGACCGAAGTAAAACGTAGAAGATATCGAGAAACAGAGAAGTGTAAGTCGTAAACGTAAATTAGGAAAACCCCTGGGCATACTAATACGACAAATAACTTTTTATACCACTCATTGTCTCGGTATTCTACGAGTTAGTATGTGACTATTGCGAAACTTTTAAAACGACTTTATAGTTGAAAGAGACTTCAAAGAAAGTTGAAGCCAATTTGTCGAACACAGTGTGGCAATGAGATCCGAGTTGTTTCAGTACAGACGTGTGTTCTCAAAACAAGGAACAATTCACACTTCATAAAAAAATATGACGGCTAGGAATATCAGTTTGAAATTACTTAGTTATGTGTGTGTAGAATATGTAGTGTCGGCTTACAATAGCACTACCCCATTTCTTCCCAGGGGTGATCGTAAGAAGCGACTAAAGGATTAATTATATATACTAAGGGATTATACATACATACATATACTCACGGCTATAAATCCCTTAACGGGGTAGCCAGAGCTTTGGAATAAGAAATTCTTCAGCCACTTTTGGAAGTTGATTGGGGAAAAGATGGTAACAATAAATGTTTTTGGTGACGGGTCTCCAACCACATCGCCCAAAAATCACTTAAAAAGCTCCTATACCCTTTGTCGCCTTTTACGATCACCCACGGGTAGAAATGGGGTAGTGTTATTCTATTAAGGGATTATAGCATTGGAATAAATTGTAATAATAGTTATTTTGCTCAAAGCTATTCAAGGATATAAAGGCTAATCGCCTTTACCATCGTATAATAACTAACTCCCTTAGCTCAGCGTCGACTGATGCTGGTACTAACTAGTGTTCGCTCCTTTGAAAGCAAACCAAGGTTTAATATACGTAGTAATTAGTAGTGGAATCTCTATTATTGATTTTCGGTTTGGATGAACTGATTTTTGAAGTAACCAGCCGACAGAGTTTACTTATTCTTAACATATTTTCATTATGCCTACACCTAAAACGAATGTCATTGCAAATAACCCTTTAAATAGGATGTGTCAACTGTACAACTCCCTATTCAAAGACAAAGACACAAACGCTCCTGACGTCTATCAACACACTCTACGCACGTTCAAAATAAAATGTCTCACCGCAGTGCGAGACTTTAATAAAGGATATAGTTAGTAGGATATATAAAATCATTTCATAATTTTCCATAATTTATTACTTATGTTGTTTTTATGTTGTGCTTATTATGTTAAAATCTAGCCCCTTTCCCTTTCCCTTTGTAAATAGTCTTCATTTTATTTGTAAGTTAAATTAATGTTAGTAAATTAATGAATAATAATAACAATAAAAAAAAACTCTACTAATATATTTCTTAAGTTGTCATCTCAACTGATTATTTAACATCATGCTGTGTACACAGTTTTTTGGTATTATGTCCGAATTTGTATTATTTTTTAAATTTTGTATTCCAATGCTATGTCATAATACTGTTTGTGTGCCAAATAAATAAATAAATAAATAAATAAATTAGTACGTGATTGCAAATGTGTATGTTACTCTAGCAAACCGTGTAGTGCCGGCTTATACTATCACTACCCTTTCTACAACTGGCATCGTAGAAGGCGCCTAAGGGTATGTGGCTATATTAAGTGTTTTTTGGACAAGTCGGTTGGAGACCTCGAGCTTTGTCTACATTCATTAATCGTTTCATACATACATACATTCATATACTCACGGCTATAAATCCCTAGAAGGGGTAGCCAGAGCTAAGGAATTAGAAACTCCTCAACCACTTTTGGAAAATTTAGTGGGGAAAAGATGGTTAAATAAAGGTTGTTGGTGATGGGTCTCCAACCGCATCGCCCAAAAATCCCTTAAAAGCTCCAATACCGTTAGTCGCCTCTTACGTACACCCACCGGAAGAAATGGGGTAGTGCTATTCTAAGCCGACACTACACAGCGAAATATAATCGTTTCATACAGGCTATTAACTCTTCATACTTCGAACGCCTGCCTTTTTGAGCACACTCTCTGTTTGATCTGAATGTGTCGTCCGTAAACTCCATTAAATGTTTTTATTACTACTAACGCCTTTGCTTCAAGAGGCCAAGTAGCTTGATGTCTTTATAATTTTACATATCCTAATCAATAATATTTTATGCTTAGCTGTAAAACATCGGCTTAAATTAGCACTATGTTTTTTTGTAGCCTTGTTGGTATTATTAGTATGTCAACATACTATATATGATATTCTTGCTAAAAGTCCCAAGCGATAAATCAAAAACAAGAGTGGAGTTTCAGCCAAAAATTGGTATTGAATTAATTAACATATTTTGGTGTTCATCAACCTAACGCTACGTTTCAATGTTTATTCAAATGTGGGTAGCATTAGGTGCGGTGCGATTGATGCATTAGTTTGTATTGATAATGCGTTTTGTTTGTTGGCTTTTGATAGTTAATGGATTGGAATAGATGGGGAGTCATTCGTTTTACCGAATTTATTCCCGAAAAAATACTTGCGATATAATACGCAAGCTAAAAGAACGTGAAATCTTAAACTGCCAGCTCGAAAAACCTTGGCGCAAATCACGGTACATCGAAAATCATTTCGTTTGGATCGTAGATATATTATGCTATACTATGGTATGGATTATCAGTTTCAGAACAACATTATATTTAACGTCATTATTGTATTAATAATAAACATATTTTTGAAGGTATTTCGCATATTTAATAACTGATGCATTTTTGCATCCACCCATAATACTTATTAGTTTTTATTATTCTTATTCTCAATACAAATGTTTGTATAAAAAATATTGAAATTCATGCATGAATCAAACTATGTCTTGTTTTGGACTCATTCACTGAATGCCTCACAACATTAGCGTGAAGTGTTGATACGACTTTATCTTTGTTGTTTATTTATATGTTGGTCATTTTCTAATTAACTTCTAATTCGTTTTGTCTGTTTACTCAATTTTATGACTTCTTTTAATAAAAACAGGTAATAAAATTAGTTCTACCTAAAATTTAAATCTATCCGCGCCTTTGCAGACACCGATTGACTGGTCATTAGACTATTCATTGCTCCATTTACCGCATCATCCTCTTTCACTCTTCTTTCAATTTATTCATCACATATTACATAAAATATTATAATACTTTTGTTATGGTTCGAGAAATGAAGTCAATTCAATAAAATAATTGCTATTAGCCAAGATTTTGTATATTTCGTTAGAAGTCGTAAGAACCTGTGTATCTATAGTAATAATTCTACGATCAATTTAATATTTCAATAGTGATTTACGCCATTTGTTGTTGAAAAAAGTTTCTTAATTTTTTCCAGATTTACGAGTAAGTTTCGTGCTAAATTTAGGTTCCAGGTTTGTCTTGGTATTGAGAATTAAGTACCTTGTCATACTTTCTAAATACACGAATCTTTTACCATCCCGACACGCCTTAGGAATTGATTACTGCAATAACTTTTGTACGATGTTTAAAGTCCTGTTTCGTTGAGAAAAATAGCTCAAACATTATTTCATAAATATAATAGAGAGCCCGAGGTAATTTAAGATATAAGGAATTTTGCTCTGAAAACTGGGTATAAACAAAATGATTAGGAAGATGAAAATGATGATGACGAGAGAGATTAAATGGTCTATGTTTTACTTGTTATATCCTCAATGTTTTTTTACGGTTTTGAACTTTAACACATTCAGATTAGTCTTTTTGTATAAAAATTAATCCTGTTTATCTATTGGGGCATGACAGCCACTATCCAGTTATTAAATTAACCAATAATGTAAACATACATATACTAACGGCTGGAAATCCCTAGAAGTGGTAGCCAGAGCTAAGGAATTAGAAATTCCTCAGCCATATATATCTCCCGAATATATCCGCTGCTGAATATCCTTCTAGGGATTTATGGCTGTGAGTATATGTATGTATGTATGTATATATATCCGGATAGTTTCCGGCCCCCTGATTACGTATGTTTTGCGACTGACGATTGTGTCGCAAGTTGCACGATTGTCGCTGTCAATCTCATAAATTTATATGCGATTTGACACTTTTGACAGCGACATTATTGCCACTTGCGACACAATCGCAATCGCTAAAGATACATAATCAGCCCCCGGGTCAGAGGCAAGCTGTTGGCGGGCTTGGGTATGTTCATTTTAAAACAAAAACACTGTTGATTAGTAGTAGATATTATAGAAATAGGTAAAAAGAACGGCATGTAACGTGTTGTGTGATAAACTAACTCCATAGAGGACTTAGCTAAATAGAGACGAAACGAAGAATGTCAATATCTGTAGGTGGTTCAGTGTTGACTTAAGCGGAGGAAATGTTTGACCAATAAAAGTCAGAACATTGAGCAACCAGGGTGCAGGGACAATGTATTTTAACATTGAGTTTTGCGAATGGATTTGGTTTCGTAAACAGACAACCGCAACGCCAACAGCAAATTAAACCGATAAACGTTTACTACCAGAACGTACGGGGTCTAAGAACGAAACTGGAAACATTTTATCAGTGTTGCCAACCATTACAGAAAAAATCCCTCAAGAAAATCCTAAAATACCCCTAAAAAACCCTAGTTTTTTTTAAATGGTTAAATCTACAAAAAAAACTGTGTTGTGGTGTCGGCTTAGAATAGCACTACCCCATTACTTACAGTGGGTGTACGTAAGAGGCGATAATCGGTATTGATGAAGGGATTTATGGGCGTTGAGGTTGGAGACCCATCACCAACCACCTTTATTTTACCATCTTTTCCCCACTCAACTTTACAAATGAACCCAACTTCCTTTCTCTACCTACCTCTTATAGAGATTATATCCTGTGAGTATATGAATGTTCAAAAAAGAAATTCATGGGTATGTGTAGGTTTGCCAAGAAGTTTTCACTCAAAAAATAAATTCACTTTTTTAATTAATATATATATATATACATTATCAAGGGGAAAAGGCCTAAACCCAGCAGTGGGCAGCTGTTGTTTGACGATGATGAAGATAATCTCACTGTATTCTAAATTAAGATGACATTTTAAAAAATGCTACCTTATAAAAACAATACAACTGTTTTAATTTTTATAAAATGCCATCTTAGTACCTAGGACGAAAAAAAACCCTATATAAACCCCCAAAATATTCCTGCCCCTAAAAATCCCCCTTTCAACAGTTCTTCCCCCTAAATTTAGGGTGAAAACCCCCAAGTTGGCACCACTGCATTTTATGCCGGGATTTTATGCTCAGATGTCGACGTGTTTGCAATAACTGAAACAGGTTGTAAGGCAGCTATAGCGGATGCAGAATTCATACCCACGGGCTACAAGATATTACGCTGTGATCGCGCGGACGGACGGAAGCACGGCGGCGCGTGTCTCGTGGCCACACCTCGCTTCGAGCTACGCAGAGTGTCGCTACCGGGTGACGTCAACGTTGATAACTACACATTCGAACTGGTATGTGCGCACGTCATACGACACTGCAAGCTTGTGTTCACTATTTGTGTAATTTATATCCCACCAAAAACATTTTAAATGTAAAAAATGTTAGCCAAGCAAATACAATACAAAAATTTATAATATGTTAACTAAAAGACTTCGCAGACAAAAGGATTGATATCTGAATGGTTGCCAAGCACTGCAGATAATCCTGAAATACAAAGTAGATAACAAGTTAAATTAAAGTTTTGATTTAACTTGGCTCGTTTCCACATACGAGTTATCATGATAATCAACTTATCTGCTAGGTACATTTTAATTTGATTTTGTTGTGAAAACTAGCCAAATTAAATTAAAACTTTAATTTAACTTATATCTACTTTGTATTTCAGGATTACTACTACTCTACTCATAATTTAAGTTTTGTAATTGCAAATAACTTTAGCCTCGAAGTTTAATGAATGATCAAGTAAGTATGCATAGCATACCTAAACCTATTCAGAACGAAGTTTTATATTAGCGTCAACAACATTTCATCATGGGATTTATTATGATTTCTATAGAAAATGTTCTTGTGAGGGAAATATTGAAAAATTTTAAAAATACTCCGTTTTCAGATTTTTCCCTTTGTTAATATTTGATCACCGACCTGGATGCCGAATTTCAACTTCCTGGGATATCTGGAAGTGGGTTAGCTTTTTGATCTATATGTCAGTGAGTCACCGCGATTTTTGGACGTTTATATCTTAATAACCCTTTGTTATGTATTTATGGAAATTGGGCTACTAGTTTGTATCCTTGATATCACCAAATGAGCCAAATTTGGTTGGTTTATGTTGATTAGATTTTGAGTTATGATGGTGTAAAAAGTCGCTCCAAATGGTTCGTGTAATATACACATACGGTGCGCGCTCGCCGCCTTGGCTTGGCTTGACGCACTGCCGTGCGTCTTGATAACGCCGGCTAGTAGCGAAAATGAATACATGGTATTATTTGCAATTATTGAACAGTTATGTTGCAAATATGACAATATGTTAGTAGTGGGGGACTTTAATTTGTATTCGGGCTCTATGAATGTACGTAACTACTATGAATATTTTGAAACATATTGCGGATTCACCCAGTATAATAGTGTAAATAATTGTAATGGTCGGTGTTTAGACTTAGTGTTGGGCGCCCCGGGGGTGGAAGTGACCGTAGAGGAGGGGGTTTCGCCGCTGGTTCCTATAGACTTATATCACCCACCGCTCGAGTTGTCGGTGACCACAGCGAAGCGACCAGCCGCCGCCGACGCCACCGCTCATCACGTCACAACCACAGATACTAGCGATAATTTTGTACCGGTACAGTGGAATTTTAACAAAGCCGATTTTAATAAACTTTATCTTTCGATTGCTAGTATAAACTGGGCTCCCATGTATAATTTAAAACTAGAAAGTTCATTAGACTTTTTTTATAATACACTTTATTCCATTTTTGATAATTGTGTTCCAAATAAAATGCGAGGGCACGTAAACTCGAGGTACTGTTACCCCGAGTGGTACGATGCACAAACTATTCGCGACATTAAACAAAAGGCCCAGCTCCATAGCAAATATAAGTCGAGTAAATTAAAGGCTGACTACGACGCCTACGCAAAATTAAGAGCAAAAGTCAAACAATCAATCGAGTCTAGTTATACAAATTATAGGAACCGCTTATAGAATCAATTTATAGGCGATCCCAAATCTTTTTGGAAGTATATACAGTCTAAGAGAAAAGTTAAGACCGTCAAACTCAAGCAAAAAGATGGTAAAACATTAAGTAATGGCCAATTAGCTACAGAATGCGCAAACTATTTTCAGAGTGTTTACAGTACTACACAGGCAAAACTTGATGTTGAGGCGACGATGGCAACAGTGTGTCAAAACGAGAACTTTTTGGCTCGAGTACACCTTAGTAACTTACGGTTGGAGGACGTTCAGTGTTCCTTAAAACAACTCAAACCAAAGAAATCAGTAGGGCCTGACGGCATACCACCGTTCGTCATACGCGACTGTCGATTTGCTATAGCGGAGCCGCTGTTACATATTTATAATTTAAGTTTAGGTAGTGCGGTTTTTCCGGAAAGATGGAAAACAACGCGCGTAGTCCCGGTACCTAAAGGAGGGGGGGGTCGTCAGCGGAGGGATACAGGCCCGTGGCGATCCTGTCTGCCCCGGCAAAGTCGCTGGAGTCAGCCATTCACCAAGCCGTACTTCGACAGGTGAGCGTGCAGTTATGTGACGAGCAGCACGGATTCCGCCCTGCCAGGAGTACTACCAGCAACTTGTTAGAGTACATGACCGATATAGTCCCGGTGGTCGATGGTGGGGGGCAGCTGGACGCAGCCTATTTCGATTTCAAAAAAGCTTTTGATCTTGTAAATAACGATGTGTTGCTGAAAAAGCTCGCTGCGTTCGGTTGCACCCCGCATCTGCTTCGGTTTTTCGCTAGCTACTTAGGAGATAGGTACCAATATGTGGATTACGATAATGGCGTGTCTAAACTGTATCGTACCATGTCAGGCGTAAATCAGGGTAGCAACGTTGGGCCGTTGCAATTTTTGCTGATGATAAACGACTTGCCGCGGGTGGTCAGACATGCCAGGTGTCTGTTGTTCGCTGACATTCTCAAGCTGTACCTAGAGGTCAAGACAGCTGAGGACGGGGCCAAGTTGCAGGGCGATATAGACAGAGTTGCAATTTGGAGTAAGCACAACGACTTAGAATTTAATACATCCAAATGTGCAGTCATTAGCTTCAGTAGATCACATAGACCACTTGAACTTAGTTACAACATAGAGGGCGTTCCCATTAAGAGGGTCACTGAAGTTAAAGATTTAGGGGTAAAATTTAACACGAAATTAACGTTTCATGACCATATATTAAGCAGTTGCAAAAAAGCATTCAGGAACTTGGGCCTTGTTTTACGCACATATCATAACTTCACAAATATTAAAGCCATCTGTGCTTTATACAATACCCTTGTACGAAGTCAGATGGAAGTGAACTCAATTATCTGGTCTCCTCATGAGGCAAAATATAGCCTTATGATGGAGAGAATACAGAATAAATTTATCAGATATTTATATTTAAAATTATATAAGGTTTACCCTTTTTATCCTTTAATGTACCCGACACTTTTTATTCTAGGGATGGTTGGGTACAACGAATTAAGAGTAAGAAGGGAACTCGCTTTATGTTTATACGTGTATAAAGTTTTAATAGGAAAACTGCAAAGCGCCGAGATCTTGAGGCGCTTAAGTTTTTGTGTGCCGGACGAGTATGTTCGGAGGCGACGACGGCCGCGGCTGCTGGTCGAGCCGCGCGCGAGGACCAACTTCATGCGCGCGGCGCCGCTCCCGCGGGCAATCATTATTCTAAACCAGGTGGCGGAACGCATAGACCTATTTGCTTGCACCCTCGGTGAATTCACAAAATGTGCCCTTTATATAGTAAGTTATGAGTTTAAATGATAACTGTGCCTACTTAATTGGTTGTTCCTTAATGAAATTTTATTTTTATTTAATGATATTAAATTATATTTAATGTTAATTAATTATATTAATGTTAAGTAATTATATTTAATGTTAATTGATTATATTTAATGTAAATTATTTTATAAATGTTATAAATAAGTTATAAGTTTTAATGTAACCTAATTGTATTTTTTTGTTAGTTAATTAGTTTTTAATAATTAATGGAATATAAATATTAAAACTACAATATCGAATTAGGCTTGTCCTGTAATGGTATTGTTAATGTGGAAAAATAAATAAATAAATAAATAAAACAATTCGTTTTTAGCTGTGTAGTGTCGGCTTAGAATTGCACTAGCCCATTTCTACCGGTGGGTGTACGTAAGAGGCGACTAACGGACTTCGGGCTTTTTAAGGGATTTTTGGGCGATGCGGTTGGAGACCCATCACCAACAACCTTTATCCTACCATCTTTTCCCCACTCAACTTCCAAAAGTGGCTAAGGAATTTCTAATTTCTCAGCTCTGGACTCCCCTTTTAGGGATTTATAGCCGTGAGTATATGTATGTATGTATGTTTTTAGCGGAATTTATTTGGCAATTTTTGTTCTGAACCTTGTTTGGTTTCCACTCTATTTACTTAAGTCCTCTACAGCTAACTTTGTCTTATTTAGCCTGTTTCACTACACTTTTACTAGCTATCGATCTCTTTTACTTCGTAGTGGTAGTTACTTTTACTCTTTAAAATGGTCAATTCAATTGGTTATTATAATTTGTATACGGTTTTTTATGATTTACTTAGTGGAGGGGTTTTGTAATTAACTTGTAGAATTAAAAGTTGTTACTTTGGGATGGTGTATTAACATTTTGTTAATAATTGTGTGTAGAATGTAATTAATGTAATGCATCTATGGAACGTTCATTTTAGTTGGGCTTCCAATCATCCTTGTAGGCAACATACATACATACTTACATATGCTCACGGCTATAAATCCCTAAAAGGGATTGCCAGAGCTTCAGAATCAGACAATTATTCAGCCACTTTTGGAAGTTCAGAGGAGAAAAGAGTGTAAAATAATGTTTTTTGTTATGGGTATCCAATCGTATCGCCCAAATATCACTTAAACAGCCCCGATATCCTTAGTCGCCTCTTCCAATCCAAGCCGACACTACACAACTTGTTGGCAAATAAACTGCTTAATAAGGTTGATGTATAATATCGATATCCAGGTTTGATAAGAAGCCGCAAAAAGTTTCATAAGCGTTCAGAAGTAAAGCTGATCCTGAAGCTCAGAAGTAGAATATTCACATTCAACAATTTTGTTTAATTGGGACTAGTCCGGATGCGCATAATTTGCGTATACGCTCCGGACATGTCTAAATCCCTATCCGAGAGGGAGGAGTTTTGGAATCTGTTAGACGATGTTGTGAATGGGTGTGATCAGAATGAGAGACTTGTAATGTTAGGAGATTTTAATGGCTGGGTTGGTGTGTCACGCAACAGTTGCGAAAGAGTTTTAGGAAAGTTTGGTGATCAAAGGGTAAATGAGAATGGTGAGAAATTGATTGAGGTATGTTTGGAGAGGAATCTTTGTGTTACAAACACGTTGTTTAAGCACAAAGATATCCATATGTATACAAGACAGAGGGGAAGCGAGAGAAGTATGATTGATTTTGTGATAGTTGATGAAAGGCTGAGAGCAAAAGTTGTTGACACCAGGGTCTATAGGGGCACGAACGTTGGAACAGATCACTTTCTCGTTATATCACGATTAAGGGGTCTGTGCACGCGTTGGCGTCACAGGCCTAAAGTGTCAACAACGGATTTTGCGAGAATAAAAGTAGAAAAACTGCAAGAAGATGAAAATATCAGAGATGAATACTTGAGGAAATTGGATGATAGACTAAGTTGCGTGGAGATGAAGGATGCAATGGAAATAGAAGAAGTATGGGATGTGCTCAAATCGACGATGGTTGAATGTGCGACGGAAGTATGTGGAGTGTGTAAAAGGTCAAATAGACCACCAACAAGTTGGTGGGATAAAGTTGTGAAAGAGGCGGTTGGAGATAAGAAGAAAGCGTGGTTAGATTTACTAGCGATTAAAGCTAGTAAACGGATAGATGCGAGTGTAACTGACGATGTAGTGCAGAAAAGTGAAGATAAATATAAGAGAGTTAAGAATGAGGTAAAGAAGAAAATAGAGAAGAAAAAGCGGGATTTGCAAGAGTGGTGTGAGAGGAAACTTTCTGATAATTTCCGGAATAACCAAAAGTTATTCTGGAAGTATATCCGGAAAGAAAAGGGAGTTTCCCAAAACACGAGAGTGAGTGTAATAAGAGATGAACAGGGTGAATTGGCGACGGATGAAAGTAGCATGAAACGGGTATGGAAGAATTATTTTGAGGGACTGTTTAAAAAGAGGATGCATCCATTTCTTCGCCAATCGACAGCAATGTTGATTGGAACGGGGAGATGGGTGAATTTAGTGACAGCGAGATTAGTATGGAAGAAATAATGAAAGCAATGAAAAGTATGAAATTAGGGAAGGCGGCAGGGTACGATAGGATTATTATCGAAATGCTGAGGGCTGGTAAAGGGTTGGTGGCTTCTTGGTTGTACTTCCTTTTCCAAAAATGCTGGTCGAGTGGCAAAGTTCCACGAGACTGGTGCAAGGCAGTGATTGTGCCTCTATATAAAGGAAAGGGGTCACACCAAGAGGCTAAAAACTACCGCGGCATCAGCTTACTCAGCATTGTTGGTAAATTGTATGCTAAGGTACTGATTGAAAGAGTGATGAATGAAACTGGTGAGAAAATATGGGATGTGCAAGCGGGATTTAGGAAAGGAATGGGATGTATGGATCAAATTTTCTCTCTAAGGAGCATCACCGAAAAGTTCTTAGCTAAGAACCAAAAGGTGTATTGCTCTTTCATTGATTTAGAGAAGGCGTATGATAGGGTGGTAAGAAAGTGTTTATGGGAGGTGTTATCCAAGTTCGGTTTGGGGAGTCAACTTATACGTGCATTGGTATCACTCTATGAGGATTCTAGTGCATGTGTAAGAGTAAACGGGGAAAACACTGACTGGTTCGGAATCTCTAGGGGTGTCCGACAGGGATGTGTAGCTTCTCCGTGGCTCTTCAATTTGTTCATGGATGACTGTTTGACAGAGTTGCGTGAAAGTGATTATGGACTAAGAATGAGTGGATTCATCATAAAATGCCTCTTGTGTGCTGACGATCAAGTGCTACTTGCATCGTCGGCAGAAGAGTTGCCAGAGATGATGAATATTGCATGTGAGTCTTTTGTAAGAAAGGGAATGAGGGTGAATGTGGATAAGACAAAACGATGGTTTTTGAGAGACAGGAAGATGTGACAGAATGCGTGATTGCGATTGATGGTAAGGATGTGGAACAGGTGAAGGAGTTTGTATATCTGGGAAGTTTGTTTACAAGGGATGGAAAATGTGATGAAGATATTGAAAGAAGAGTGAAAAAGGGTAATGCGGTAAGTGGAGCAATGAATAGCCTAATGACCTGTCAATCGGTGTCTGAAAAGCTTATGTATGGAAGCGAATGTTGGGTGTGGCAGAAGAAGCATGAGAGCAGAGTGAATGCAGTAGAGATGAGGTCCCTCAGAAAAATTTGTAATGTTAGATTATGTGACCGAGTGAGAAATAGTGTTATTCGTGAAAAGTGTGGTGTGAAAGATGATATTGTAAGAAAGTTAGAAAAAGGAATGTTGAGATGGTTTGGGCACATAGAGAGGATGGATGATAGAAAATTGGTAAAAGGGATCTATAGAGCTAGTGTGGATGGTAATGTTAGTAGAGGACGACCACGGAGAACACACTTGGACCAAATTGAGAGTGTGCTCAAAAAGGCTGGCGTCCGAAGTTTGAAGAATAAAAGAGCATGTATGAAAAGATTGATGCATGTAAACGAAGCTAGAGAGGTTTGTCAGGATCGTGCGAAGTGGCGATCAATAGTCTCTGCCTATCCCAATGGGAACAAATGGCGTGAGTATATGTATGTTTAAATGAGAGTATGGGTTTAGATATTGAAACAAAAAATCACGTGTTTTAAAATTATGCCTTTCGATTCAATTTTTTACTTACTCGTGTTAGAACAGATGTCGTAGTTAATCATGTCATTAATAAATAAATATAAAGATATGGCAAAAATTTATATTAACATGATAGTCCAGTGGGTAGAACACCCGCCCAAAAACAGAAGGGCGTGAGTTCTAATCCTGGGACGGGCCTACACCAATTTGTCTTTTGTAAAGTCATATGTGTGGTTAATTTATCATGGTTGCTAACGGTGAGGGAAAACATCGTGAGGAAACCCACATGGCTGAGTTGTACTTAGTCATGTGACAGTGTATTCGTACAAAACGGCGATAGGCCTGCCCCCTATCACGTGAGTGCACTGTCTAAGCAAAACGTGGGTACCTTCTCTGGAAACTAGATGGCGCTTGCCATGTGAGTTCAGGAGTATTGGTACCTCTGCCAACCCCTTCGGGGATAAACGGCGTGAACGTTTATGTTATGTTATGTTATATGTTATATTAATAATAAATGTTGCTTCGTGTAAAATAAGTGTAATGTAATAAATGTTCAGTCATTTAATGTCATTACTTATAATTATAGTTGCAAAATTACACCCCAAGAACTTCAAATAAGCATTCTTTAAAACATATCTAAATGCTGTAAACTCACGGCTGTAAATCCCTAAAAGGGGTAGCCAGAGCTTCAGAGCTAGAAATTCCTCAGCCACATTTGGAATTGATAGGGGACAAGGTGGTAGGAATAAAGTATCGTTGGTGATGGGTCACTATAAAAAGCTCCATACCATTGGTCGCCTCTTACGACACCCGTAGGTAGAGAAGGGTAATGACATTCTTAGCACAACACGGCAAAGATACTAATACGTAAACACACCATCTTACTTACATCTTCTAAAAATACTCACTTTTATATCTACTGAAAATTATTCCCTTTTAGTACTTGTAAAAGTCAGACCGCTACTGTTATCCAATCCTTGATTAGTATTGCCCGAAATTTGTTTTAATTTGCATCCCTTGATTTAAAGTGGCTGTAGCCAGCTTGAGTTATAATTATTTTATGTAAATTTTGCTGTAAATAAATTTCACGGATAAGATTTACTCAATTATAAAGATTAAATAAAAAGGCTTGTAAAATTGTATACAATGAGATTTTTATGAATATAAATCATAAACACATTGTATATAAATATGAAATGTACACTTATTTTTTTTTATTAATTCTACACAGGTTGTATTTTTTTCGTAGTGTGAGTTTCGAGTTCAGTTTGAGTGAGTACAGTTCAGACTACTTCGAGACTTTGCTGGATAGAAAACTTTTTAATGGTCGTCAAAATTAAATATATTAATAAAATAACTATCACTTTCTACCCATAAAAGAGCATGTATGAAAATATTGATGGATGTAAACGAAGCCAGAGAGGTTTGCCAGGATCGTACAAAGTGGCGATCGATAGTCTCTGCCTACCCCAATGGGAACTAACGGCGTGAGAATATGTATGTATGTATGTATGTATTTCTACCCACGAGTGTAGTAAGAGGCGACTAAGGGTTTGGGGCTTTCTTAAGTGGTTTTTAGGCGATGCGGGTGATGGCCCATCACCAACGATACTTTATTTCTATAATCTGCTCCCCTAACAACTTCCAAATGTGACTGATGAGTTTCTAACTATAAAGTTCTGGCTACCCCTTTTTGAAATTTATGGCTGTGAATATGTGTTACCATATAATGAACATAGGGAAGTTAGCAGTTTTACAATAGAAAAGATGCTATTATACTGACAAGCTTGAGTTAAATTATTTTTTTTAAAACAATATTTAGCGCTTAAGCTCAAAAGTAAGTTTTATTTGCGACAAAGATATTATTTCTTGACTGTTGTCAAAGAATACTGTTCTCTTGAAAGTTCAAATTCACTTAGTCGGACAAACAATTCACTTAAATGCGATAAAGATAACTGTTATTTTTAGTACAATGTTTTATCTTGAAAAACGGTATTATAATATAATAAACATGACAAAATAAAAATTGAAGCAATATTTTTAGTGTCACGTGTTCAAATCCCGGTCTAAGCATATGATGAACATGAATGTACGTTCTTAGTCATATATATTATGAAATACATCGTCAAGTTAGTTTGTCTTTTTACGGGCATTCGTAACTTTCTAGGGGCTAACCTGATCTGTGTTATATTCTGTAACTATTTATGTACTTATCATAATAGTAGCTGTGCAGTGTCGGCTTAGATTAACACTACCCTATTTCTTACTAAGAGGAGACTAAAACGGTATTGGGGCGTTTAAGGGATTTTCGGGCAATGAGGTTGGAGACCCATCACCAAAAACATTTTCAATTAACTACCTAAAGTGGCTGAAGAATTTTCTGATTCTGAAGCTCTGGCTACCCCTTTTAGGGATTTATAGCCATAAGTATACGTATCTATGTATGGACTCGCCGAAATCATTCGAGTATAAAACGTGAAAGTTCTCAAAACAATGAACTTGCACTCCTCCAAATAACTAACTGGCATTCTCAGTGCAATTAGTTTCAGTACACAGATCTGTGTTTCAGTAAGATGCACGCACGAATGTTTCGTACAGATTGCTGTTAACATCTCCTTTCAGATGTTGCTAATAATGTCCAGTACTAATGTCACTAGTATTTGTTTTACTGAAACATTCGAATAAAGAAAGAAAGGAAAGAAAGAGCTAATTTACTCATTGCGTGAGGGCACAAAAATAAAATGTAAAGAATGGAAAGATGAAAGCTTAAACTAAAAGCACAAAAACGAAAAAAAAGTAACTTTATTCTTACATGGTAGAAATAATAATACTAAAACTATAGTTCTGCTCACAAAGGCACAGAATCGTCTTTTGGCTCAGCATACTTTAAAGGCGTTTTGCCTTTGAAAATGATTTTCAGCCAGAAGCATACTTTGCAGCAAATATTAAATTTTTAACTTAGTATCTTTCAGTATTCATTTTATTATTTTCTTATAGTGCATTTTCGAAATAAAAGAAATTTAATTTAAAAGAACAAAACAAAAAGAAATATATAAATATACGCGTTGAAATGATAACCTAAGTGAAACTAGGTGTGATCAAACTTCGTTATTACCGTACCATTTTTTCCAGACTAAATAAAATCGATATATTAAAAATTAGCTGTGTAGTGTCGGCTTAGAAAAGCACTACCCCAATTCTTCCGGTGGGTGTACGTAAAAGGCGACTAACGGTATTGGGGCTTTTAAGGGATTTATGGGCGATGCGGTTGGAGACCCATCACCAACAACCTTTATTTTACGATCTTTTCCCCACTTAACTTTCCAAAAATGGCTGAGGAATTTCTAATTCCTCAGCTCTGGCTACCCCATCTAGGGATGCATAGCCGTGAGTATATGTATGTATGTATTCTAAATTAAATCTATACTTATAATAAATCTGTAGAGAGGTCAATTCTGTACATGAAATATATTTTCAAAATAACTATCAGGTGGTGATTAGGGATCGATACTGATGCCAAAACTGCAATCAGTAAAATTTTTGTCTGTCTGTCTGTCTGTCTGTCTGTCTGTCTGTCTGTCTGTCGGTTTGTATGTTCCTTATGGAAACAAAAATTACTCGACGGATTTTAACGAAACTTGGTACAATTATTCTTCATACTCCTGCGCAGGTTTTTGTATACTTTCCAGCAGAGAAGTAAAGGGAAATTTTGGGAAATTTTGGGAAAACGGGAGAAGTTACTCCATTTTTTAAGCTTCCGTCGCGTGTGCAGCCTTAATGGTTAAACTTACATAGAAATCATGTGTAGTGGAAATATTCTTCATTAAATTATCTAAAAAAAAATCCTCAACAGTATATGTCTATCTTTTACGGTTGACTCACAATAACACGTGTAATTCCTGATAGCTTAGCAGTTCGGAACATCCTGATTATATTTGTTTACTTTTACGTTTGTAAATCTCTCATACATCCAAAGGCAACATTATTACCTATTCAATAAAAAAAGAATCATAGAAATCGGTAGACAAACACCGAAATTATACATAAAATAAGCCATCGCGCCCGTGATCGAAACCAAATCTTTACTAATTTACATATAACATACTAGATGGCGCCAGTAGTTGCATCCTACATAACGTAATGATTTATTTTTTAGATTGTAATAAATACTTCATTGCGTTTTATTCCAAAATTTGCTATTAAACGGAAATACTGAACCGTTCATTAAAGCGCATTGAAAATCACCAAACTACACTGTTAAGGGAGTGCTATAAATTTAATAAATTGAAAACATTACGCTGAATTTCACAATGCTAGAGCAGTGACTTAAGAAAGAAACCTCAGATATTTAAAAAAACAACGCTACCCGTGCGAAGCTGGGACGATCCACTAGTTCTGAAATAAAATGTATTTAAAAATTAAGTAACAGAAAATCAACGCTAAAATTTCGTTTCGATGTCGATTCAGTAACGATACAAATAGAAGTATGAAACTTAGCTCAAAGAAAACAAACATTAGTTCCAAATGACGTGATACCTATTTTTCTGAAATGTTTGCCAAGCCCCAATTATCTGATTAGGTATCGTGTTCAATACTTTGCTTTTGACGAAAATCGAGGGAAGCTTCCAAATGGTGTGTAGAAACAATCTAAAAAAAATGCTAAGTCGGTTGACCAACAACATTTTGTGGTGCGCTTAAATGAAACAAAATACACAGTGCCATGCAAATTTCTTTTCAATATTTATTTTTATCTAAAGTCTTTGTTATTTTATTATCAATCCATATGACACTATGTTAAGTAAGATTAGTAGTCGTTAGAAGAAGTAAATTATAACGTTTGAATTCAGAAATAATTGATATAAAAATTGTTTAATTTTCGTGTTTTTTATACAGACATACTCACGCCTAGAAGAAGTAGAGCTTCAAAAAAAAACCTCAGCCACTTTTGAAACTTGAGTGGTGAAATCATTGTTAAGTAAATGTTTTCTCCAACCGCATCGCCGAAAATCACTCAAAAATCCCCAACACCCATAGCCGCCTCTTAGGAACGTCCAGAGAAAGAAATGGGATAGCGCTGTTCCAAGCCGACACTACACTCTAAATTACAATATAAACAATTTTCTAAGTCTCATATATCATCTACTACGATACACTGCGTATCGGCTCTATAGATTAGTTGCTACGTAGTATTATAACATAACTACTTTTATGTATGTGACACGTTTTACTAACTTAATTATATGTGTATGAATGATACAAAATTGTAATATAACATCATTTTAAGTTTAATTGAATGTTTACTAACCCTCGCACTAAATTCCTGTAAAATTTAAATAAATGTAAAAAAAGTAATAATACAACAATAAATATTATATTTTTTTTATCTATTTGAACACGGGTGAGGTATCAAAATAGCTTAATGTAGTAATATTTATTTTTGTGATTTAATTTATATAAAGGTAGTGTAATAAAGAGGTGTGAAACGAATACAATCGTATTTTACAACTAAAGAAAAATATCTACTTTCTCATATTTAAAACCGGACGACGCAGTGTGGGTAGGTCCATCATAAGGTGGACCAATAAAATGGTCAAGATCGCGGGAAGCCGATGGATGAGGGCAGCACAGAACTGGTCGTTGTGGAGATCTTTGGGGGAGGCTTGTGTGTCCCGCAATGGACGCCTATTGGCTGATGATAATTGATGATACTATTTAAAAACTTAATGATATTTCTTTGAAACAATTCATAAATTTTGAAACAAAATTTTAAAATTAATAGTAATATGGTTTTAGTAAAAATCTGTTTAAATATATGAATTTGAGATTACATTTAACATATCCTTACCTAGAGGTTGTACGATTGAAATAGGATGTGAAAACACCCCATTAATATATTTTATATGTCAGTATAAAAATTATACAATCTAGCCCTGTAATAATGGCCTGACTTATAGTGATTTAGCTGTTGGCAAATTGTAGTCTAACTCCATTTTAAAAGTCCACACAATTAAGTGTTTATTTTTCCTATGTCTGTTCCGTATAACGCCGATGGCTTGTCGAGGCATAAAGAAGAACTGAGCATTAGTTGCCAGAAAAACATGTGATGTTTAACAGTGAACAATATTATTTATAGTAGTAGTCTCCCCTTGAGGGTTATATATTATTCGCCTTAAACGATGATTTGTGCATTTTTGTAATATCAGTCCATCAAACCAAATTAATGTTGGCATATATCAGCACTGGATCCATTAGTTTAAGCCAAACTTTATCTATGTCCTTATACAAAGCAAGTGTTTTATGAAAAACTTACTATCTCCCAACACGTGTCATCAATATACTTACATTGGTGCCAACTTGATCTGTGCACTATGTTCATAGTTTATACCTTACATTCGTTAATAATTGCAGCTGCAGCAACCAGTCTTAAGCTTTTCACCTCGTCACCTTTTAAAAACTTACCGAAATTAAGTTTTCCTTCCTCATTTACTTCTTTTGCTAGTCATATAAGTTATAGTCAAGAATATATGCAGGCCTTTCGCGGAATGCCTGGTTTATTTTACGTGCAGTCAAAGAGTTCGGGCTACCGAGGCTATAATATCTGATTTCCTGCTATTGACCAAGGTAGTTTTAGTCAAAACTAGAAGTTTATAGCATTTCAGTCAAATGTCGAAAGTAATATAATCTGTTTTAGACTTTTTTTAGTAGATCCTAGTTTAGTAGATGGTGACTAGCAGACTCGGTCAAACTTTGTCGCCAAAAACTCATCTACATTTAACTATGTTTTTATTGTAATATTTTTAACCTTCATGCATTTTAATTTAGGGTTTTTCGACCAACATTAAATTTAAAAAAAACTGCTTATTACACCTAATTAAACAAACTAAAACTTTCTCATGTTCCTGATTGAAGTTTGACTGGTCAGACCCCAAATTTCATGAAATTGAGTTTTGATATTTGCCTGATCAAATTCGTTTTAAGGGTTTTATGGGTTTGACGAAATTTATTTAGTCAAAGGCCGTAAACCTTCATTTGTATGGGCTTAGACTAAAGCTTCAAGTCAGACCTGAGGGTTCACTAGTCAAATCTAAGAGCATCGGAACTTCAAGGATTGTCTATCAATTAGTAAAACGCTTCTTATGTAAAATATTGATTTTATTGTTTAAATAATAGTATTCATTTTCGATTAATAAAAATTATGCTTATCATGTAAAGATGCATTTTTACAAATACTTATTATTTCTTAAAGCAGCTATCAAACAATTGTGTGAATTTTTTGAGGCTATTTTAACGTTGTCAGTTGTCATAAAGTATTTTAATCAAAATGGAGTCTTTTACAGTGATTTTTAACTAGTACAAAAATACATCTATCCATCTTTACTTTTATAATACAATTATAGTTTGTATAAAACTGATATTAATAACAAATAACTATTAGTTTATGCTACCCGTATATTACAACTTTGCATCACATACACGAACGATAGTAACAGAATCATTATATACACGATTTTGGGCCTTGATAGCATTACCATTGGTCAATATTTCTGTGCCACTGAAATTTCCTGTAAAAAGAGGTAATAATTAGTAATAAAAAGTGATGCAAATCAAACAAACTTTTTTTTTTATTTAAATATCTTTGTCCAAGGCTACACGAATTTGCCCTTTCAAATCATGATATTTTAATATGGAAAAGCTATCCGACAAAAACTATAGTCATATAAAATGCCTCATAAAAAGAAGTGTTGCCATCTATTCGAGTACTTTAAATAGCTATATTAATGACATTAGATTTTTATCTATCCCATTTTTTTTGAAATTTATAATATAGAAATAAAATTTTTAAAATACAAACATTCTAAATTTGCTGGCTGATTAAACAATACGGATCGGTACTCTGATTCAGCTTAGCTCCACATTAGATCTGTAAAGCTGTTAAACGTAACGCATATAGGTATAGTGTGAAAGAAATATTGGTTATCTTGTACTACTCACTTCGATGATTGTCATTTAAAGACAACCTTGGCCGTCTTCTTGAATGTCATTTCGAGAAGATGGATGCTTCCCTTGTGTGCCGACTAACTGTAACAAATAATTTAAAAAAATATTTTATTATGTTTGTAAATAAGTAATATCAAATTTAAAGGATAAAGCCCAGTTTAACTTGGTGTAACTACACAGTAATAGATGAATATATAATAGTAGGTAGCAATTAGTAGAATCAATATTTATTACACCAAAGATATTAAATATTAATTTTCAAGTTAAAGTATCTCAGTTGGCCCAACTCAGAAATATAAAACATTTTATAATAATGAAATATAGTGATTGGTAATATTCCGTACTGGAACAAATTAGTTTATAATTTTATTTATTAGGTTTGTGCACAAGACAACAAAACATATTTTACATAATTTTAATTCACGTTAGAAATAGATTTATTTCATGTGGACTATTTTCTCTAACACTACCTTGTTGATTCGGGAAACTGGCAACATTGACGTCTGACGTCTTACAACTACATCCGTTTCCGCAAGCAAGAGACTCTTTCTCAACACGCCGATGTGAGTGCACACGTTCGTATAAAAGTTACCAAATAAATTCCGAATCAAGTCTATTTCCTCAACAAAGTGATGAAAAAGGGCTGAACCACATTTATCTATGGACCTATGGTGAAAAGTGTAAGCCTGCGCTGTGATTCATCAATAAACTCTCGAGAGTTCGAACGCCACCCCTGCCAGCCACGTGCCTGGTAAGTGTTTAAAGTTTAAATAATACAGGTAAAGTATAATAGTTTTAAATGATCGGTGTTTAAAGAAACAGCAAAGCGGTTGCGGTAAAAACATATGAAGTTGAATCTGTCAGTTGCACTTTACTGAGTTCAGTTGACATCAATTTCAAGAACAAAATACTTTGTTCTCTCGGCACTAAATTTTACCTGCTACCTTTGATAAAATTAGTTAGTCAATCAATTCATACCTCTCGTACAACGTCATACATATAGCAATTTCATCTTTGCATACCATTTAAAATAAGTAAAAGATGATAGTTTGGAAATATGTATTAGTTGATTTCAATCGTACATTTTGTCACATTTCCTTCTGTGTCAAAAGCCATAGTTTTGGTTAATCAACATTTACCCTAATTCGCTTCTTTCAAAGTATATTCATCATCTCTTGCAACTCTTACATCGACGATGCAGGTATCACTTGATCGTCAGCGTATAAAGGCAATTAATGACGAATCACTTTCGCACAACAGTCATCCATGAACAAATTTAAGAACCACAGAGAAGCTTTTCCTTAAAGGTATCCGTACCAGTCTGTGTTTTCCCGCTTTCTCTTACACATCGTCATAATGATACCACTGCACATAAAAGTTGACTCCCCAAGTCGAAGTTGGACAACACCTGCCTTTAATACTTTCTTACAATCTTATCATACACCTCCTTAAAATCTATGATGAAGCAATACACCTTTTGGTTCATGGCAAAGAACTTTTCAGTGATGCTCCTTAAAAAGCAGATTTGATCCATACATTCCGTTCCCTTTCAAACTCCTGCTTGCACATCTTAATTTTTTTCAATCTCCAACTGCCTCTTGCACACTTCATCCCACCAACTTGTTAGAGGTCTATTTGTCCTTTTACTCAGTCCATATACTTCCACCGCACTTTGATTGAGTAGATTTGAGCACATCCCATTCTTCCTAAATTTCTATTTCATCCTTCAACTCTAAGCAACTTAGCCTGTCATCCATTTTCATGTTCTTACAATTTCTCCACTATTATTCTAGCAAAATATTGATTGAGCCAAGCGTTGGCTAGACCCCTCAATCGTGATATTCCTTAATTAATTATAAATTTACGGCACAAAGACGTGGCCTCTTACAATGGCTGAGGGTCAGCTAAAGAAAATGGGAAGGCTATCTTAGAAGTTTCACTACGGGATCAAATCAGCGAAGAGGAGATCCGTAGAAGAACCAGAGTTACTGACATAGCCTAAAGATTTGCAATAAATCAAGTGGCAAATTTCATGTAAAATCGACGGCCGGTGGGGATCAAAGGTTCTGGAGTAGCGGCTACGCACTATTGGCGGGAGTCATACGTTTCACCGAATGTCGCGAGCTCGACGCACGCGAGCTCGAAAAAATATTTGAGTGGTACGCCAGCTCGAAAGTACGTGAATTCGAAAGCCGCCAGCTCGAAAGACGTTGGCGCGAATCACGTTTCACCGAAGATCTTTCGCAATGGATTATCAGTTTGAGAAGCAGATTATAATTAATGTCTTAATCTTATTAATATTAAACATATTTTCTTTGAAGGTACTTTGATTTTTTAGTAATTCATGTTATTTGCATCCACCCTCAGTAAAATATCTACGCTTATTGGAAAATGTTGATCTATGGTTTTTATACTACATTTGTCTGCTAATATTTACCTATTTATCTTTGATCTATATTGTCAAAGAAACAATCTGTCACTTTGTAAACAATTATTCGAAATAAAAGACTACAAGTATAAACATATAAAAATGCAATTTGTTATTTTAATTTAATAGTAAAATGTTCCTCCAACCCAAATTGCAGGAGGTTATGGGCCTTCAGTTTTAATCTTCCTTGCCTATTAATTGACTTTTATTCTTTCGAATCTTCTTTCGTTTTCTCACAAATATGGAACCGTCTCGGGATGAGTCAATTCCCTCATCTTCGTCCAGCTACTTCAAGAAGCTCGACGGTACCAACCATTCAACATGAAGTTATGCCATGGAAATGGTTTTGCATGAAGCTGACCTCTGTGATTATGTCACAAACTCTCCTTCCATGGAAACTCCGAACTTCATGAAAAGAGATTTTCAAGCGAAAGAAAAATTGTCCTTGCGGTATGTGTTTTAATGTATCCTCTTATTATTAAAGAGAAGACCGCTAAAGACATTTGTCAAAACAAGAGATTTTCAAGCGAAAGAAAAATTGTCCTTGCGGTATGTATTCTAATTTATCCTCTTATTATTAAAGAGAAGACCGCGAAAGACATTTGTCAAACCTCAAGGAACACTCAAAATGTTCAAGAAGACATCTGATGGACCTTACTAATAGCTTATCGGCTCATTAATGTACATTGTCATAGGAACTCGACCTGACATTTCATTCGCAGTTTCCTACTTAAGTTAGTACAATGCACATTACGGGGAGGAATATTGGAAAGCCGCCAAGCGTGTGCAGCAGTATTTAAAGGGATCACAAGACCTAAAGCTAAATTACAAAAAGGAACACAACTACCTGGTAGGATATACTGATGCTGATTATGGAACCAATGTTATAGACCGAAAATCCTACACAGGTAATGAGTTTTTGCGCGTGATGAGCGATACAGCCATTTCGTGGGAAGCACGTTAATAGTGTACTGTCGCTCTTTCCACAACGGAAAAGGAATATAATGGCACTTGGTGAGGCGTGTAAAGAAGCAATCTACCTTAAAGAACTTTTGCCAATCACCCAATCACCATATACTCAAATAATCAAAGCTCTCCAACCCTAAGGCGCAATAACTCCTATCATTCCGTCCCAAAATAGTACATTACTCTTGTGTATCGTGTACAGCCGTGTACAGGATGTTTTTTTTCTGCAAGTGTACAAATGTGTTTCTACAATTTTAATATTTTATTTTGATAGGTTAAATATTACGGGGAGGTGTTGATCTATGGTTTTTATACTACATTTGTCTGCTAATATTTACCTATTTATCTTTGATCTATATTGTCAAAGAAACAATCTGTCACTTTGTAAACAATTATTCGAAATAAAAGACTACAAGTATAAACATATAAAAATGCAATTTGTTATTTTAATTTAATAGTAAAATGTTCCTCCAACCCAAATTGCAGGAGAAAATCACCTAGCTACCTAACTAAACTTACCTACAGGACCCAAAAAAGTAGCCAGAGCCACAAAATTAGATATCATACATACATATACTCATGGCTATAAATCATTAAAATGGGTAGCCAGAGAGAGAGAATTAGTAATTCCTCAGCAAATTTTTGAAAGTTATGTGGTGAAAAGATAGTAAAATAAAGGTTGTTGGTGATGGTTCTTCTACCGCATCGCCCAAAAAGCCTTTAAAACCCCAATACCCTTAGTCGCCTCTTTCGTACACCCGCGGAAAGAAATGGGGTTGTGCTATTCTAAACCGATACTAAACAGCATCTGTTTTTTGCTTAAACTTAATTTTTGGTACAATGAAATGAAACTCTAACTATTGTTTCTTTGCCATTTAATCGTGGCGTAAAAAAAAGCAATATAAAACTATATTTGTTCGAAAATATTAAATGAAAAATACTAAGTTGATATAGAAAATAAGTAAACTCCTGCCATCATCTTACAACAAGGTAACAAAAATTACAACAAAAAAATCCTATATAAGAAACATTGTTTTGACAAAACATAAACAAAAAAAACATAAAACCAAATTATAAAAAAAATCAGTAAAGATGAGTATTAGGAGCTATAGCTATATACTGCGCTAAGTTATATGCACCAATATGTTTTGTTCTACATTATTTTAATGAGGGTGGATGCAAATAACATCAATAACTAAAAAATCAAAGTACCTTCAAAGAAAATATGTTTAATATTAATAAGCTTAAGACATTAATTATAATCTGCTTCTCAAACTGATAAACCATTGCGAAAGATTTTCGGTGAAACGTGATTCGCGCCAACGTCTTTCGAGCTGGCGGCTTTCGAATTCACGTACTTTCGAGCTGGCGTACCACTCAAATATTTTTTCGAGCTCGCGTGCGTCGAGCTCGCGACATTCGGTGAAACGTATGACTCCCCTATTGGCTGATGCTGATGATGCTATTGAAACTTATTACCTAAGTATGACTTGTTCAATTCCAACTGCTTTTTCAACTCATTTGAAGTATTCGATGAATTTAAACAACATCTACAGAGCACCAGACGAAAGTAAATACGAAACCTGAAATAAAAAACACAGGTTAAATTTTGAAAACAGTAATATCAACAGAAAGTGGAATTAATCGCTTGAATTGGACTCGACCTCGTTTTTAAAACATACCCTTTTTAAATTTTGAATCGATTTAAGACATCAAAATGAACAACTTTGCCTATTGAATGCGTATCTAAAATATTGTAATTTTCAAAATAATTAATACATAAAAAGTGTCGCTGCCTAGATCAAACTGAGAAAGTATAGTGATTTTCTTAGCCTCAGCAGAAATAAACATTTAACGTCTTATGATTTGCCCACATGTTTCATTTTTTATTAGGCATTCCATAGGCAAAGTTGTTTAGTTTGATGTCTTTGTTCAATTTAAAATATAAAAAGTGTATGTTTTAAAATCGAGGTCAAGGCCAATTGCTGCAATAAACTTTTATTTGCATTTATATAGGCATATATTAATTGCTAAACAAAACTGACGAGCAAAACTACATATACATTTTTCCTACACTAAGTTCTGATCATAGTTATTTAAACTACTAAAATCAATCACGGAGCTACGAAGTTTGTAACAATACAACCATATTCCTGAATCATTTATACACATTTTACATTAGTTACAAAGCTGCCATAATTGAGTCGAAAGTTTTTACCATTAAACAAATCTATCAAATGTCATACATTGTTTTGCTATTAGAAGTTTGTTCTAATTTGCCTATAGTTCTATGTCAGAAAACTAATTAATTTTAACATTTTGGACTCCAACCCTCAGATTGTCTTAATTTGACTCAAGCTTTAAATAACTTATTGTTCTTTATTTTTTATAAAAATGAACTTGGAGTTCTAAAATGCATGCATATGCCAATTATTGCTACAGTATATGTTATAACATTTATGTCTGAATATATCCTATAAGCTCAAACAACTATATTGTACGATGCTATAAATAAGAACAGCTCAGCATCCGGATAGTATCGTTGTATACAGATCCAGGTAATGTTTTATTGTTCCCACAGATGTTGTTAACCTGCTCCGAACAGCAACAAGTGAGTTCGAGAAATTCTTTACACCGATCTTTGTAAAGTTGCTTATTTTACTCTAGTGTTTTTTTTTTTTAATTTTAGTTTCATGATTCTAAAAACAATAGTTACAATGTTTAGTAAACAATATATCACGGAACGCAATAATTCACTGATTAATGAATCGATACTTTAAGACACTTTTTAATTAACCGTAAGTTGTTTTGTTTCGAACAATTTAAGATAAAGTTTAAAACTTGAACATTTCTTACATATAAATAAGATACCTACAAACATGCTTGAAAATATGTTTTGCATAATTAAGACTTAATTTTAATAGCCTTTATTATGATAATTCTTCTATTAACGAAACCAACCTATTTTATTCTCTTCATGGTTTCACCGAAAAAAATATAGATTTTGATCATTTTCAATCTCATTATTGTGCATTTAAACAGTGCGCAAAATTTGTATCCCTGTTAGATAATGTAAATTATGCGTCAAAGTCACATACATCATACTCAAACGTTCACGCCATATATCTCCGAAGGGGCTGGCAGAGGTACTAATACTCCTGAAACCACATTCATAGTACACACGTTTTGGTTGAATAGTGTACTCACGAGATAAGAAGAAGGCCTATTGTCGATTTGTACGAATACACTGTCACATGACTTAGTACAAACTCAGCCATGTGGGTTTCCTCACAATGATTTAAAAAAAATATTTTTTCCAAACCTCCATAAATACACTGTTAAGTAGTGTACTCGTTTTATGTTCTGGGATATGTATATAGTATATATATATATATATATATATATATATATGTGATATCCCTATATTATTCTGGGATATTAATAGGATATATTCTATACTTTCATCATAGAGTATATCCGTCACATCAAAACAGTGGTTATATCTCTCGTACTATACAAATTTCTTCGCAAAGTAAACTGTCAAAGTACTCCTCGCGGTCCATATATTTGAACATAAAGTAATGTCTTACGAAGCACAACTTGGCTGCCAAACTTAGTTCTGCGTTGCACTTTGCGGACGCGGCGTCCGTCCGTCCAGTTTGGAACTCGCCATTGAGAGTTGGAATTAAGAACACAACTTTAAATTGTAATTGTGTGTAATTTATGCGATTGTTGTATTTACATGTTGTATCATATGAGGGACCGAATAAAGTTTTTTTTTACTTTTACTTTTACTAAATATACTGTTAACTAAAGGCCTAATATTCAAACCAAAAATATTTCAGTCACAACGAACGAGCAATGTCTTACCATGCAGAAACTAGGCGTCGAGGATAGCCTGTAACAAATCGCTGTACCAAAACAATTTACTGCAATACATTTGCGTTCAAAAACCGCTTGTGTAAACTGTCCACAGGTTTATCCAGGCTCGTAAAAATACACTCTATTTTTTCGATGTAAATTTGGAACGAAAAAATAGCGCTGTATTTTAAGGATCGCGCTGCCTAGAGTTGGCTTAGAATAGTACAAACTCTTTTCTTCTCGCGTTTGTAGTTAGAAGTGACTTAGGGTTTGGGACTTTTTATGTGATTGTAGGGATGTGATTGTAGGGCGATGTGGTTGGAGACCTGTAATATATTTATACTGTACGGTGGATCACAATTGGGCGCGCTCTTTACGCGCCAGTAATAAACCAGCCTCGATACAAGTCTGTAGTTTCATTGCTTGCCCGCATACCTTTCACCTGGCGACGAGGACTACCCGCGAGTGCTATTATTATATTCAAATATGGCATCCATAATAGGAAATATAAACGTTTTCGATCATAAAAGCCAAGAATGGCAAATCTTTTACGGACGTTTAAATAACTTTATTAAATTAAATAGTATAAGTGACGAAAATAAGTGTGCGGTTTTTTTAACTCATCTTTCAGATGAGTCATACAGATTAGCGCGAAACTTAGTGCATCCAAAAGATTTGGATGAAGTGACTTGGGCAGAGCTGGTTGGGGCTCTAAACGAACATTTTCTACCTAAGAGGTCAACTTTTGCTGATAGAGCAAAGTTTTATGACGCAGTGAGACTAGAGGAAGAAAGTGTCGAGGAATGGGCGGCTCGTTTAAGAGGATTAGCCGTTTTCTGTGATTTTGGCGCGGAGCTGAACACTTTGCTGCGTGATCGATTTGTGTTGGGTTTGAGAGCAGGTCCAGAAAGAGATCGGCTTTTCGAACAAGACTCAAAATCACTGACACTCTCAAAAGCAGTTGAGATAGCTCAACAAGCGGCGTGCGCGCGTGCAGCGCGTTCGTATGTGGAGGGTGGCAGAGAGCAGTTTGTCAAGCGAGAGGCGGAGCCGGTCTATAGGATGAGTGACCGTGGGCAGCGAGCAGTGAGTTCCGCAACAGCGGGCGCGTCATCGGTGCAACGCTGTATTGTTTGTGGGAAAAGAAACCATAGCTCGGATAAATGTCGTTTTAAAAACTATCAGTGTATGATGTGTGGTGAGAAAGGTCACCTTAAGAAAGTGTGCACTAAAAAAGTGGGTAAAGTGAACTTGCATAACGTTGGGCACGATTGTACGGAATGCGAGTTATACAATTTGAGGTATGTTAACTATGAACCTTTTAAAGTCGATGTAATGATTAATAATCAATCTTTTTGTATGGAATTGGATTGTGGAGCGGGTCGTAGTGTTATTTCCGAATTGTTTTACTTAACGAATTTTAAGCATTATAAATTATTCAAATCTGATTTGGTAT